>JAVLUX010000001.1:6657500-7025000 GCA_032164185.1 Moxostoma hubbsi | reverse complement strand
GCTTCCAGGTTGACTTGATTCACTCAGTATGGAAAGGAGGCTTGATAAGTATCACCCTGGTAACTGCATAGCAACCAGACAGGGTTACCCTAGCAACCAAATAACAAATCACATATCTCTGCACCAGAAAATCATACAGACTTCCTGTTTCACTTATTTCACTCAGGATGGAAAGTAGCCTTGATATGTATCACTCTGGTAACTGCCTAGCAACCAGATGGGGTTACCATAGCAACCAAGTAACAAATCACATATCTCTGCAACAGAAAATCAGAGAGACTTCTGGGTTGACTTTTTTCACTCAGGATGGAAAGTAGCCTTGATTTGTATCACTCTGGTAACTGCCTAGCAACCAGATGTGATTACCCTAGCAACCAAGTAACAAATCACATATCTCTGCAACAGAAAATCAGAGAGACTTCCGGGTTGACTTTTTTCACTCAGGATGGAAAGTAGCCTTGATATGTATCACTCTGGTAACTGCCTAGCAACCAGATATGATTACCCTAGCAACCAAGTAACAAATCACATATCTCTGCACCAGAAAATCGTAGAGACTACCTGTTTCACTTATTTCACTCAGGATGGAAAGTAGCCTTGATATGTATCACTCTGGTAACTGCATAGCAACCAGACAGGGTTACCTTAGCAAACAAGTAACAAATCACATATCTTTGAACCAGAACATCGTAGAGACTTAGGGGTTGACATATTTCACACAGGATTGCAAGGAGCCTTATGAGTATCACTTTGGTAACTGCCTAGCAACCAGATGTGTTTACCCTAGCAACCAAGTAACAAATCACATATCTCTGCACCAGAAAATCATAGAGACTTCCTGTTTCACTTATTTCACTCAGGATGGAAAGTAGCCTTGATATGTATCCCTCTGGTAACTGCCTAGCAACCAGATGCGGTTACCCTAGCAACCAAGTAACAAATCACATATCTTTGAACCAGAACATCGTAGAGACTTAGGGGTTGACATATTTCACACAGGATTGCAAGGAGCCTTATGAGTATCACCTTGGTAACTGCCTAGCAACCAGATGGGGTTACCCTAGCAACCAAGTAACAAATCACATATCTATGCAACAGAAAATCAAAGAGACTTCCGGGTTGACTTTATTCACTCAGAATGAAAAGGAGGCTTGATAAGGATCACCCTGGAAACTGCCTATCAACCAGATTGGGTTACCCTAGCAACCAAGTAAAAAATGATATATCTATCTGTCTATCTATCTATCTATCTATCTATCTTTCTGAGGGTCAATATCTATCTATCTATCTATCTATCTATCTATCTGAGGGTCAATATCTATCTATCTATCTAACTATCTGAGGGTCAATAACTATCTATCTATCTATCTGTGGGTCATACTCTATCTATCTATATCTCAGGGTCAATGACAATCTATCTATCTATATATATCTGACGGTCAATATCTATCTATCTATCTAAGGGTCAATGACTATCTATCTATCTATCTATCTGAGGGTCAATATCTATCTATCTATCTGAGGATCAATATCTATCTATCTATCTATCTGATGGTCAATAACTATCTATCTATCTATCGATCTATCTATCGATCTATCTATCTGATGGTCAATATCTATCTATCTATCTATCTATCTATCTATCTATCTATCTATCTATCTGTGGGTCATACTCTATCTATCTATCTATCTATCTATCTATCTATCTGAGGGTCAATATCTATCTATCTATCTATCTATCTGATGGTCAATATCTATCTATCTATCTATCTATCTATCGAGGGTCAATATCTATCTGTCTATCTGTCTATCTATCTATCTATCTATCTATCTATCTATCTAATCTATTTGATAGACTGAATGGTTTTATAATCTTTGAACTTTGAAAACTACTACTAATAATTACATCAAACTAGAAACCGTAAATCTTCAAACTTTTACAACTACTACAAACTTTATGCTAGGCTTTCTCAAGCCAACCTAAAGTTTGTACTCAAACTTTTTAATCTAGTTAGGTTGGCTTGAGAAAGCCAACTTACTGAAATCCTATTTAAACTTATTAGGTTGGCTTGAGAAAGCCAACTTACTGAAATCCTATTTAAACTTATTATTATTATTATTATTCTGAGACTAAATTTCTAAATGTAACTCCTCCTAGAGCTTTTAAGCTACATGCACCAAACTCGGCACAGACCTTCAGACTAATCCCGAATAGTGTGCTATATCTTTTCTAACTGATCGGACTTACGGTTTTCCTAAAAATGACGATCAAAACTCGGAAAAAATCCCATTGATTAACATTGCGGAATGTTCAGAAATTTAAATCCCAACTGACGTTTTCACACACACAGACGAAAAAGGGCCTGTCAGCCCTGCGTCTCTCCTTCTCTCTCTCCCTCAGAGGATTTCTTTTATCAAGCAGCCAATAAGTAATGACCTAAAATCTTCATAGCCACAGTATAGTAGCTTCCAGGTTGACTTGATTCACTCAGTATGGAAAGGAGGCTTGATAAGTATCACCCTGGTAACTGCCTAGCAACCAGATGGGGTTACCCTAGCAACCAAGTAACAAATCACATATCTCTGCACCAGAAAATCATACAGACTTCCTGTTTCACTTATTTCACTCAGGATGGAAAGTAGCCTTGATATGTATCACTCTGGTAACTGCCTAGCAACCAGATGGGGTTACCCTAGCAACCAAGTAACAAATCACATATTTCTGCACCAGAAAATCGTAGTGACTTCCTGTTTCACTTATTTCACTCAAGATGGAAAGTAGCCTTGATATGTATCACTCTGGTAACTGCCTAGCAACCAGATGTGATTACCCTAGCAACCAAGTAACAAATCACATATCTCTGCAACAGAAAATCAGAGAGACTTCCGGGTTGACTTATTTCACTCAGGATGGAAAGTAGCCTTGATATGTATCACTCTGGTAACTGCCTAGCAACCAGATGCGGTTACCCTAGCAACCAAGTAACAAATCACATATCTTTGAACCAGAACATCGTAGAGACTTAGGGGTTGACATATTTCACACAGGATTGCAAGGAGCCTTATGAGTATCACCTTGGTAACTGCCTAGCAACCAGATGGGGTTACCCTAGCAACCAAGTAACAAATCACATATCTATGCAACAGAAAATCAAAGAGACTTCCGGGTTGACTTTATTCACTCAGAATGAAAAGGAGGCTTGATAAGGATCACCCTGGAAACTGCCTATCAACCAGATTGGGTTACCCTAGCAACCAAGTAAAAAATGATATATCTATCTGTCTATCTATCTATCTATCTATCTATCTTTCTGAGGGTCAATATCTATCTATCTATCTATCTATCTATCTGAGGGTCAATATCTATCTATCTATCTAACTATCTGAGGGTCAATAACTATCTATCTATCTATCTGTGGGTCATACTCTATCTATCTATATCTCAGGGTCAATGACAATCTATCTATCTATATATATCTGACGGTCAATATCTATCTATCTATCTAAGGGTCAATGACTATCTATCTATCTATCTATCTGAGGGTCAATATCTATCTATCTATCTGAGGATCAATATCTATCTATCTATCTATCTGATGGTCAATAACTATCTATCTATCTATCGATCTATCTATCGATCTATCTATCTGATGGTCAATATCTATCTATCTATCTATCTATCTATCTATCTATCTATCTGTGGGTCATACTCTATCTATCTATCTATCTATCTATCTATCTATCTGAGGGTCAATATCTATCTATCTATCTATCTATCTGATGGTCAATATCTATCTATCTATCTATCTATCTATCGAGGGTCAATATCTATCTGTCTATCTGTCTATCTATCTATCTATCTATCTATCTATCTATCTAATCTATTTGATAGACTGAATGGTTTTATAATCTTTGAACTTTGAAAACTACTACTAATAATTACATCAAACTAGAAACCGTAAATCTTCAAACTTTTACAACTACTACAAACTTTATGCTAGGCTTTCTCAAGCCAACCTAAAGTTTGTACTCAAACTTTTTAATCTAGTTAGGTTGGCTTGAGAAAGCCAACTTACTGAAATCCTATTTAAACTTATTAGGTTGGCTTGAGAAAGCCAACTTACTGAAATCCTATTTAAACTTATTATTATTATTATTATTCTGAGACTAAATTTCTAAATGTAACTCCTCCTAGAGCTTTTAAGCTACATGCACCAAACTCGGCACAGACCTTCAGACTAATCCCGAATAGTGTGCTATATCTTTTCTAACTGATCGGACTTACGGTTTTCCTAAAAATGACGATCAAAACTCGGAAAAAATCCCATTGATTAACATTGCGGAATGTTCAGAAATTTAAATCCCAACTGACGTTTTCACACACACAGACGAAAAAGGGCCTGTCAGCCCTGCGTCTCTCCTTCTCTCTCTCCCTCAGAGGATTTCTTTTATCAAGCAGCCAATAAGTAATGACCTAAAATCTTCATAGCCACAGTATAGTAGCTTCCAGGTTGACTTGATTCACTCAGTATGGAAAGGAGGCTTGATAAGTATCACCCTGGTAACTGCCTAGCAACCAGATGGGGTTACCCTAGCAACCAAGTAACAAATCACATATCTCTGCAGCAGAAAATCATACAGACTTCCTGTTTCACTTATTTCACTCAGGATGGAAAGTAGCCTTGATATGTATCACTCTGGTAACTGCCTAGCAACCAGATGGGGTTACCCTAGCAACCAAGTAACAAATCACATATTTCTGCACCAGAAAATCGTAGTGACTTCCTGTTTCACTTATTTCACTCAAGATGGAAAGTAGCCTTGATATGTATCACTCTGGTAACTGCCTAGCAACCAGATGTGATTACCCTAGCAACCAAGTAACAAATCACATATCTCTGCAACAGAAAATCAGAGAGACTTCCGGGTTGACTTATTTCACTCAGGATGGAAAGTAGCCTTGATATGTATCACTCTGGTAACTGCCTAGCAACCAGATGTGATTACCCTAGCAACCAAGTAACAAATCACATATCTCTGCAACAGAAAATCAAAGAGACTTCCGGGTTGACTTATTTCACTCAGGATGGAAAGCAGCCTTGATATGTATCACTCTGGTAACTGCCTAGCAACCAGATGTGATTACCCTAGCAACCAAGTAACAAATCACATATCTCTGCAACAGAAAATCATAGAGACTTCCGGGTTGACTTTATTCACTCAGGATGGAAAGTAGCCTTGATATGTATCACTCTGGTAACTGCCTAGCAACCAGACGGGGTTACCCTAGCAACCAAGTAACAAATCACATATCTCTGCAACAGAAAATCGTAGAGACTACCTGTTTCACTTATTTCACTCAGGATGGAAAGTAGCCTTGATATGTATCACTCTGGTAACTGCCTAGCAACCAGATGTGATTACCCTAGCAACCAAGTAACAAATCACATATCTCTGCAACAGAAAATCAGAGAGACTTCCGGGTTGACTTATTTCACTCAGGATGGAAAGTAGCCTTGATATGTATCACTCAGGTAACTGCCTAGCAACCAGATGTGATTACCCTAGCAACCAAGTAACAAATCACATATCTCTGCAACAGAAAATCATAGAGACTTCCGGGTTGACTTTATTCACTCAGGATGGAAAGTAGCCTTGATATGTATCACTCTGGTAACTGCCTAGTAACCAGACGGGGTTACCCTAGCAACCAAGTAACAAATCACATATATCTGCACCAGTATATCGTAGAGACTACCTGTTTCACTTATTTCACTCAGGATGGAAAGTAGCCTTGATATGTATCATTCTGGTAACTGCATAGCAACCAGACAGGGTTACCTTAGCAACCAAGTAACAAATCACATATCTTTGAACCAGAACATCGTAGAGACTTAGGGGTTGACATATTTCACACAGGATTGCAAGGAGCCTTATGAGTATCACTTTGGTAACTGCCTAGCAACCAGATGTGTTTACCCTAGCAACCAAGTAACAAGTCACATATCTCTGCACCAGGAAATCATAGAGACTTCCTGTTTCACTTATTTCACTCAGCGATCGGGGGTACGGTGTCGCTGACCCACGAATGAGGCGTCAAATCGTGCGGATTATTTGGGAATGGTGTGCTATGACTTTTATAAGCGATCGGGGGTACGGTGTTTGCCCCAGGGGCAAAAAATTGGGCAAACAATCCCATTGACTTAACATTGAGCCGAATTTTGACGAGTCATAGCTCAGAGCGAGGATTTCGCAGAGACGTGTGATTTACCTCATTTGAAGAGGCTGACAGGCTCTGTGAGAACGTACCTCACAATGGGGTAAAAGTTGCACCCCTGGGGGGCAGGAGCTGCCCAAATTTGCCCCAATGTTAAGTCTATGGTAGATTTTGTATTGAACATAACTCTGGATCACAGTGTCTTACAGACAAGGGGGCGGGCTCATTTTACTCAGACGACCAATCAGTCTCTCAGGATCATTGTGAAGCTATCAAGCCACGCCCTAGCAACCATTTACAGCACCTTAGCAACAATTCCCATAGACTTCCTTTGAAAAAGATCAAAGGGATTTCTCCGGACTGAATTATCATAGAAACACGAGGGTGGTCTCGTTTGACTTGAGGTAGTAAAACAGCCAATCATGAATCCCCTCAACACTTCCTAGCCCCTCCCTAGCAACCATTTTCGAGCACCTTAGCAACCAAAATCCAAAGAGAGATATCTTCCATTCTGAATGTCACAGAAGCATGGGAGTTGGTTTATATCATTCATATTGACAAGCAGCCTTTGGAGATTCATCATTGGCAGCTGCCAAGCCACTCCCTAGCAACAATTTAGAGCACCCTAGCAACCACATTTATTGATTTCATTTACAGTAAGATATCTTCAGATCAGAATGTCCTAGAGACATGATAGTTGCTTTGTTTTCATTGGGTGAGTAATCAGTCTTCAGCTTCCATCATGTGAACTACTTAGCCACGCCCTAGCAACCATTTAAAGCACCCTAGCAACAAAGAACCATTGACATCCATTCAAAATCACTAAGATGTATATCTTAGGATCAGAATGACGTAGAGACTTCCGGGTTGACTTATTTCACTCAGGATGGCAAGGAGCATTGTTGCCTGTCACCTTGGTAACTGCCTAGCAACCAGATGGGGTTACCTTAGCAACCAAGTAACAAATCACATATCTCTGCACAAGAAAATCACAGAGACTTACGGGTTGACTTATTTCACTCAGGATGGCAAGGAGCATTGTTGCCTGTCACCTTGGTAACTGCCTAGCAACCAGATGGGGTTACCCTAGCAACCAAGAAACAAATCACATATCTCTGTACTAGAAAATCACAGAGAAATCTGGGTTGACTTATTTCACTCAGGATTGCAAGGAGCATTGTTGGCTGTCACCTTGGTAACTGCCTAGTGACCAGATGGGGTTACCCTAGCAACCAAGAAACAAATCACATATCTCTGTACTAGAAAATCACAGAGACTTCCGGGTTGACTTATTTCACTCAGGATGGCAAGGAGCACTGTTGGCTGTCACCTTGGTAACTGCCTAGCAACCAGATGGGGTTACCCTAGCAACCAAGTAACAAATCACATATCTTTGCACCAGAAAATCGTAGAGACTTCCTGTTTCACTTATTTCACTCAGGATGGAAAGGAGGCTTGATATGTATCACTCTGGTAACTGCCTAGCAACCAGATGTGGTTACCCTAGCAACCAAGTAACAAATCACATATCTTTGAACCAGAACATCGTAGAGACTTAGGGGTTGACATATTTCACACAGGATGGAAAGTAGCCTTGATATGCATCACCCTGGTAACTGCATAGCAACCAGACAGGGTTACCCTAGCAACCAAATAACAAATAACATATCTCTGCACCAGAAATTCATACAGACTTCCGGGTTGACTTAATTCACTCAGGATGGAAAGGAGGCTTGACAAGTTATCACCCTGGTAACTGCATAGCAACCAGACAGGGTTACCCTAGCAACCAAATAACAAATCACATATCTCTGCACCAGAAATTCATATAGACTTCCGGGTTGACTTTATTCACTCAGGATGGAAAGGAGGCTTGATATGTATCACCCTGGTTACTGCATAGCAACCAGATATGGTTACCCTAGCAACCAAGTAACAAATCACATATCTTTGAACCAGAACATCGTAGAGACTTAGGGGTTGACATATTTCACTCAGGATTGCAAGGAGCCTTATGAGTATCACTTTGGTAACTGCCTAGCAACCAGATGGGGTTACCCTAGCAACCAAGTTACAAATCACATATCTCTGCACCAGAAAATCGTAGAGACTTCCTGTTTCACTTATTTCACTCAGGATGGAAAGTAGCCTTGATATGCATCACTCTGGTAACTGCCTAGCAACCAGATTGGGTTACCCTAGCAACCAAGTAACAAATCATATATTTCTGCTCCAGAAAACCGTAGAGACATCTGGGTTGACTTAATTCACTCAGGATGGAAAGGAGGCTTGATAAGTATCACCCTGGTAACTGCATAGCAACCAGACAGGGTTACCCTAGCAACCAAGTAACAATTCACATATCTTTGAACCAGAACATCGTAGAGACTTAGGGGTTGACATATTTCACTCAGGATTGCAAGGAGCCTTATGAGTAACACTTTGGTAACTGCCTAGCAACCAGATGGGGATAGCCTAGCAACCAAGTAACAAATCACATATCTATTTAACAGAAAATCGTAGAGACTTCCAGGTTGACTTATTTCACTCATGATGGAAAGTAGCCTTGATATGTATTACTCTGGTAACTGCCTAGCAACCAGATAGGGTTACCCTAGCAACCAAGTAACAAATTACATATCTCTGCACCAGAACAACATAAAGACTTCTGGTTTTGTTCATGGGACTCAGGGTTGCAAGGATCTATCTATCTATCTGTATGTCTGTCTGTCTATTTATCAATCTATCTATATCTATCTTTCGAACTATCTATCTATCTGAGGGTTAATATCTATCTATCTATCTATCTCTCTATCTATGGGTCAATATCTATCTATCTATCTATCTATCTATCTATCTATCTATCTGAGGGTCTCTATCTATCTATCTGAGGGTCAATATCTATCTATCTATCAATCTATCTATCTGAGGGTCAATATCTATCTATCTATCTATCTATCTATCTATCTATCTATCTGAGGGTCAATAACTATCTATCTATCTATCTATCTATCAATCTATCTATCTATCTGAGGGTCAATATCTATCTATCTATCTATCTATCTATCTGATGGTCAATAACTATCTATCTATCTATCTATCTGAGGGTCAATATCTATCTATCTATCTGAGGGTCAATATCTAACTATCTATCTATCTATCTATCTATCTATCTATCTATCTGAGGGTCAATAACTATCTATCTATCTATCTATCTATCTATCTATCTATCTATCTGAGGGTCAATATCTAACTATCTATCTGAGGGTCAATAACTATCTATCTATCTATCTATCTATCTATCTGAGGGTCAATAACTATCTATCTATCTATCTATCTATCTATCTATCTATCTATCTATCTGATGGTCAATATCTATCTATCTATCTATCTATCTATCTATCTAATCTATTTGATAGCCTGAATAGTTTTATAATCTCTAAACTTTGAACATTGAAAACTACTAATAATTACATCAAACTAAAAACCTTAAATCTTCAAACTTTTAAAGTTACTTCAAACTTTATGCTAGGCTTTCTCAAGCCAACCTAAAGTTTGTACTCAAACTTTTTAATCTAGTTATTATTATTATTCTTCTGAGACTAAATTTCTAAATGTAACTCCTCCTAGAGCTTTTAAGCTACATGCACCAAACTCGGCACAGACCTTCAGACTAATCCCGAATAGTGTGCTATATCTTTTCTAACTGATCGGACTTACGGTTTTCCTAAAAATGACGATAAAAACTCGGAAAAACTCCCATTGATTAACATTGCGGAATGTTCAGAAATTTAAATCCCAACTGACGTTTTCACACACACAGACGAAAAAGGGCCTGTCAGCCCTGCGTCTCTCCTTCTCTCTCTCCCTCAGAGGATTTCTTTTATCAAGCAGCCAATAAGTAATTACCTAAAATCTTCATAGCCACAGTATAGTAGCTTCCAGGTTGACTTGATTCACTCAGTATGGAAAGGAGGCTTGATAAGTATCACCCTGGTAACTGCATAGCAACCAGACAGGGTTACCCTAGCAACCAAATAACAAATCACATATCTCTGCACCAGAAAATCATACAGACTTCCTGTTTCACTTATTTCACTCAGGATGGAAAGTAGCCTTGATATGTATCACTCTGGTAACTGCCTAGCAACCAGATGGGGTTACCCTAGCAACCAAGTAACAAATCACATATTTCTGCACCAGAAAATCGTAGTGACTTCCTGTTTCACTTATTTCACTCAAGATGGAAAGTAGCCTTGATATGTATCACTCTGGTAACTGCCTAGCAACCAGATGTGATTACCCTAGCAACCAAGTAACAAATCACATATCTCTGCAACAGAAAATCAGAGAGACTTCCGGGTTGACTTATTTCACTCAGGATGGAAAGTAGCCTTGATATGTATCACTCTGGTAACTGCCTAGCAACCAGATGTGATTACCCTAGCAACCAAGTAACAAATCACATATCTCTGCAACAGAAAATCAAAGAGACTTCCGGGTTGACTTATTTCACTCAGGATGGAAAGCAGCCTTGATATGTATCACTCTGGTAACTGCCTAGCAACCAGATGTGATTACCCTAGCAACCAAGTAACAAATCACATATCTCTGCAACAGAAAATCATAGAGACTTCCGGGTTGACTTTATTCACTCAGGATGGAAAGTAGCCTTGATATGTATCACTCTGGTAACTGCCTAGCAACCAGACGGGGTTACCCTAGCAACCAAGTAACAAATCACATATCTCTGCACCAGAAAATCGTAGAGACTACCTGTTTCACTTATTTCACTCAGGATGGAAAGTAGCCTTGATATGTATCACTCTGGTAACTGCATAGCAACCAGACAGGGTTACCTTAGCAACCAAGTAACAAATCACATATCTTTGAACCAGAACATCGTAGAGACTTAGGGGTTGACATATTTCACACAGGATTGCAAGGAGCCTTATGAGTATCACTTTGGTAACTGCCTAGCAACCAGATGTGTTTACCCTAGCAACCAAGTAACAAATCACATATCTCTGCACCAGAAAATCATAGAGACTTCCTGTTTCACTTATTTCACTCAGGATGGAAAGTAGCCTTGATATGTATCCCTCTGGAAACTGCCTAGCAACCAGATGTGATTACCCTAGCAAGCAAGTAACAAATCGCATATCTTTGAACCAGAACATCGTAGAGACTTAGGGGTTAACATATTTCACACAGGATTGCAAGGTGCCTTATGAGTATCACCTTGGTAACTGCCTAGCAACCAGATGGGGTTACCCTAGGAACCAACTAACAAATCACATATCTCTGCACCAGAAAATCGTAGAGTCTTCCTGTTTCACTTATTTCACTCAGGATGGAAAGTAGCCTTGATATGCATCACTCTGGTAACTGCCTAGCAACCAGATTGGGTTACCCTAGCAACCATGTAACAAATCATATATTTCTGCTCCAGAAAATCGTAGAGACATCTGGGTTGACTTAATTCACTCAGGATGGAAAGGAGGCTTGATAAGTATCACCCTGGTAACTGCATAGCAACCAGACAGGGTTACCCTAGCAACCAAATAACAAATCACATATCTCTGCACCAGAACATCGTAGAGACTTAGGGGTTAACATATTTCACACAGGATTGCAAGGAGCCTTATGAGTATCACCTTGGTAACTGCCTAGCAACCAGATGGGGTTACCCTAGGAACCAACTAACAAATCACATATCTCTGCACCAGAAAATCGTAGAGACTTCCTGTTTCACTTATTTCACTCAGGATGGAAAGTAGCCTTGATATGCATCACTCTGGTAACTGCCTAGCAACCAGATTGGGTTACCCTAGCAACCATGTAACAAATCATATATTTCTGCTCCAGAAAATCGTAGAGACATCTGGGTTGACTTAATTCACTCAGGATGGAAAGGAGGCTTGATAAGTATCACCCTGGTAACTGCATAGCAACCAGACAGGGTTACCCTAGCAACCAAATAACAAATCACATATCTCTGCACCAGAAAATCATACAGACTTGCGGGTTGACTTATTTCACTCAGAATGGAAAGTAGCCTTGATATGCATCACTCTGGTAACTGCCTAGCAACCAGATTGGGTTACCCTAGCAACCAAGTAACAAATCATATATTTCTGCTCCAGAAAATCATACAGACTTGCGGGTTGACTTTATTCACTCAAGATGGAAAGGAGGCTTGATAAGTATCACCCTGGTAACTGCATAGCAACCAGACAGGGTTACCCTAGCAACCAAGTAACAATTCACATATCTTTGAACCAGAACATCGTAGAGACTTAGGGGTTGACATATTTCACTCAGGATTGCAAGGAGCCTTATGAGTAACACTTTGGTAACTGCCTAGCAACCAGATGGGGTTACCCTAGCAACCAAGTAACAAATCACATATCTATGCAACAGAAAATCATAGAGATTTCCGGGTTGACTTTATTCACTCAGAATGAAAAGGAGGCTTGATAAGGATCACCCTGGAAACTGCCTAGCAACCAGTTTGGGTTACCCAAGCAACCAAGTAAAAAATGATATATCTATCTGTCTATCTGTCTATCTATCTATCTATCTATCTGTCTTTCTGATGGTCAATATCTATCTATCTATCTATCTATCTATCTATCTATCTGAGGGTCAATATCTATCTATCTATCTATCTATCTATCTAACTATCTGCGGGTCAATAACTATCTATCTATCTATCTGTGGGTCATACTCTATCTATCTATATCTCAGGGTCAATGACTATCTGTCTATCTATATATCTGACGGTCAATATCTATCTATCTATCTAAGAGTCAGTGACTATCTATCTATCTATCTATCTATCTGAGGGTCAATATCTATCTATCTATCTATCTATATCTCAGGGTCAATGACTATCTATCTATCTATCTATATATCTGACGGTCAATATCTATCTATCTATCTATCTAAGGGTCAATGACTATCAATCTATCTTTCTATCTATCTATCTATCTGAGGGTCAATATCTATCTATCTATCTGAGGATCAATATCTATCTATCTATCTATCTATCTATCTAATGGTCAATATCTATCTATCTATCTATCTATCTATCTATCTATCTATCTATCTATCTATCTATCTATCTGATGGTCAATAACTATCTATCTATCTATCTATCTATCTATCTGATGGTCAATAACTATCTATCTATCTATCTATCTATCTATCTGAGGGTCAGTATCTATCTATCTATCTATCTATCTATCGATCTATCTATGGGTCATACTCTATCTATCTATCTATCTATCTATCTATTTGAGGGTCAATATCTATCTATCTATCTATCTATCTGAGGGTCAATATCTATCTATCTATCTATCTATCTATCTATCTATCTATCTATCTATTTATCTAAACTATTTGATAGACTGAATGGTTTTATAATCTCTAAACTTTGAACTTTGAAAACTACTACTTATAATTACATCAAACTAGAAACCGTAAATCTTCAAACTTTTACAACTACTTCAAACTTTATGCTAGGCTTTCTCAAGCCAACCTAAAGTTTGTACTCAAACTTTTTAATCTAGTTAGTGGTGCTTGCAAAGCAACACTATTGTAATCTCACATACTTATTTTTCTTCTTCTTCTTCTTCTTCTTCTTCCGTACAAAACTTCGGCACCTAACTCGTCCCGCACCTTTTGGCGTAGACCCATGAATGAGGTGTCAAATCGTGCAAAGCAAAGCAGCCTTTGGAGATTCATCATTGGCAGCTGCCAAGCCACTCCCTAGCAACAATTTGGAGCACCCTAGCAACCACATTTATTGATTTCAATTGAAGTAAGATATCTTCAGATCAGAATGTCCTAGAGACATGATAGTTGCTTTGTTTTAATTGGGTGAGTAATCAGTCTTCATCTTTCATCATGTGAACTACTTAGCCATGCCCTAGCAACCATTTAAAGAACCCTAGCAACAAAACACCATTGACATCCATTCAATATCACTAAGATGTGTATCTTAGGATCAGAATGTCGTAGAGACTTCCGGGTTGACTTATTTCACTCAGGATGGAAAGTAGACTTGATAAATATCACCCTGGTAACTGCCTAGCAACCAAATGGGGTTACCCTAGCAACCAAGAAACAAATCACATATCTCTGCACAAGAAAATCACAGAGACTTCCGGGTTGACTTATTTCACTCAGGATGGCACGGAGCATTGTTTGCTGTCACCTTGGTAACTGCCTAGCAACCAGATGGGGTTACCCTAGCAACCAAGAAACAAATCACATATCTCTGCACAAGAAAATCACAGAGACTTCCGGGTTGACTTATTTCACTCAGGATGGCAAGGAGCATTGTTGCCTGTCACCTTGGTAACTGCCTAGCAACCAGATGGGGTTACCCTAGCAACCAAGAAACAAATCACACATCTCTGCACAAGAAAATCTCAGAGACTACCGGGTTGACTTATTTCACTCAGGATGGCAAGGAGCATTGTTGGCTGTCACCTTGGTAACTGCCTAGCAACCAGATGGGGTTACCCTAGCAACCAATTAACAAATCACATATCTCTGAACCAGAAAATCGTAGAGATTCCAGGTTGACTTATTTCAGTCAGGATGGCAAGGAGCATTTTTGGCTTGCCCCTTGTTAACTGCCTAGCAACCAGATGGGGTTACCCTAGCAAACAAGTAACAAATCACATATCTATGTACTACAAAATCGTAGAGAATTCCGGGTTGACTTATTTTACTCAGGATGGCAAGTAGCGTTGGTGGCTGTCACCTTAGTAACTGCCTATCAACCAGATGGTTTTCCCTAGCAACCACGGAACAACACCTATATCTCTGCACCAGAACATCCTACTGTCATGGGGGTGGCCTCTTTCAACTTTGGGCAGTAGGTGGGACATTGTGGTAAGAAATTTTGCCACGGCAAGCACCACTCACATTTTCTTCAGGAAATGTACATTCTAGTTATAATTATTATTATTCCACACATAGTTTGGCGCGCTACTCCTCCCGCAGCTTTTGTCACAGACCCCTGAGTGAGGCAGCAAATCGTGCGGCTCATTGAGGAGAGGTGTGCTATATCTTTTCTAAGCGATCGGGGGTACGTTGTTTGCCCCAGGGGCAAAAAATTGGGCAAAAAATCCCATTGACTTAACATTGAGCCGAACTTTGACGAGTTATAGCTCAGAGCGAGGATTTCACAGAGACATGTGATTTACCACATTTGAAGAGGCTGACAGGCTCTCTGAGAACATACCTCACAATGGGGTAAAAGTTTTACCCCTGGGGGGCAGGAGCTGCCCAAAGTTGCCCCAATGTAAGTCAATGGAATTTTTTGAAAAAATTTTTGCTCGCAGACCCACAAATGAGGCGTCAAATCGTGCGGATTATTTGGGAATGGTGTGCTATGACTTCTATAAGTGATCGGGGGTACGGTATTTGCCCCAGGGGCAAAAAATTGTGCAAAAAATCCCATTGACTTAACATTGCGCCAAACTTTGACAAGTCATAGCTCAGAGCAAGGATTTCACAGACACGTGTGATTTGCCACATTTGAAGAGGCTGACAGGCTCTGTGAGAACATACCTCACAATGGGGTAAAAGTTGCACCCCTTGGGGGCAGGAGCTGCCCAAATTTGCCCCAATGTTAAGTCTATGGTAGATTTTGTATTGAACATAACTCTGGATCACAGTGTCTTAGAGACAAGGGGGCGGGCTCATTTTACTCAGACGACCAATCAGTCTCTCAGGATCATTGTGAAGCTATCAAGCCACGCCCTAGCAACCATTTACAGTACCTTAGCAACAAGTCCCATAGACTTCCATTGAAAGAGATCAAAGGGATTTCTCTGGACTGAATTATCATAGAAACACAAGGGTGGTCTCGTTTGACTTGGGCCAGTAAAACAGCCAATCATGAATCCCCTCAACACTTCCTAGCCCCTCCCTAGCAACCATTTTCGAGCACCTTAGCAACCAAAATCCAAAGAGAGATATCTTCCATTCTGAATGTCACAGAGGCATGGGAGTTGGTTTATATCATTCATACTGACAACCAGCCTTTGGAGATTCATCATTGGCAGCTGCCAAGCCACTCCCTAGCAACAATTTAGAGCACCCTAGCAACCACATTTATTGATTTCAATTACAGTAAGATATCTTCAGATAAGAATGTCCTAGAGACATGATAGTTGCTTTGTTTTAATTGGGTGAGTAATCAGTCTTCAGCTTTCATCATGTGAACTACTTAGCCACGCCCTAGCAACCATTTAAAGCACCCTAGCAACAAAGAACCATTGACATCCATTCAAAATCACTAAGATGTGTATCTTAGGATCAGAATGATGTAGAGACTTCCGGGTTGACTTATTTCACTCAGGATGGCAAGGAGCATTGTTCCCTGTCACCTTGATAACTGCCTAGCAACCAGATGGGGTTACCCTAGCAACCAAGAAACAAATCAAATATCTCTGCACAAGAAAATCACAGAGACTTCCGGGTTGACTTATTTCACTCAGGATGGCAAGGAGCATTGTTGGCTGTCACCTTGGTAACTGCCTAGCAACCAGATGGGTTTACCCCAGCAACCAAGTAACAAATCACATATCTTTGAACCAGAACATCGTAGAGACATAGGGGTTGAAATATTTCTCACAGGATTGCAAGGGGCCTTATGAGTATCACGTAGGTAACTGCCTAGCAACCAGATGGGGTTACCCTAGCAACCAAGAAAGAAATCGCATATCTCTGCACAAGAAAATCACAGAGACTTCCAGGTTGACTTATTTTACTCAGGATGGCAAGGAGCATTGTTGCCTGTCACCTTGGTAACTGCCTAGCAACCAGATGGGGTTACCCTAGCAACCAATAAACAAATCACATATCTCTGCACAAGAAAATCACAGAGACTTCCGGGTTGACTTATTTTACTCAGGATGGCAAGGAGCATTGTTGGCTGTCACCTTGGTAACTGCCTAGCAACCAGATGGGGTTACCCTAGCAACCAAGTAACAAATCATGTATCTCTGAACCAGAAAATTGTAGTGTTTCCGTGTTGACTTATTTCATTTAGGATGGCAAGGAGCATTGTTGGCTTGCCCCTTGGTAACTGCCTAGCAACCAGATGGGGTTACCCTAGCAACCAAGTAACAAATCACATACCTCTGTACTAGAAAATCGTAGAGACTTCCGGGTTGACTTATTTTACTCAGGATGCCAAGTAGCGTTGGTGGCTGTCACCTTAGTAACTGCATATCAACCAGATGGGTTTCCCTAGCAACCATGGAACAACACCTATATCTCTGCACCAGAACATCCTACTGTCATGGGGGTGGCCTCTTTCAACTTTGGGCAGTAGGTGGGACATTGTGGTAAGAAATTTTGCCACGGCAAGCACCACTCACATTTTCTTCAGGAAATGTACATTCTAGTTATTATTATAATTATTATTATTCCACACATAGTTTGGCGCGCTACTCCTCCCGCAGCTTTTGTCACAGACCCCTGAGTGAGGCATCAAATTGTGCGGCTCATTGAGGAGAGGTGTGCTATATCTTTTCTAAGCGATCGGGGGTACGTTGTTTGCCCCAGGGGCAAAAAATTGGGCAAAAAATCCCATTGACTTAACATTGAGCCGAACTTTGACGAGTTATAGCTCAGAGCGAGGATTTCACAGAGACGTGTGATTTACCACTTTTGAAGAGGCTGACAGGCTCTCTGAGAACATACCTCACAATGGGGTAAAAGTTTTACCCCTGGGGGGCAGGAGCTGCCCAAAGTTGCCCCAATGTAAGTCAATGGAATTTTTTGAAAATTTTTTTGCTCGCAGACCCACAAATGAGGCGTCAAATCGTGCGGATTATTTGGGAATGGTGTGCTATGACTTCTATAAGTGATCGGGGGTACAGTATTTGCCCCAGGGGCAAAAAATTGTGCAAAAAATCCCATTGACTTAACATTGCGCCAAACTCTGACAAGTCATAGCTCAGAGCAAGGATTTCACAGACACGTGTGATTTACCACATTTGAAGAGGCTGACAGACTCTGTGAGAACATACCTCACAATGGGGTAAAAGTTGCACCCCTTGGGGGCAGGAGCTGCCCAAATTTGCCCCAATGTTAAGTCTATGGTAGATTTTGTATTGAACATAACTCTGGATCACAGTGTCTTAGAGACAAGGGGGCGGGCTCATTTTACTCAGACGACCAATCATTCTCTCAGGATCATTGTGAAGCTATCAAGCCACGCCCTAGCAACCATTTACAGTACCTTAGCAACAAGTCCCATAGACTTCCATTGAAAGAGATCAAAGGGATTTCTCTGGACTGAATTATCATAGAAACACAAGGGTGGTCTCGTTTGACTTTGGGCAGTAAAACAGCCAATCGTGAATCCCCTCAACACTTCCTAGCCCCTCCCTAGCAACCATTTTCGAGCACCTTAGCAACCAAAATCCAAAGAGAGATATCTTCCATTCTGAATGTCACAGAGGCATGGGAGTTGGTTTATATCATTCATACTGACAAGCAGCCTTTGGAGATTCATCATTGGCAGCTGTCAAGCCACTCCCTAGCAACAATTTAGAGCACCCTAGCAACCACATTTATTCATTTCAATTACAGTAAGATATCTTCAGATCAGAATGTCCTAGAGACATGATAGTTGCTTTGTTTTAATTGGGTGAGTAATCAGTCTTCAGCTTTCATCATGTGAACTACTTAGCCACGCCCTAGCAACCATTTAAAGCACCCTAGCAACAAAGAACCATTGACATCCATTCAAAATCACTAAGATGTGTATCTTAGGATCAGAATGACGTAGAGACTTCCGGGTTGACTTATTTCACTCAGGATGGCAAGGAGCATTGTTCCCTGTCACCTTGATAACTGCCTAGCAACCAGATGGGGTTACCCTAGCAACCAAGTAACAAATCACATATCTTTGAACCAGAACATCGTAGAGACATAGGGGTTGAAATATTTCTCACAGGATTGCAAGGGGCCTTATGAGTATCACGTAGGTAACTGCCTAGCAACCAGATGGTGTTACCCTAGCAACCAAGAAAGAAATCGCATATCTCTGCACAAGAAAATCACAGAGACTTCCGGGTTGACTTATTTCACTCAAGATGGCAAGGAGCATTGTTGGCTGTCACCTTGGTAACTGCCTAGCAACCAGATGGAGTTACCCTAGCAACCAAGAAAAAAATCACATATCTCTACACAAGAAAATCACAGAGACTTCCGGGTTGACTTATTTCACTCAGGATGGCAAGGAGCATTGTTGCCTGTCACCTTGGCAACTGCCTAGCAACCACATGGGGTTACCCTAGCAACCAAGAAACAAATCACATATCTCTGCACAAGAAAATCACAGAGACTTCCGGGTTGACTTATTTCACTCAGGATGGCAAGGAGCATTGTTGGCTGTCACCTTGTTCACTGCCTAGCAACCAGATGGGGTTACCCTAGCAACCAAGAAACAGATCACATATCTCTGCACAAGAAAATCACAGAGACTTCCGGGTTGACTTATTTCACTCAGGATGGCAAGGAGCATTGTTTGCTGTCACTTTGGTAGTTGCCTAGCAACCAGATGGGGTTACCCTAGCAACCAAGAAACAAATCACATATCTCTGCACAAGAAAATCACAGAGACTTCCGGGTTGACTTATTTCACTCAGGATGGCAAGGAGCATTGTTGGCTTGCCCCTTGGTAACTGCCTAGCAACCAGATGGGGTTACCCTAGCAACCAAGTAACAAATCACATATCTCTGTACTAGAAAATCGTAGAGACTTCCGGGTTGACTTATTTTACTCAGGATGGCGAGTAGCGTTGGTGGCTGTCACCTTAGTAACTGCATATCAACCAGATGGGTTTCCCTAGCAACCATGGAACAACACCAATATCTCTGCACCAGAACATCCTACTGTGATGGGGGTGGGCTCTTTCAACTTTGGGCAGTAGGTGGGACATTGTGGTAAGAAATTTTGCCACGGCAAGCACCACTCACATTTTCTTCAGGAAATGTACATTCTAGTTAGTGGTGCTTGCAAAGCAACACTATTGTAATCTCACATACTTATTTTTCTTCTTCTTCTTCTTCTTCTTCTTCTTCCGTACAAAACTTCGGCACCTAACTCGTCCCGCACCTTTTGGCGTAGACCCATGAATGAGGTGTCAAATCATGCGGCTCATTGAGGAGAGGTGTGCTATGACTTTTATAAGCGATCGGGGGTACGGTGTTTGCCCCAGGGGCAAAAAACTGGGCAAAAAATCCCATTGACTTAACATTGAGCCGAACTTTGACGAGTCATAGCTCAGAGCGAGGATTTCGCAGAGACGTGTGATTTACGAGATTTGAAGAGGCTGACAGGCTCTGTGAGAACATACCTCACAATGGGGTAAAACTTTTACCCCTGGGGGGCAGGAGCTGCCCAAAGTTGCCCCAATGTAAGTCAATGGAATTTTTTGCAAAATTTTTTGGTCACAGACCCACGAATGAGGCGTCAAATCGTGCGGATTATTTGGGAATGGTGTTCTATGACTTTTATAAGCGATCGGGGGTATGGTATTTGCCCCAGGGGCAAAAAATTGGGCAAAAAATCCCATTGACTTAACATTGCGCCGAACTTTGACGAGTCATAGCTCAGAGCGAGGATATCACACAGACGTGTGATTTACCACATTTGAAGAGGCTGACAGGCTCTGTGAGAACATACCTCACAATGGGGTAAAAGTTGCACCCCTTGGGGGCAGGACCTGCCCAAATTTGCCACAATGTTAAGTCTATGGTAAATTGTGTATTGAACATAACTCTGGATCACAGTGTCTTAGAGACAAGGGGGCGGGCTCATTTTACTCAGACGACCAATCAGTCTCTCAGGATCATTGTGAAGCTATCAAGCCACGCCCTAGCAACCATTTACAGTACCTTAGCAACAAGTCCCATAGACTTCCATTGAAAGAGATCAAAGGGATTTCTCCGGACTGAATTATCATAGAAACACGAGGGTGGTCTCATTTGACTTGGGGCAGTAAAACAGCCAATCATGAATCCCCTCAAAACTTCCTAGCCCCTCCCTAGCAACCATTTTCGAGCACCTTAGCAACCAAAATCCAAAGAGAGATATCTTCCATTCTGAATGTCACAGAAGCATGGGAGTTGGTTTATATCATTCATACTGACAAGCAGCCTTTGGTGATTCATCATTGGCAGCTGCCAAGCCACTCCCTAGCAACAATTTAGAGCACCCTAGCAACCACATTTATTGATTTCAATTACAGTAAGATATCTTCAGATCAGAATGTCCTAGAGACATGATAGTTGCTTTGTTTTCATTGGGTGAGTAACCAGTCTTCAGCTTTCATCATATGAACGACTTAGCCATGCCCTAGCAACCATTTAAAGTACCCTAGCAACAAAACACCATTGACATCCATTCAAAATCACTAAGATGTGTATCTTAGGATCAGAATGTCATAGAGACTTCCGAGTTGACTTATTTCACTCAGGATGGAAAGTAGACTTGATAAATATCACCCTGGTAACTGCCTAGCAACCAGATGGGTTTACCATAGCAACCAAGTAACAAATCTCATATCTTTGCACTACAAAATCGTAGAGACTTCCGAGTTGACTTATTTCACTCAAGATGGCAAGGAGCATTGTTGGATGTTACTTTGGTAACTGCCTAGCAACCAAATGGGGTTACCCTAGCAACCAAGAAACAAATCACATATCTCTGCACAAGAAAATCACAGAGATTTCCAGGTTGACTTATTTCACTCAGGATGGCAAGGAGCATTGTTGCCTGCCACCTTGGTAACTGCCTAGCAACCAGATGGGGTTACCCTAGCAACCAAGAAACAAATCACATATCTCTGCACACGAAAATCACAGAGACTTCCGGGGTGACTTATTTCACTCAGGATGGCAAGGAGCATTGTTGGCTGTCACCTTGGTAACTGCCTAGCAACCAGATGGGGTTACCCTAGCAACCAAGTAACTAATCATATATCTCTGAACCAGAAAATTGTAGTGATTCCGTGTTGACTTATTTCATTTAGGATGGCAAGGAGCATTGTTGTCTTGCCCCTTGGTAACTGCCTAGCAACCAGATGGGGTTACCCTAGCAACCAAGAAACAAATCACATATCTCTGCACAAGAAAATCACAGAGACTTCCGGGTTGACTTATTTCACTCAGGATGGCAAGGAGCATTGTTGCCTGTCACCTTGGTAACTGCCTAGCAACCAGATGGGGTTACCCTAGCAACCAAGAAACAAATCACATATCTCTGCACAAGAAAATCACAGAGACTTCCGGGTTGACTTATTTCACTCAGGATGGCAAGGAGCATTGTTGGCTTTCCCCTTGGTAACTTCCTAGCGACCAGAAGGGTTTACCCTAGCAACCAAGTAACAAATCACATATCTCTGTACTAGAAAATCGTAGAGACTTCCGGGTTGACTTATTTTACTCAGGATGGCAAGTAGCGTTAGTGGCTGTCACCTTAGTAACTGCATATCAACCAGATGGGTTTCCCTAGCAACCATGGAACAACACCTATATCTCTGCACCAGAACATCCTACTGTCATGGGGATGGCCTCTTTCAACTTTGGGCAGTAGGTGGGACATTGTGGTAAGAAATTTTGCCACGGCAAGCACCACTCACATTTTCTTCAGGAAATGTACCTATCTAGTTATTATTATTATTTTTATTTTTTTTATTATTATTATTCCGGACAAAAGTTTGGCGCGCTACTCCTCCCGCAGCTTTTGTCACAGACCCACGAATGAGGCGTCAAATCGTGCAGATTATTTGGGAATGGTGTGCTATGACTTTTATAGGCGATCGGGGGTACGGTGTTTGCCCCAGGGGCAAAAAATTGGGCAAAAAATCCCATTGACTTAACATTGAGCCGAACTTTGACGAGTAATAGCTCAGAGCGAGGATTTCGCAGAGACGTGTGATTTACCACATTTGAAGAGGCTGACAGGCTCTGTGAGAACATACCTCACAATGGGGTAAAAGTTTTACCCCTGGGGGGCAGGAGCTGCCCAAAGTTGCCCCAATGTAAGTCAATGGAATTTTTGGCAAAATTTTTTGGTCACAGACCCACGAATGAGGCATCAAATCGTGCGGATTATTTGGGAATGGTGTGCTATGACTTTTATAAGTGATCGGGGGTACGGTATTTGCCCCAGGGGCAAAAAAATGGGCAAAAAATCCCATTGACTTAACATTGCGCCGAACTTTGACGAGTAATAGCTCAGAGCGAGGATTTCGCAGACACGTGTGATTTACCACATTTGAAGAGGCTGACAGGCTCTGTGAGAACATACCTCACAATGGGGTAAAAGTTTTACCCTCTGGGGGGCAGGAGCTGCCCAAAATTGCCCCAATGTAAGTCAATGGAATTTTTGGCAAAATTTTTTGGTCACAGACCCACGAATGAGGCATCAAATCGTGCGGATTATTTGGGAATGGTGTGCTATGACTTTTATAAGTGATTGGGGGTACGGTATTTGCCCCAGGGGCAAAAAATTGGGCAAAAAATCCCATTGACTTAACATTGAGCCGAACTTTGACGAGTAATAGCTCAGAGCGAGGATTTCGCAGACACGTGTGATTTACCACATTTGAAGAGGCTGACAGGCTCTGTGAGAACATACCTCACAATGGGGTAAAAGTTTTACCCCTGGGGGGCAGGAGCTGCCCAAAATTGCCCCAATGTAAGTCAATGGAATTTTTGGCAAAATTTTTTGGTCACAGACCCACGAATGAGGCATCAAATCGTGCGGATTATTTGGGAATGGTGTGCTATGACTTTTATAAGTGATTGGGGGTACGGTATTTGCCCCAGGGGCAAAAAATTGGGCAAAAAATCCCATTGACTTAACATTGAGCCGAACTTTGACGAGTAATAGCTCAGAGCGAGGATTTCGCAGAGACGTGTGATTTACCACATTTGAAGAGGCTGACAGGCTCTGTGAGAACATACCTCACAATGGGGTAAAAGTTTTACCCCTGGGGGGCAGGAGCTGCCCAAATTTGCCCTAATGTAAGTCAATGGAATTTTTGGCAAAATTTTTTGAACACAGACCCACAAATGAGGCATCAAATCGTGCGGATTATTTGGGAATGGTGTGCTATGACTTTTATAAGTGATCGGGGGTACGGTATTTGCCCCAGGGGCAAAAAATTGGGCAAAAAATCCCATTGACTTAACATTGAGCCGAACTTTGACGAGTAATAGCTCAGAGCGAGGATTTCGCAGACACGTGTGATTTACCACATTTGAAGAGGCTGACAGGCTCTGTCAGAACATACCTCACAATGGGGTAAAAGTTTTACCCCTGGGGGGCAGGAGCTGCCCAAAGTTGCCCCAATGTAAGTCAATGGAATTTTTGGCAAAATTTTTTGGTCACAGACCCACGAATGAGGCATCAAATCGTGCGGATTATTTGGGAATGGTGTGCTATGACTTTTATAAGTGATCGGGGGTACGGTATTTGCCCCAGGGGCAAAAAATTGGGCAAAAAATCCCATTGACTTAACATTGCGCCGAACTTTGACGAGTCATATCTCAGAGCGACGATTTCACAGAGACGTGTGATTTACCACATTTGAAGAGGCTGACAGGCTCTGTGAGAACATACCTCACAATGGGGTAAAAGTTGCACCCCTGGGGGGCAGGAGTTGCCCAAATTTGCCCCAATATTAAGTCAATGGTAGATTTTGTATTGAACATAACTCTGGATCACAGTGTCTTAGAGACAAGGGGGCGGGCTCATTTTACTCAGACGACCAATCAGTTTCTCAGGATCATTGTGAAGCTATCAAGCCACGCCCTAGCAACCATTTACAGCACCTTAGCAACAAGTCCCATAGACTTCCATTGAAAGAGATCAAAGGGATTTCTCCGGACTGAATTATCATAGAAACACGAGGGTGGTCTTGTTTGACTTGGGGCAGTAAAACAGCCAATCATGAATCCCCTCAACACTTCCTAGCCCCTCCCTAGCAACCATTTTCGAGCACCTTAGCAACCAAAATCCAAAGAGAGATATCTTCCATTCTGAATGTCACAGAAGCATGGGAGTTGGTTTATATCATTCATACTGACAAGCAGCCTTTGGAGATTCATCATTGGCAGCTGCCAAGCCACTCCCTAGCAACAATTTAGAGCACCCTAGCAACCACATTTATTGATTTCAATTACAGTAAGATATCTTCAGATCAGAATGTCCTAGAGACATGATAGTTGCTTTGTTTTAATTGGGTGAGTAATCAGTCTTCAGCTTTCATCATGTGAACTACTTAGCCACGCCCTAGCAACCATTTAAAGCACCCTAGCAACAAAGAACCATTGACATCCATTCAAAATCACTAAGATGTGTATCTTAGGATCAGAATGACGTAGAGACTTCCGGGTTGACTTATTTCACTCAGGATGGAAATTAGACTTCATAAATATCACCCTGGTAACTGCCTAGCAACCAAATGGGGTTACCCTAGCAACCAAGAAACAAATAGCATATCTCTGCACAAGAAAATCACAGAGACTTCCGGGTTGACTTATTTCACTAAGGATGGCAAGGAGCATTGTTGGCTGTCACCTTGGTAACTGTCTAGCAACCAGATGGGGTTACCCTAGCAACCAAGAAACAAATCACATATCTCTGCACAAGAAAATCACAGAGACTTACGGGTTGACTTATTTCACTCAGGATGGCAAGGAGCATTGTTGCCTGTCACCTTGGTAACTGCCTAGCAACCAGATGGGGTTACCCTAGCAACCAAGAAACAAATCACATATCTCTGTACTGGAAAATCACAGAGAAATCTGGGTTGACTTATTTCACTCAGGATGGCAAGGAACATTGTTGGCTGTCACCTTGGTAACTGCCTAGCGACCAGATGGGGTTACCCTAGCAACCAAGAAACAAATCACATATCTCTGTACTAGAAAATCACAGAGACTTCCGGGTTGACTTATTTCACTCAGGATGGCAAGGAGCATTGTTGGCTGTCACCTTGGTAACTGCCTAGCAACCAGATGGGGTTACCGTAGCAACCAAGAAACAAATCACATATCTCTGCACAAGAAAATCACAGAGACTTACGGGTTGACTTATTTCACTCAGGATGGCAAGGAGCATTGTTGCCTGTCACCTTGGTAACTGCGTAGCAACCAGATGGGGTTACCCTAGCAACCAAGAAACAAATCACATATCTCTGTACTGGAAAATCACAGAGAAATCTGGGTTGACTTATTTCACTCAGGATGGCAAGGAACATTGTTGGCTGTCACCTTGGTAACTGCCTAGCGACCAGATGGGGTTACCCTAGCAACCAAGAAACAAATCACATATCTCTGTACTAGAAAATCACAGAGACTTCCGGGTTGACTTATTTCACTCAGGATGGCAAGGAGCATTGTTGGCTGTCACCTTGGTAACTGCCTAGCAACCAGATGGGGTTACCCTAGCAACCAAGAAACAAATCACATATCTCTGCACAAGAAAATCACAGAGACTTCGGGGTTGACTTATTTCACTCAGGATCGAAAGTAGACTTGATAAATATCACCCTGGTAACTGCATAGCAACCAAATGGGGTTACCCTAGCAACCAAGAAACAAATCACATATCTCTGCACAAGAAAATCACAGAGACTTCCGGGATGACTTATTTCACTCAGGATGGCAAGGAGCATTGTTGGCTGTCACCTTGGTAACTGCCTAGCAACCAGATGTGGTTACCCTAGCAACCAAGAAACAAATCACATATCTCTGTACTACAAAATCGTAGAGACTTCCGGATTGACTTATATTACTCAGGATGGTAAGTAGCATTGGTGGCTGTCACCTTAGTAACTGCATATCAACCAGATGGGTTTCCCTAGCAACCATGGAACAACACCAATATCTCTGCACCAGAACATCCTACTGTCATGGGGGTGGCCTCTTTCAACTTTGGGCAGTAGGTGGGACATTGTGGTAAGAAATTTTGCCACGGCAAGCACCACTCACATTTTCTTCAGAAAATGTACATTCTAGTTATTATTATTATTATTATTATTTTTATTTTTTTTATTATTATTATTCCGGACAAAAGTTTGGCGCGCTACTCCTCCCGCAGCTTTTGTCACAGACCCACGAATGAGGCGTCAAATCGTGCAGATTATTTGGGAATGGTGTGCTATGACTTTTATAAGCGATCGGGGGTACGGTGTTTGCCCCAGGGGCAAAAAATTGGGCAAAAAATCCCTTTGACTTAACATTGAGCCGAACTTTGACGAGTAATAGCTCAGAGCGAGGATTTCGCAGAGACGTGTGATTTACCACATTTGAAGAGGCTGACAGGCTCTGTGAGAACATACCTCACAATGGGGTAAAAGTTTTACCCCTGGGGGGCAGGAGCTGCCCAAAGTTGCCCCAATGTAAGTCAATGGAAGTTTTGGCAAAATTTTTTGGTCACAGACCCACGAATGAGGCATCAAATCGTGCGGATTATTTGGGAATGGTGTGCTATGACTTTTATAAGTGATCGGGGGTACGGTATTTGCCCCAGGGGCAAAAAATTGGGCAAAAAATCCCATTGACTTAACATTGCGCCGAACTTTGACGAGTAATAGCTCAGAGCGAGGATTTCGCAGAGACGTGTGATTTACCACATTTGAAGAGGCTGACAGGCTCTGTGAGAACATACCTCACAATGGGGTAAAAGTTTTACCCCTGGGGGGCAGGAGCTGCCCAAAGTTGCCCCAATGTAAGTCAATGGAATTTTTGGCAAAATTTTTTGGTCACAGACCCACGAATGAGGCATCAAATCATGCGGATTATTTGGGAATGGTGTGCTATGACTTTTATAAGTGATTGGGGGTACGGTATTTGCCCCAGGGACAAAAAATCCCATTGACTTAACATTGAGCCGAACTTTGACGAGTAATAGCTCAGAGCGAGGATTTCGCAGAGACGTGTGATTTACCACATTTGAAGAGGCTGACAGGCTCTGTGAGAACATACCTCACAATGGGGTAAACGTTGCACCCCTGGGGGGCAGGAGCTGCCCAAATTTGCCCCAATGTAAGTCAATGGAATTTTTTTCAAAATTTTTTGGTCGCAAACCCACAAATGAGGCGTCAAATCGTGCGGATTATTTGGGAATGGTGTGCTATGACTTTTATAATCGATCGGGGGTACGGTGATTGCCCCAGGGGCAAAAAATTGGGCAAAAAATCCCATTGACTTAACATTGCGCCGAACTTTGACGAGTCATAGCTCAGATCGAGGATTTCACAGAGACGTGTGATTAACCACATTTGAAGAGGCTGACAGGCTCTGTGAGAACATACCTCACAATGGGGTAAAAGTTGCACCCCTGGGGGGCAGGAGCTGCCCAAAGTTGCCCCAATGTTAAGTCTATGGTAGATTTTGTATTGAACATAACTCTGGATCACAGTGTCTTAGAGACAAGGGGGCGGGCTCATTTTACTCAGATGACCAATCAGTCTCTCAGGATCATTGTGAAGCTATCAAGCCACGCCCTAGCAACCATTTAGAGCACCTTAGCAACAACTCCCATAGACTTCCATTGAAAGAGATCAAAGGATATCTCCGGACTGAATTATCATAGAAACACGAGGGTGGTCTCGTTTGACTTGGGGCAGTAAAACAGCCAATCATGAATCCCCTCAACACTTCCTAGCCCCTCCCTAGCAACCATTTTCGAGCACCTTAGCAACCAAAATCCAAAGAGAGATATCTTCCATTCTGAATGTCACAGAGGCATGCGAGTTGGTTTGTATCATTCATACTGACAAGCAACCTTTGGAGATTCATCATTGGCAGCTGCCAAGCCACTCCCTAGCAACAATTTGGAGCACCCTAGCAACCACATTTATTGATTTCAATTGAAGTAAGATATCTTCAGATCAGAATGTCCTAGAGACATGATAGTTGCTTTGTTTTAATTGGGTGAGTAATCAGTCTTCATCTTTCATCATGTGAACTACTTAGCCATGCCTTAGCAACCATTTAAAGCACCCTAGCAACAAAACACCATTGACATCCATTCAATATCACTAAGATGTGTATCTTAGGATCAGAATGTCGTAGAGACTTCCGGGTTGACTTATTTCACTCAGGATGGAAAGTAGACTTGATAAATATCACCCTGGTAACTGCCTAGCAACCAAATGGGGTTACCCTAGCAACCAAGAAACAAATCACATATCTCTGCACAAGAAAATCACAGAGACTTCCGGGTTGACTTATTTCACTCAGGATGGCAAGGAGCATTGTTGCCTGTCACCTTGGTAACTGCCTAGCAACCAGATGGGGTTACCCTAGCAACCAAGAAACAAATCACACATCTCTGCACAAGAAAATCACAGAGACTACCGGGTTGACTTATTTCACTCAGGATGGCAAGGAGCATTGTTGGCTGTCACCTTGGTAACTGCCTAGCAACCAGATGGGGTTACCCTAGCAACCAAGAAACAAATCACATATCTCTGCACAAGAAAATCACAGAGACTTCCGGGTTGACTTATTTCACTCAGGCTGGCAAGGAGCATTGTTGCCTGTCACCTTGGTAACTGCCTAGCAACCAGATGGGGTTACCCTAGCAACCAAGAAACAAATCACACATCTCTGCACAAGAAAATCACAGAGACTACCGGGTTGACTTATTTCACTCAGGATGGCAAGGAGCATTGTTGGCTGTCACCTTGGTAACTGCCTAGCAACCAGATGGGGTTACCCTAGCAACCAATTAACAAATCACATATCTCTGAACCAGAAAATCGTAGAGATTCCAGGTTGACTTATTTCAGTCAGGATGGCAAGGAGCATTTTTGGCTTGCCCCTTGTTAACTGCCTAGCAACCAGATGGGGTTACCCTAGCAACCAAGTAACAAATCACATATCTACGTACTACAAAATCGTAGAGAATTCCGGGTTGACTTATTTTACTCAGGATGGCAAGTAGCGTTGGTGGCTGTCACCTTAGTAACTGCATATCAACCAGATGGTTTTCCCTAGCAACCACGGAACAACACCTATATCTCTGCACCAGAACATCCTACTGTCATGGGGGTGGCCTCTTTCAACTTTGGGCAGTAGGTGGGACATTGTGGTAAGAAATTTTGCCACGGCAAGCACCACTCACATTTTCTTCAGGAAATGTACATTCTAGTTATTTTTATTATTCTTCTTCTTATTATTATTATTCCGGACAAAAGTTTGGCGCGCTACTCCTCCCGCAGCTTTTGTCACAGACCCACGAATGAGGCGTCAAATCGTGCAGATTATTTGGGAAATGTGTGCTATGACTTTTATAAGCGATCGGGGGTTCGGTGTTTGCCCCAGGAGCAAAAAATTGGGCAAAAAATCCCATTGACTTAACATTGAGCCGAACTTTGACGAGTCATAGCTCAGAGCGAGGATTTCGCAGAGACGTGTGATTTACCACATTTGAAGAGGCTGACAGGCTCTGTGAGAACGTACCACACAATGGGGTAAAACTTTTACCCCTGGGGGGCAGGAGCTGCCCAAAGTTGCCCCAATGTAAGTCAATGGAATTTTTTGCAAAATTTTTTGGTCACAGACCCACGAATGAGGCGTCAAATCGTGCGGATTATTTGGGAATGGTGTGCTATGACTTTTATAAGCGATCGGGGGTACGGTGTTTGCCCCAGGGGCAAAAAATTGGGCAAAAAATCCCATTGACTTAACATTGCGCCGAACTTTGACGAGTCATAGCTCAGAGCGAGGATTTCACAGAGACGTGTGATTTACCACATTTGAAGAGGCTGACAGACTCTGTGAGAACATACCTCACAATGGGGTAAAAGTTGCACCCCTGGGCGGCAGGAGCTGCCCAAAGTTGCCCCAATGTTAAGTCTATGGTAGATTTTGTATTGAACATAACTCTGGATCACAATGTCTTAGAGACAAGGGGGCGGGCTCATTTTACTCAGATGACCAATCAGTCTCTCAGGATCATTGTGAAGCTATCAAGCCACGCCCTAGCAACCATTTAGAGCACCTTAGCAACAACTCCCATAGACTTCCATTGAAAGAGATCAAAGGGATATCTCCGGACTGAATTATCATAGAAACACGAGGTTGGTCTCGTTTGACTTGGGGCAGTAAAACAGCCAATCATGAATCCCCTCAACACTTCCTAGCCCCTACCTAGCAACCATTTTCGAGCACCTTAGCAACCAAAATCCAAAGAGAGATATCTTCCATTCTGAATTTCACAGAGGCATGGGAGTTGGTTTATATCATTCATACTGACAAGCAGCCTTTGGAGATTCATCATTGGCAGCTGCCAAGCCACTCCCTAGCAATAATTTAGAGCACCCTAGCAACCATATTTATTGATTTCAATTACAGTAAGATATCTTCAGATCAGAATGTCCTAGAGACATGATAGTTGCTTTGTTTTAATTGGGTGAGTAATCAGTCTTCATCTTTCATCATGTGAACTACTTAGCCACGCCCTAGCAACCATTTAAAGCACCCTAGCAACAAAACACCATTGACATCCATTCAAAATCACTAAGATGTGTATCTTAGGATCAGAATGTCGTAGAGACTTCCGGGTTGACTTATTTCACTCAGGATGGAAAGTAGACTTGATAAATATCACCCTGGTAACTGCCTAGCAGCCAGATGGTTTTACCATAGTAACCAAGTAACAAATCTCATATCTTTGCACTGAAAAATCGTAGAGACTTCCGAGTTGACTTATTTCACTCAAGATGGCATGGAGCATTGTTGGATGTTACTTTGGTAACTGCCTAGCAACCAGATGGGGTTACCCTAGCAACCAAGTAACAAATCGCATATCTTTGCACTACAAAATCGTAGAGACTTCCGAGTTGACTTATTTCACTCAAGATGGCAAGGAGCATTGTTGGATGTTACTTTGGTAACTGCCTATCAACCAGATGGGGTTAGCCTAGCAACCAAGTAACAAATCACATATCTCTTCACAAGAAAATCACAGAGACGTCCGGGTTGACTTATTTCACTCAGGATGGCAAGGAGCATTGTTGGCTGTCACCTTGGTAACTGCCTAGCAACCAGATGTGGTTACCCTAGCAACCAAGCAACAAATCACATATCACTTCACCTGGAAATCGTAGAGACTTCACGGTTGACTTATTTCACTCAGGAAGGAAAGTCGCCTTGATAAGTATCACGAGGTAACTCCCTAGCAACTACAACTTGTTACCCTAGCAACCAAGCTACAAATAACATATCTCTTCATCAGAACATCGTAGAGACTTCCGGGTTGAATTATTTCACTCAGAAAGTCAAGTAGCCATGATAAGTATCACCCTGGTAACTGCCTAGCAACCAAGAAACAAATCACATATCTCTGCACTAGAAAATCGTAGAGACTTCCGGGTTGACTTTTTTCACTCGGGATGGCAAGGAGCATTGTTGGCTGTCAAATTGGTATCTGCCTAGCAACCAGATGGGGTTACCCTAGCAACCAAGTAACAAATCCCATATCTCTGCACCAGAACACCCTATTGTAATGGGGGTGGCCTCTTTCAACTTTGGGCAGTAGGTGGGACATTGAGGTACAAAATTTTGCCACGGCAAGCACCACTCACATTTTCTTCAGGAAATGTACATTCTAGTTATTATTATTATTCCATACAAAGTTTGGCGCGCTACTCCTCCTGCAGCTTTTATAACAGACCCCTGAGTGAGGCATCAAATCGTGCGGCTCATTGAGGAGAGGTGTGCTATATCTTTTCTAAGCGATCGGGTGTACGATGTTCGCACAGCGGTCGAAAAAGCGGCCAAAAAAGTCCCATTGACTTTACATTGCGGAATGTTCCGAAATTTAAATCCCAACCGACGTTTTCACACACACAGACACAAAAGGGTCTGTCAGCCCTGCGTCTCTCTCTCTCTCTCTCTCCCTCAGAGGATTTATATTATCAAGCAGCCAATAAGTAATGACATAAAATCTTTATAGCCACACCCTAAAACATGCTAAAAACGTGCTAGCATTATGTTAATACATTTTGGCATCACCTAGCAAAGTGCTAAAACATGCTAAAAATGTGCTAGCATCATGCTAACACATGCTCAACAGCCCAGAACAAAATAGCAACCGCCTAGTAACATCATAGCAACCACCCAGAACAGCCTAGAAATCACCTAGTAACCAACTATTAATGATTATTTATTTAATGATTATACACATATTAAGCATGATAAACCAATTCAATTGATTAAACTACAAAGCTGGCACGGCGGTATATATAATTTCACAATAAAGTCATTATGATTGTTATTAATATTATTTTATAAAGTAAGTAACATGTAAGAAAAAAGTAGTTATATCACTACGTGTGACGAAGCCGTTTCTGCGAGCAGGTATTCCCGAGCCATATTAAAGATTTGTTCACAATGAATGAATTGTTCATGACCGATTCATCACTACAAGGTGTGATTTTATTGGTTGTACAATCAAAGCTCACTGCTGATTGGCTGCGAGATCGACTTCACGGGGGCAGTACTGATGAATCTCCTGCATTATTCTCTTGAGGTGGCCTCTTTCAACTTTGGGCAGTAGGTGGGACATTGTGGTAAGAAATTTTGCCACGGCAAGCACCACTCACATTTTCTTCAGGAAATGTACCTATCTAGTTATTTTTACAATTCCATCTGGTGATGCAAGTGGCCCAGAAATTACATACTTTGACTTTTTAACTAAACTCCATTTTTATGAAACTTGGATGCTAATGGAAGCAAAAATATTTTAAAGGTCAGTGTTGAGCATGTTAACAGTGGGTGAGCTCGATTAACTTTATTCGTGGCTGTTCCTGCAAAGGTTTGACTCCAGTTAAAAGGAAAAATCATGACCAAACATATTTGTTTCTATAACAGCTACAACACATTACACAAATATATGACCAAGAAATCTGATTCATGGCAATATATGTAAGCCACATATACTATATCTCGTGCATATGTTCAAGTATGACACTGATGTATTCACTGACATTAAAAATGTCACATACTGTACATTTTAATGTTTAAAATGAAATCTTTTTTATATCACAAATAAAAATACTGCACTTACATACAGACATTTAACTATTGCAATAAATCAATTGTAATCTTAAAGGAGCAATATGTAACATTGACATCAAGTGTTTAAAATGGGTACTGTATCCAAATATTCAAAATATTGGAGAGAGACCCTCCTCCCCAAACTCAAAGTTCACACGAGTTGCCAGGATGAGGACACGCAACAGGAATGAGCAAACTAACAATGGTAAGTGATGAGCCTTACACTGTAAGTTAATCAGTTAATGTATATGTTTACAATTTTTTTATTGTTTGCAAATTATAAACCAGCTTATGTGGATTCTTTATAACTCTGTCAATGTTAGCTAGATGTATTGCTGGCTTCCATGGCTGCAGCGAGTTGTTTTTGCCCGCAAACTTGTTTAAAATCTGGCAACCCGGGATGTCGAAATACTATTGGGAAATGGGCAGTGCGTGGTATCACACAGGCTAAAACACAAACAAATTTCTGGCCCGGAACAGATATTTCAATGTAGAATATACTGGCTGTAGAATTGTTTTCGGAAAAGCCAGTATTTCAACTTGGCATGTTTTCTAAATCTCTGATAGCATATTATGATAATTTTATGCTTTAGTACAATATGTAAATATATTACATATTGCACCTTTAATTGACTATTTACTCTTTATTCTTACTTGATTCAAGAATGTAACCTCACAAAGATGGAGAAGATCCTCTTACCACTCGCTGAAGTCCCTCCTGTATCTTCTGTACTCTAGTTCCAGTACCAGCACTGGCCCAAACTCCATGAGCCAGCCACAGAGAAGATCCCAGCAGGACAGAAACCCAAATGCCCAACCAGCCCATCAGCATCAACCTGTTGAGAGGAGAACACGTGCAAAATTGACGTTTTCTCATAGAATATTACTGTAAATAAATTTTTGTAAACTGACTTTTACTTGCTGTGTTTAAGTTAAGTTTTGCTGCAGTTTTCTGGTGAAATGAACACTAGAGGCACTACAAAAACTCAGCGTTTTATTCACTTTCACAAAAATCATGACTGCTATTTTCTGCACTATTACACACACACTGCTATGTTATGATAATGAAACACTTTTACTCTAATGCATCATTTTAGAAGTTATACATTTTAATGTGTGTATATTGACTGACCTATATTTACATACTTATTCCTGGGTGATCAAGTTCCGCAGTAGCACACCTGACAGAGTATTGGACTTCTGACTCGTAAGACTGCAGCTCGAGTCCAACCACATGAAACAATATTGTCACAGAAGCGACACATAATGACATGGTTGCTTCATAAAAGGTATGTTTTGCTAGTTTAAACCTCAATTTCACTCAGTTTAGCACCACCCGCTGGATATTTCACCGTAAAACTGCGGCCAAACTTTTAATGAAAAAACGATTTTTTTTTTGTTGCAAAATGCTGTGCTATTACATTTTGTTCATGACATCAGGCTAGTTTTATACCTGTACCACCAAGGCCCACCACTCAAGACACTGTAGGGATGTCACAGACAAGACACTGTCAAACATTATCAATATTTCAGTAATTAATTCACGAGTGAATCACTGCTGTAATTGCAGGGAAGCCTCGCCTCCAGTTATAACTATCACAGCTGCCCCCCAAAAAACTACGCTGTATGGAAAAGGCAGAACATTTTAAGTCAAACCAAGCATGTAATAAACAGAGATTCTTGCATTGAATTGAGATTCTTGCTTTGAATTGTACACCCGTTCAATGCAGACATGAAAAAACAATACATAAAAAAAGTGCATAATTTTTTTCAAAACAGTCTGGTTTCGGAAGTAGACAATCCCATTCATTTTTTATTCATTATTATTCTTATTTTCATCTGAGAATTGATTATTAACATTAACTTAAACCTTTAATGATATCTACCCACTTCAAAAGAGGCACTGTCAAAAGACACGTTTCGCAACTCTGTAGTGTATCAGCACTATAGAGCCATATGTTGATTTGTTTAGTTTTTTGGCAATTTTTAGACATTTAATTTGCTAAACACCACATCATTCACAAAAAAAAAAAAAACATATGCAGATGTGAATTAAAACACTTGAGACCAGAAAATTAATCAGGCTTTCGTTATGAATTGTGAAACGCTTTTGCATTCAGGAAAAATATTGTTAGCAGAATTCCTGGTGAAGAACTACACTACCCATGATTCTATGGGTGAAAATCTACCAATCAGAGAATTGTGGTAAACAATTCACAGCAAAAGAGATCTGCAGCAACCATCCACTCCCATGATGCACTGTAAATTCTCCCTACAGGTCTTCCTTTACTCAAATTCTTGTAAATTTGTATATATTTGAATGTTTTGCAATAAACTTAATATATATTGATTCTATATTTATATTCACCAAATTTTGTAATTCTATTACGCAATGCTTCATTGTAGTTTGTTTCCTTTTTAAAATTTCTAAGCTCACATACTAGTACCGGTACCTTTCTCGTTTTGTCCAATTCTCAAATATTTTGTATTGATGAGCCATTTGATTAGAATTTGAGTTTTTCTTGGTACTTCAAAACCATCACCAGTGAGGCGAACAGTTGTGTGAAAAATCACAAACTGGTGCACAAAAAAATTTACATTTATTAACCATGCTTCCAGTATTCTGATGACTGTTCGATTGCTTTGATTATGGGTTGATATCTTTTTTTAACCTTTTGCTTTTCTTTCTTATTGTCTTTTTGTAGGTTGGAACAAATATGGTGGAGTACCTCCAGCCAGCTGAGATGTCATTCCCCTAAATCCTACACTTAGCAAAACAGGCCTACACACAGACAATTTGAATTCTTATTTGAAATGTATTTTATAGATTTTATTCATTCCTTATATAAAAAGTGTTCTAGTAGTATACATTTAAAGGGTTAGTTCACCCAAAAATACAAATACTCAATTTCTATTTTAATTACTCAAAATCAATTACTCCCTCTCATGCCATTCCAGATGTGTATTACTTACTCTCTTCTGCAGAACACAAAGATTTTTAGTAGAGTCTCTCAGCTCTGTAGGTCCATACGATGCAACTGAATGGTGATAAAAATGTTAAGTTCCAAACAGCACATAAATGCAGCATAAAAATAATCCATATGGTTCCAGTGGTTAAATGACTGTGATAGTGAGAATAAGTATTTCTGTCCTTTTTTATTCACTATAAATCTTCATTATCACATCTAAAAGTCACATGTGGCACCAGTTTAGTTTTCTTTCAGATATGAAAGTGGAGATTTAGAGTAAGAAAGGACTTAAATAGTTATCTGTTTCTCAACCACATATATCATATCACTTTTGAAGAAATTGATTTAACAACTGGAGTCTTGTGGATTACTTTCATGCTGCCCTTATGCACTTTTTAGAGCTTCAAAGTTCTGTCCACTATTCACTTGCATGTAATAGACCAACAGAGCTGAGATATTATGAACAAAAACTAATAATTTTAGAAGCAGAAAAAGGCATACACATTTGGGACGAAGGCGAGTAAATGAGAGATTTACATTTTTGTAACGCACTGAAACGGGAGAGGATCTATGTGCAGCTTTTATTGTAGCCAAGAACACCAGGAATAACAAAATCCACGAGGAATGTAAGGCAAAACAAAAACATGAAATAACTGACAAATGGACAGGAGGGAAACAAGGGCTTAAATACACAAGGGGAAACAAGGAACACCTGGGAAAACAATCAGGGAAATGGAACTAATGAGGGGAAAACCAATCAAAAAACAGAACTACAAAAAGGACTACAAAAACCAAACTGGAAACAGGAACTAAACAGGAAACTTCAACATAAAAGCACAAAACAAAAGACAGAGAACATGAGTCCCCCCTTTAAGGAGCGGATTCCAGACGCTCCAAAAACAAACAAAAAAAACAAAAACATTGTCCATAGAGCACAAGGTAAACAGTCCAGGGGGGCACCAGGGGCAAATAGGCAATTCAAGGGGACACGAGGGGCACAGAGGGACAAGACTATGACAGAACAGGGGGGTGGCCAGGAGACAGATAGGGCAGGGACAGGGTCAGGAGGCCAGGGAGGTGGCCATAGGGCAGGGACCGGGTCAGGGGGTCTAGGGGATGGCCACAGGGCCAGGAGGTCTAGGGGATGGCCACAGGGCTAGGACAGGGTCAAGGGGTCTGGGGAATGGCCACAGGGCTAGGACAGGGTCAGGAGGTCTAGGGGATGGCCACAGGGCTAGGATAGGGTCAGGAGGTCTAGGGGATGGCCACAGGGCTAGGGCAGGGTCAGGAGGCCAAAGAGAGGGCCACAGGACTGGGACAGGGTCAGGAGGTCTATGGGATGGCCACAGGGCTAGGTCAGGGTCAGGAGGCCAAGGAGAGGGCCACAGGACTGGGACAGGGTCAGAGGGCCAGGGAGGAGGCCGCAAGACAGGGTCAGAGGGCCAGGGAGGAGGCCGCAAGACAGGGTCAGAGGGCCAGGGAGGAGTCGAGGAGGACTCCAGGGGCAGTGCCAGGGTAGGCGGAGCTCTGGGAGGCTGAGCTCTGGGAGGCAGGCTCGGGAGGCGGAGCTCTGGGAGGCAGGCTCTGGGACGGTCGAGGCTACAGGCGCTGGCTCTGGGACGGTCGAGGCTACAGGCGCTGGCTCTGGGACGGTCGAGGCTACAGGCGCTGGCTCTGGGACGGTCGAGGCTACAGGCGCTGGCTCTGGGACGGTCGAGGCTACAGGCGCTGGCTCTGGGACGGTCGAGGCTACAGGCGCTGGCTCTGGGACGGTCGAGGCTACAGGCGCTGGCTCTGGGACGGTCGAGGCTACAGGCGCTGGCTCTGGGACGGTCGAGGCTACAGGCGCTGGCTCTGGGACGGTCGAGGCTACAGGCGCTGGCTCTGGGACGGTCGAGGCTACAGGCGCTGGCTCTGGGACGGTCGAGGCTACAGGCGCTGGCTCTGGGACGGTCGAGGCTACAGGCGCTGGCTCTGGGACGGTCGAGGCTACAGGCGCTGGCTCTGGGACGGTCGAGGCTACAGGCGCTGGCTCTTGGACGGTCGAGGCTACAGGCGCTGGCTCTGGCTTTGGCACTGAGGACGGGGCCGTGGAGGGCGGAGACTGGTGAGCGGAAGCCCTTCCTCTTCTCCTCCTCTTCTTGGCAGACGAGGCTGGCAATGCTGGCACTGGGACGGACGAGGATGGCAACGCTGGCACTGGGACGGACGAGGATGGCAACGCGTTGACCGTGACAGGCCTGGGCGTTGGCTCGTTGGCCGTGGCAGGCGTGGCCGTTGGCGTTGGCCGTGGCAGGCGTGAGCTCGTTGTCCGTGGCAGGTGAGGGCTCGTTGGAGGTACCGACAGGGGCAAACGTCTCCAAAACCAGGTTGACATACCTCTCCCACGTATAATCACCAGTCTCAGGCAACTCAATCCATCCTTGGGCCAGGAGGCCGAACTGAAAAATGGACTTGAGGTGCCCATCAGTAAAACTAGTGCATCGGGCAACGGTGCAAAACAGACGTGTGTATTCTGTCAGCGGGAGGTTTGCTCGGCTCAGCTGAAGAAAAACAGCCGCTAGATCCATGTTTGGTGCGGTCAGTTATTCTGTAACGCACTGAAACGGGAGAGGATCTATGTGCAGCTTTTATTGTAGCCAAGAACACCAGGAATAACAAAATCCACGAGGAATGTAAGGCAAAACAAAAACATGAAATAACTGACAAATGGACAGGAGGGAAGCAAGGGCTTAAATACACAAGGGGAAACAAGGAACACCTGGGAAAACAATCAGGGAAATGGAACCAATGAGGGGAAAACCAATCAAAAAACAGAACTACAAAAGGACTACAAAAACCAAACTGGAAACAGGAACTAAACAGGAAACTTCAACATAAAAGCACAAAACAAAAGACAACAGAGAACATGACAACTACAAAGGACTACCAAAACCAAACAGGAAACAGGAACTAAATAGGAAACTTCAACATAAAAGCACAAAAACAAAAGACAACAGAGAACATGACAATTTTAAGGTTAACTTTCTTTTTAATAATACAATGGGTGTTTGATATTTTTAATGACTAGTGTATTTAACATTAATTATAAATGTTACTTTATTGCTCTACATGCTGTAGAGAAAGCAATTGTTTGAGTGTAATATTGTGATTCACCTCAGAGCTAATTGGTTTGGTTCAAGACAAAAAACAAAAATCCTATCAACGAGGATTTTATGAAATCTCTATAGAAAAAGATTATTCCAGAATGGAAAGTGGGTGGGCATTGCTGCAATCTATATGTGGTTGCTAGGGAGTTGCTAGATGGTTGCAAGGTTGTTGCTCACTACTCTTAGATAAGAACAAATGCGACACTCACAAGACTTTCCCATATCGAAGCATTCCTTTAAGACAAAACCTACCTCCAAATCTCTTTTTAACTTCTAGATATGGCTCCAGTCAATCTTTATTAAGTATATGGGATTTTTTTCATACATTTTATCATTTGGCAGGGACGTCACTAGGATTGGAAGACAGGGGGGGCTTAGCCCCCAGGGTATTTGTAAAAAAATATTTGCGCTCACATCTAGAGCTACACTTATGTCAACAACCAGTCAAGAAACCAAGATGTTAACAAGTAAAACGTGACAGACATATCCTCTTCTTCCATTTCTACTCTGTTAAAGAAAAGTTACTGTAATGTTAGCTTTTAGACACATCAAAGCTGCATGGGGGAATTTACTTAGGCCAGACTTTGCTCCTGATGAGTTATTCTATAAGTAATGACTTAAATGCTATCTGTCTGCTCATGTAAATGTATGATAAAGTAATAGCTTACTATATCTAATTCCTCTCTATATAAGATAAGTTGTCCACAGAATGGTATTTAATTACTCTAATTACTGTAACTGCGCTGTGGATTGGTTCAATCAGAGTGTAATTTCGCTGTGTAGTTTGGCTTGCATACAGTTTAACCCAAGAACCAGAATTTTAAGGTCATAGTGAAATTTGGCAACACAGGTTTGAGCGTTTCTCAATTAAAGATGATTTATTCTGCCAAATGATGTATACAATGTATGATATAAATCAACAACAAAAAGGCAGTATTCAAATAAAGGAAAATTAAGAATGAAATAATTTCCAAAACCACAGTCAACAGTTACTTTTTGTTTATTGTCTACTTCATTGGTGGAAGCATCAAAAAATGCTCAATGAATTGAAGGATACAACGGTAATAGCATTAACAGGGACCCTATGACATTTAGTTTTCAGTGACAACAACATTCTGTGGGGATTGATATTGTTTTATATGCCTATTATAGAGATAGGTTATATTATTGGCAAAGAATAAAGAGTTGTGATTAGCTTGCTAAGTTAACAATTTATTGTATTTTGCTTGTTCACTCTAGCTAGACTACAGTTTTCCATAGCAAACCAAAATATCCCCTTTCCTTTACCTCAAGAAAACGTAGCTAAAGGTAAGCAGGTAATTAAAAACAACGTACAATTTCACTCTGTATCACGACACTTACCAATCTTCCTTTCACCATTATCATGTGTATCGTCTGTATCGGTGTGTGTGTGGGCGGGAGGGTGCATAGCGAGTTCAACTTCAGACCAAACTAGAGTAACGACGAGATGAGATGAATCCTCCAGTTACTTGCAGCACTCCGGTCTGCAACGCTCTGAAAGCTGCCACAGTTCACACCAATGCAACGAGACGGTGCGGTGCATCATCTTGATAGCACAACGACTCTTTGTACTTCTGTCCGACTTTTCGGCTATTTTTTGTAGCTGGATATATATAATTTGTTGCGTCTAATTCTAAATATGAATGAGGATACTGATAAATCGAATTGTTATTGTTGTTCTTATTATCATTTAGGGGGGCTTAGGAACATTTTGGGGTAGCTTCAGCCCCCCTAAAATAGGCCTAACGATGTCCCTGTCATTTGGTCTCATAGAACCACATTACTTTACACATATTTTTTCTAAATAATTTTTATGTGGCTCGTTGTATGTATTGCGGCAGTTTCCTACTCAAATGAACACTAGAGGCACTAAAACAACGACTTTTATTAATTTTAACACAAATCGAGTAAAGTATCAGATTACCAGTTCTTAAACTGACTTTATACCTAAAATGCTTTTGTATGACATCCAAACACTTGTACATGTACTATAGATGCATTACTTGTTTTGTAAGATGATACATTTGAACGTTTGCATTATATAACCAGCTATATCTATAAGCTTGTTCAAACACATTTCACGTGAGCATCAAGCAGTTGTGTTTTTAATCTCACATATGCCTTTATCTGACACTATTGGTTAGGTTTAAGGTTTATGGTAGGGAGGTAGGTTTTGTTGATTTAAATCTCAATAGAGATTTAACCTTAAAGGAATAGTTCACATGAAAATGAAAATCCTTTCATCATTTGCTCACCCTCATGCCATCCCAGATGTGTATTACTTTCTTTCTTTTCTTTCAAACAAAGATTTTTAAAATTATAGTTCATATCTAATGGTACTCACAATGCAAATGAATGGTGACCAAAACTTTAAAGGTCCAAAAGGCAGTATATAAGTAATCCATAAGACACCAGTGGTTAAATCCATGTCTTCTGAAGTGATATGATAGATGTGGGTGAGAAACAAATCAATATTTAAGTCCCTTTTGATCTGTAAATCTACAATTTCACTTCTACATTATGGTGTGGGAGTGACTTTCACTTTCAGCCACCTATTGGTTGGGGCTGGTCAAAAGTGGAGATTGATGGTAAAAAAAAACTTAAATATTTATCTATTTCTCACTAACACCTGTCTTATCACTTCTGAAGATATTGATTTTACCACTGGAGTCTTATGGATTACTTTTATGTTTCCTTTATGTGATTTTTGGACTTTTAGAGTTCTGATCACCATTCACTTGCATTGTGAGGACCAGCAGAGCTGAAATATTCTTCTAAAAATCTTCATTTGTGTTCAGCAGAAGAAACAAAGTCGTACACATTTGGAATGCCATGAGTGTGAGTAATTGATGAGAGAATTTTCATTTTTGGCTGAACTATCCCTTTAAGCTCAACTGTTTGAGAGAACATTTAACTTGCTTTTAGCACCACACAATGTACATTTCACCTCAGAACTGCTGCGATATTTGTAAAGAGTCATGAAATATCCTTTTACACAAATGTCACCACAGTCACATTTTTTCATTAGATCGGGCACTTCTGATTGCTTAGAATAGTAATAGCACATAATAATAGCTCTACTCAACAAGCTGCATGATTTGAGATATTGTTCATGTAGCACAAACTTTGCAGGAAGAGTTACATGCCAAAGTTTAACACAATGTTGAACAAATGCCAAATTTAATATGCTGTTCAAGGTTGTCAGTAGAACTTTCTTTAGGATTTATAATGTCAAAAGGGCATAATCCACCCTGCAATAGTCTATACTGTTTACTCGATGGCCATACTGAAAATATGAATTGATATATCATCATTCTTCAAGATTACCTTCAATCAACAGATTTCAGATTAGCAATAAAATCAATGGCATCATAAATTGAGCTTAAAAAAACAAACTATTGTGCATGCATGTTTGAGTAAACAAACAAATAATATATTGGCTCTTTTATCTGTAAAGCAGGACATAAAATATTGTACGAGTAGTCCGTCATCTCCCATTATAATGTCCCTTTTCTATTGTGGCAGAATTTTCTCTAGCGAGGCAGTAGGAGTCTTTTCTCCAATGATTCCATCATCATTGCTGCCGGATGGGGTGGCTGTATCATGCAAGACCACCAAGTCAAGTGTCAAGTCAAGTCAAGTCAAGTGGTTTTTATTGTCGTTTCAACCATATACAGTTAGTACAGTACACAGTGAAACGAGACAACGTTCCTCCAGGACCATGGTGCTACTTAAAACAACATAGGACAAACACAGAACCACATGAGAATACACAGACTAAATACAAATACATATATAAAATACCTATATAATACCTATATAAAGTGCACGTGCAAAAACGTGTGAAAAAGTACGGGACAGTACAATCAATTTCTAACAATGAACATTTCAATAGGCACAGTGATAGACAGTGCAGCGCCGACCAGTATACAGTAGTGCAAAAAGATGACAGTTACTAAAAATGCCAAATGTAAACATAACATACTATGAGATAGTGTTCTATGCACATAGCAGTTATTGAGGTAGCAGACAGTTATAAAGTGGCAGTTATTAAAGTGCAACTCAGGACACATGTGTGTGTGTGTGTCAAACCAGTCTCTGAGTATTGAGGAGTCTGATGGCTTGGGGGAAGAAGCTGTTTCACAGTCTGGTCATGAGGGCCCGAATACTTCGGTACCTCTTGCCAGACGGCAGGAGGGTGAAGAGTTTGTGTGAGGGGTGTGTGGGGTCGTCCACAATGCTGGTTGCTTTGCGGATGCAGTGTTTTTTTGTAAATGTCTTTGATGGAGGGAAGAGAGACCCCGATGTTCTTCTCAGCTGTCCTCACTATCCTCTGCAGGGCTTTGCGGTCCGAAACGGTGCAAGTCCCAAACCAGGCAGTGATGCAGCTGCTCAGGATGCTCTCAATAGTCCCTCTATAGAATGTAATGAGGATGGGGGGTGGGAGATATGCTTTCCTCAGCCTTCGAAGAAAGTAGAGACGCTGCTGGGCTTTCTTGGTGATAGAGCTGGTGTTGAGGGACCAGGTGAGGTTCTCCGCCAGGTGAACACCAAGGAATTTGGTGCTCTTGACGATCTCCGCAGAGGAGCCGTTGATGTTCAGCAGGGAGTGTTCACCTTGTGCTCTCCTAAAGTCAACAACCATCTCTTTTGTTTTGTCGACATTCAGGGACACCAGCTAAGAGACAACAGCTCCAGCAGGGCTCATGCTAACCAGACATTATTCCAGCTTGCATACATGCAGACTCTGCTGTGATAGTAAGACTACTCCCTGTGATGTTGAATATTTAAAGCTTGTGTGACAGATGTGTTATCTATAATAGAACTGCAGTGATAGTATGCTCACTAAATCACTCTTTTCTGCATGTTAAGCTCAACACAAAAGCATGCAGGAAAGCACAGAAGGTTGAATCTCACTGATATCTTGAATTTTGTATGACATACTCATTTTATACTCTATGAGAAATAAGAAGCAAGAACTCACATTGGGAACAATTTTATCTTATTATACAATGTCTCAATGTCCCAAAGAATTTGTATGAGGGCATTTGACAAATGACTGGTCATAAACTTTCTTGCCAGATACACTGGGAGCATGCATAATCGCACAGACAAAGCAAATTTTTTTAAGGTGAGTATTTTGCTAACTTTTTTTCTATGTTCAGCATTGAAATGCCCAGACCGATAAAATACGAGCTTTGAATAGTTTTTTTTTTTTGGAGCTGCTGTAGTTACCATACCAATGCAATTGGTGGCACTAAAGCACAGAAAGCTGCTTTGCTCACAAACATTAAATGGTGAAGGAATTCAAGCAAGACATTTTGAACCAGCAGTGAAGATGTGTATTTTATTTGCATCAAATGTTTCAAAAACAAAATGTATCTATTCTCATGTGTGCAGGCCAGCATTAACACGCAGATTTACCGGGGCCGCATTCTCGGGGATCGGAAGGGGTCTCCTCCGCCCCTGGCCGCGGCATTCCTCGCTTCAGGCGGTCGGCCAGGAGCCCCTTCTCCCTTCGCAGTTGGCGGCCGTTCCTCCGCTTCCAGGCGGCTGGGCTCCTCGTCCCCAGGCAAATGGCCGCAGCTGCTTCGTTGGGGTAGTGGCGAGATCTCTGCTACAGCGTAACCCTCTTCCTTCCTGGATTTCGGCACCAATGTAAAACAGTTCACGCTCACGGGCAAGGAAGAGGCGAGAAACCGGCTTGACATACAAATAATAGTTTTAATGAAAAACTCAAAAGACAAACACACAGGACGACGGACATGTCCGTAAGGATCTCTCTCTCCTGCACCAACCTCTGCGATCGGCCTTTATCCCTCTCGGTGGCTTGATTAGCCTAATACGGGACCGGGCGTGTCGAGTCACGACCCAGCCCCACCCTCCGCCGTGCCACAACATCACTAAAATGAACTGAAACTCTGCGAATACTTATCACACAAACATGAAACATATGTCTAAACAAAGCTTAAAATGTCTACTTTTTAATAAACCAATTCAAATTTAAAACAAATATTCTCCTGCAATGCAATCTGTATGAAACAAAGCGATGTACAGTTTTTACTGGTCTATCTAATTATCTGTAATGTGATCCCACCCACCAGCAGAGCGCACCATTCATACACTAATGTGCTGAGACGATCAACGCAAATGTACACGCTATAGGTACTATAGCTATAGGACTGTGAGGTATAATGTAAACAAAATTCATACATTTTTCTGCGTGTTTGCAACGATACACAAGTGAGAAAGCTCCAGGATTGTATGGAAGAGTTAACTTTCCTCAGAAGAAGATCGGGACTCCGATGAACATTTGTATTTTGAAGAGAGACTTGATCCAGCCGAGGATACAATTTCAGACGAGTAAGCCATTTAGTTTTCATTAGTTGACATGCTATTTTATATAAAAATTTACATATTTTACTAGTGGGACCGATTCCAGACTTGCCAGCCAGGATTCAGAGTATTGACATTTGAAATATGACTCCTAATAAGCAAGTTTTAGTTACATTTAAATGCTGTTTCGTCTAAAGCAAGTATTTCCATTGTAAGCCGTATGATATAAATATGATATGTAATATGATATAAAAATAATATGAATGTTTAGATTATATTTTATCTAGTGTTTATAATGCCTCATTAACATCAACAAAGCTTGTGCTTGCAAATATGTGTTCAGGTTAAATGAGTAAAATGCATTTTTAATATACCCATATTAGAAAATCACCATCTTATAATGATTTCTGAAGGATTGTGTGACACTGAAGACTGCAGTAATGATGCTGAAAATTATGCTTTGATCACAAATAGCAATTTACAATATATTTAAATAGAAAACTGTTCTTTTAAATTGTAAAAAGAGTTCAGATTATCAATATTGTTTCTGTATTTTGGATCAAATAAATCCAGTATTGGTGAGCAGAAGAGACTTATTTTAACGGTAGTCTTGGTCTAAAATTAAGTAAAGTTTTTATGTAAAGAAAATATATAGTCAGATTACTTCTTTTAACTTAAAACTTGATTTTAATCATTAAGTCTCCTCACATTCATTCTCTATCTGTCACATTCCTCATTGATAGGCCCAGGGGTGGGGTCATTGTCTCTCAGGTGTGAATTACAATCAATATTCATGATCGTTCACGCCTCCTCACATATTACCTTTCAACACTAAAATTGTCTTATAAAAGTTAAATTACTATATTGTTTTGTATGAATGAGTGATCAGGTTGGTTTTCACATAATTTTGTAGCACATACTCTAGGCTACAAGATCCAGCACTCAAAAGTATTGTGGACAAATGTTTAGTATGTGTTATATGGCCTTATTTTAGTGACTTCAAATTTTAGTTTTTTCAAAAACTATGCATAAATGTTATTTTCTCAAAAATACAAACCTGTACATATATGTTGCTCACATATTATTGTAGCCCAGTTTGTGATGAATACAGTGTTGTCAGACTTTAGCCATTAATATGTTTTTAAGCAACTGAAAAAAAGCACAAATGTCAAGGCATGTCAAAACTTCTCCAGGGCCCAAAATACCCTCAGACCCCAGAGGGTTTATAAGACCATAAGAAACATGATTCATAAGTTCGTCCACGAAGATGCTAAAAACTGGGATAAGTGACTTGAACCCATGCTGTTTGTCAATGTTTGTCTGTTTGTCGATGGTGGACTTAACAAAGGGTTATTGGCAGATCTGTTTAACTCCAATGTCCAAAGAAAAGATGGATTTTTACACACCGTTCGGATTACATCAATTTGTGACTCTTCCGTTCGGTTTGTTCAGAGCCCCAAACAAGGTACTCAGATAGCATACGGCATATGCTGCCACATATATAGATGACATCATCATTTACAGTATTGATTGGCAGTGGCATATGCAAAACCTGGGGGCTGTCCTGAGAGAGCTGAGACTGGTGGGATTTACGGCCAACTCGAAGGTGTGTGCAATTGAGTGGGTGGAAGTTAGGGATATGGGGTTCCACTTGGGTCACGGGCAGGTGTGTCCACAGGCTGACAAAACCACAGTGATCACAGACTGCCCAGCGCCCAAGACCAAAAAGGGGGTAAGGCAGTTTTTGGGACTGGCTGGACTACCGAAGGTTTGTTCCTAGGTATTCTGATATCACCAGCCTGCCAACTGACCTTACTAAAAAGGGGGCTCCCGATCCGGTCCAGTTGACAGAGTCATGCCAACAGGCCTTCCTTAAGGTAAAGTACACACTGTAAGGGGGCCACTTTTACATGCAGCTGATTTCTCTCTCCCTTTTATTTTGAAGACTGATGCATCTGACAGGGGGCTGGGCGTGGTGCTTTCACAGTAGGTGGGAGGGGAGGAATGGCCAGTGCTATTTATTAGTCACAAGCTCTCCTTCAGGGAGTCAAAATATAGCACCATTGAGATGGAGTGTCTAGTGATTAATTGGGCTGTTCTGACCCTCCGCTACTACCTTCTGGGGCAGGCCTTCACCCTCAGTTCAGATCACACTCCTTTGCAGTAGCTCCACCACATGAAGGATTCTTACGCATGGATCATCCATTGGTATTTGGCTCTCCAGCCCTTTAAGTTCAAGGTGGTCCACAGACCGGGGACGCAGATGGTTGTGGCTGACTTTCTCTCCAGAAATGGGGGGGAGGCTAGTAGGCAGGCTGGATGCTGCCCCAGCCTGAGTGAGCAATGGAAGCATGTGGCACGCTTTGTTGTCTCCTGACTCCTCCATTGCCCCGAACAAAGAGCTTTTCTACAGAGAGCAAAGCAACTTTCGGAGACACAAGCAACAGCAACTAGCTGTGGACGTGTCCAGCGACTTGAGAAAGTTGAGAAAAGTTTAACTTTATGCAAATGAGGAGCACCTTACAGGAGCGACAACAAATAGGAGCAAAGGGGGTGTCAGTACACCTCATGTCTCCTTTGAGATAATGGAATTGAGTGGAGACAAGACAGAGGAGAAGTTTCTGTGAGTGAGTTCCCTGTTCTATATAGGTTTCCATTTTGGCCCTGGACAATTCCTGGACGCCTGATCAATGACTGATGAACATATTGCTGGCCATCAAACAAGAAATAAAACATTTATTTCTGATTGTTTAATCCCTGTTTTATATGGAAATTATCACATATATAGCAATTAATTAAATCAAACAATAATAATAAACTTTTTTTTATTTAAGTGTTGGCCAAGAGATCTTATAGTAAAAGGAAGGACATGTTTTCCAGAACATCAATTAAATGTATGTAGGCTGAAGTTAAAAGAATCGTTTCCACAGAAGTGAAAAATCACATTCATCGGAACAAAAAAATTCATTAAAATTAATCTGATTTCAATGCACATTTATGAATGTGTTTGATTCTCCTCCTTGCATAGTGTGCTGATGTGTCGTGAAATTATACCCACTGTTCCAAGGTGTCTTGAATTGTTCCTGTCAGGCTGAGTAGCACCTTTCTCACATTGTGAGAAATTGTGGACATTTTAAATAGAATTAAAGCTGCAAGCAGCGATGACGGGCCCAAGCCGGTGGCACCGCAACCCTGGTGCCTTTAGTTACCGGGCTCATTTCCACTTGGTGGCTTTCGGAAAACAAAGGATGATGGACACAGCAACAACTCAAAAATATAGCTGCAAGCAGCAATGCGATTCCTCCTCAAAATGGCAAATCATTTAAAATTGATCAATAGAGGGTTGGGGTTAAACCCTCCCAATGAAAAAATCCAAAAAACATGTCTTTCTGTCTGAATCCTAAACTAAACATTTTCAGTGTACAGGAAAATCCATCATGCCGGACCTTATGGATCCTGTAGGGTTTTTTGTTTACAATGAGAAATGAGGTATGTTCACCAGGTTTCAGAAAAACTAAATAAATGGGGTGGAAATACAATCACTTTGAAAAATTGACATTTGGGCATGGCCTGTACCGCCCCCTAAGGGCGAATGTGAGCCATTCTTGGTTTGTAGGTTCCTGTTGGCCTGTAGTATTAATGTACCAAATTAGAAAGTATTTGACAAAAAAATGTGCAATTTGGGAATGTCCTTTAGCACCCCCTAAGGGCAAATGTGAGACATTCTTGGTTTGTGGATTTCTGTTGGCCTGTAGTGTCAATATACCAAATTAGAAAATTTTTGACCATAAAATGGGAATTTTGGGCATAGCCTGTAGCGCCCCCTAATGGCGAATATGGGCAATTCTTTGTTTGTGGGTTCCTGTTGGCCTGTAGTATCAATGTACCAAATTAGAACATTTTTGACCAGCAAATGGGAATTTAGGGCGTGGCCTGTAGCGCCCCATAAGGGCGAATGTGGGCCACTCTTGGTTTGTGAATTCCTGTTGGCCTGTAGTATCAATATACAACATTAGAACATTTTTGACCAGAAAATGGGAATTTTGGGCATGGCTTGTAGCGCCCCCTAAGGGCGAATGTGGGATATTCTTTACGCAGTACTTCAGAGTGATGTCATCTTGAAGTATATATATATAGGTCTATTTCTAACCCACACCTATAATATCACTTCTGAAGGCATGGATTTAACCACTGGAGTGGTATGGATTACTTTTATGCTGCATTTATTTGATTTTTGTAGCTTCTGAGTTCTGATCACCATTCAAGTCATTGAAAGGTCCAACAGGGTTGAGAATCTTCTAAAAAGCTTAATTTGTGTTCACTAGAAGAAAGAAAACAATACACATCTGGGATGCAATGAGGGTGAGTATACGATGAGAGAAATTTATTTTTGGGGTGAAAACCATTTGTAGGCTACTTTTTATTTACTTGGAAAATTGTTACTGTCTCTTTAAGAGGATTTTAAACGCATTTCATTCAAGGCACAGTCTGTGCGGCTTGTTTTAGTGAGTTTAATCTTTTGAGAACTGTGAAGTCTCATTATTTTCGTGCTGTTACATCTGTATTCATTTCAGAGATTAATTGATTGAGATTGTGAAACTACATACAACCGACAAACCTCCATGAAGATGCGAGTAAAAATGAGATTCCTCGCGCTGTCAGACACAAAGCTGATAATCATTCTCGGAAGTGTTGATACTAGATTTCGATTCGCGATTTCTTCATCAACTGTTTATGGTCACTTGAGACAAAACAGACAATATATCATGTATTTTGACATTTTGTTGTTATGAAATTGTCCGTTCAAACGCAAGAAGAAGCGAATGCGATCTCTCATCGGGGCTCGTGAGTTAGACGTGACGCTGCTCGCGGTTTCACACAAAACTGCTCACAAACATTTATTTGAGTTGTTTCGTCATTTTTTTTCCAGAAATAACTAGCAATACTCCTACAAATAAATGCTTCGTAACTAAAACGTTTTGACTTTCTATAGAAAATATAGACAACACGTTCTTACCTTGCAAAAATCGCCTCAGTATTTAATTTGAAGCAGTAAATCCAACACTGGAGTAAATCTCTCGTGATATCACCTTTCCATTGAAATGAAGGAAGACGGTGATGACGATACAGTTATTATTCTTGCCCAGTAACCCCTTAACCAATCACATGTGCCTTTAGCTTGTATTGTCATGAGTATCTGGGCAGATTTCAGAAATAAAATCGGTGATTGGACGACGATGACACTGAGACAGAAACTATGGGAATAATTGTTCCCAAATTTGAACGCTCTGGCTGTAAATGGTTAAAGGTTGTTAAAAATTGTATCCGCCACTCAGTTGATGTATATAGTGAGTGGGGACACAGTGTTTGCCTTTTTTCTGGGATTCGACGGCAAAAGAGCTCAAGCAACTGTTGAACTCAGTCCCTGCCCATTCTGGACTCAGCCTGTTGTAAATAATAGAACAATGAGGCTTGGATGCCATCTATTGGACATTTCTTGTAATTGCCACTCAGAGAATGAACAGACAGTGGATTAAATTTTAGTTTTTTAGGCTTTAGTTCTTTGTTGTATTCACCTGCTACGGCGTGTGTAACATTTTTCTGTCAACTCTGCATACAGGTGAAACTCGAAAAATTAGAATATCGTGCAAAAGTTAATGTAACCCATACTATGTTGAACACAAGAGGGCAGTATAGCCCTATGTATTACTTCACAAGACCCAACGTCCCCCCTCCCCTACAAACTCACAGAGTCTCAGAGAGTGACTTGCAAAATTCTGACATTTTCTCCACATTCAAACCAAAATATCTGACTTTCTGTTGGTCGGAGCTAATGACTGTAAATTAGAAAGTTGTCCGGCTTGAGGAGAACTATATCAATACCAATTTTTGTACCTGTAGATGAAACTAACCCCCCACTTTTTTGTCAAAAGGTGGCGCTACTGAGCCCCTCACCACACCCATTTCTGAAACTTTGCACATGTCTACTGGCTAATAAATGTGACGTCTCTGTCGAGTTTCATGCAATTTCAAGTATGTTAAGAGTCTCAAAAGCATCAATAAAGAAAAGTAAAGTTTGAAGCGTTGCCACGGCAACAGTATCTAAGATATCAATAATCCTTTCACAGGTCTAAATCTGCCGTGTGTTTACATTATACACGTAAAGTTTGAAGCAAATCGGGTAAAAACAAGAGGGTGATTTCAAAGCATTTTGAAAGTGACACACTTCCTGCTGCCAGTTGGTGGCGCTATAACTTTGACTCACAATAGTCACATCCATGTGATCGGCCTCTTACAACGAACACACTGCTGAAGTTTCATCAAGATCTGTTAATTTATGCAGAAGTTATAACACACTTCCTGTCTCACTTTTCTCGCCATAAATTTGTTTCCTCGCCACGGCCAAACCGTTCGAGATATCAAAAATCCGCTGGCAATTTTTCATCCTCAATGTCTTGACTTCATGCTGACTGAGATTCGTGGCGATTAAATGATTTCTCTAGGAGGAGTATTTCAAATTCCATTGTATACGTTTTCCAAACAACCCTAAATAGCCGACTTCCTGTTGGGCTGAGGTAAAAAGTAAGAGCATGAAGTATATATGAAACGATGAGATCTATATGTGTACCGACTTTCATATTATTACATGCAAGTGTGTTTGATTTATGGACCAAGGTTTCGGACCCCGTTCCAGGGGGCGCTGCTGAGCCCCCCTGCCACGCCCGGGTACCATCTTCAGCCCAGCCCTGATGGCCGCAGGTTCTGACCCATGTGCAAAGTTTCAAGAGTTTTAGAGCATGTTAAGGCCCCCAAAAGTGCCCGAATAGTCGATAAAATAATAATAATAATAATAATAATAATAATAATAATAATCCTAAGGAAAACAATAGGGCCTTCGCCTTTTCAGGCTTGGGCCCTAATAAAAATTTTCCTGGATGGATGGCCAAAAACCGTGACAATTGTGAAAAATCCTGGTAGGGTGGCAACCAAATATGATTTGTCTTTAACCACATACATGGATATAATAAAATGATGTGTGGAAAATAAACTGTTGGCAGTCTGAGTGAGTTTTGATTCATACATTGAAAGATCGTTCATGTTCTCTCTTGATCATTCACATTCTCCTCTACAGAATGTGGATCTTTAGAGACAAGAAAACTGATTCCTTGTCAAATTAGAATGATATCTTAGATTTAATGGCAAATGACCTCAGATAGGATAAGATTTTCAAGAAATATGGCCAAACATTCAGTCCACCAATAATGTTAGAGCGACAGCAGTAGGAACGGCCACTAGTGACTTCACAGTATACAGACTAGCAACATCAAGCGATACCGCCACTGCATGTGTACACAGGGCTTTGCATGGTCTTTAATGACATGCACTGTATAAAGCTATCAAAAAGTTCTTAAATCAAATCTAATTTTCATGTTGTCTGGAGTTTTTTGTTTACTAACATTTTGTGGAAAGATATTTTTTCATTGTTTCGTCAGTAGAATGGTACAAAAACACTTTAAACTGTACAACCCATTGAAGAAACTGAACGTCTATCCCTCACAGCCTTGTTGTTATACCCTTCAAAAATCAAAGATGGCGCTGATGTGAAAAAGGTCTATTAAAGTCTTTTTACTTTACTTAAATTTTTATCTGGAGCAAAACTGTGAAATAATTATGTGCATTTGAATACATATGCGAAATCTAAATCTAAATATTACAAACAGTAACAGCTAAGATGTGAAACACCTATTTATCAGCTACTATGTACAGTATACTGCTGCTCAGCAACCTCAGAGACCAACTATTAACCTTGCTGACCACTTCAATAAGTACACATGTACACCTACTTATTCATGCAATTATCTAATCATCCAATCATGTTTTAGCAGTGCAGTGCATAAAATCATGCAGATATGGGTAAGGAGCTTCAGTTAATGATCAGAATGGGGAAAAAAATATGATCTCAGTGATTTCGACCGTGGCATGATTGTTGGTGCCAAACGGGCTGGTTTGAGTATTTCTGTAACTGCTAATCTCCTGGGATTTTCCCACACAACAGTCTCTCAAATTTACTCGGAATGGTGTCAAAAACAAAAAACATCCAGTGAGCGGCAGTTATGTGGACGGAAACACCTTGTTGATGAGAGAGGTCAATGGAGAATGGCTAGACTTGTTTGAGCTGACAGAAAGGCTACGGTAACTCAGATAACCCCTCTGTGCAATTGTAGTGAGCAGAATAGGATCTCAGAATGCACATGTCGAATCTTGAGGTGGATGGGCAACAACAGCAGAGGACCACTTCGGGTTCCAGTTCTGTCAGCCAAGAACAGAAAGCTGAGGCTGCAGTGGACCTACCATCTATGTACCTCAGCAGAAATCCAGATTTGTCAGACCAGGCAAAGTTTTTCATCTCTTTAACTGTCCAGTTTTGGTGAGCCTGTGCACAATGCAGCCTCAGATTTCTATTCTTGGCCGACATGGTCTTTGGCTGTCAGTCTGGCAATTCTATGTTGACCTCTCTCATCAACAAGGCGTTTCCGTCCACAGAACTGCCGCTCACTGGATGTTTTTTGTTTGTTTTGCTGATTAGATAATCATATTAATAAGTTTGTGTACAGGTGTACCAAATAAAGTGTTTGGAGTCAAAATATTTGCAATATTCACCAAGGCATGTCTTTGACCAGAATCTAATTATATTTGAAAAGAATGAACATTACATATAATAATTTTTTTTAAACGTAGTAGACAATCATTTGCATTTTACTAACGTTTTAAGTCTGTGAGAGTCATTGAATACTTCCTCTTGTCACTTACAGCTGTGTCATGACAAACTACCACTCTTTATTTCCAATGTATGCTTTATTGGCTATTTTCATTATTGGCTTGATAACAGTTTTTTAATTACGATAAAAAGTGGCAGCTGTGGTTGCCAGATATTCAGAATAAAATTATAACGTTCCGAGCATTTTATTGCTGAATATTTGACAGTTCATGACCATATATTTAATTAACTAATAATGTTAAAATACCAACCTACTTGAACTATGAGTAATGTCTAGGTTACTGTTGTAACCTCCATTCCCTGATGGAGGGAACGAGACATTGTGTCGAAGAAGCGACACTAGGGGGGTCTCTCTTGAGAGCCTTATGCATCTCTGAACTTTGAAAAAAGGCCAATGACAAATTGGCAGACAGAATTTGCATTGTCCGCCCAGGACATACGGGTATAAAGTGAGGGAAATGTGTCTGTTCATGCAGGATTTGTTTGAGGAGCCAACAATGAGGTTCGGCCGCAACAGTGGCTCGGTTCAGCGACGTGGCCATGAGGACACAACGTCTCGTTCCCTCCATCAGGGAACGGAGGTTAGAACAGTAACCTAGACTTTCCCCATCTGTCGTTCACTTCGACGATGTGTCGAAGAAGCGGCACTAGGGGTCCAATTTTAATCACGCCATGCGCTGAACCATGTACATGCGCTGCTGACACAGGTGCAGGCAGGTATTTTGCGTGCCAAAACGACAGGCTGTGCCAGACTACACATGCCCTTCCCCAACGCCCCAAAAAATCATCAGAACCTTCTGGTTCCTTACACCCCGATATGGGGGGAACAAGGCGATGTGCCAAGCATGGGAGCAAGCCGCGCCAGCCGTGCCTTTTCTCTCTATGTTTCTAGCATAGAGTTAAAGTGGCTGGGGCCATCTTAATGCTATCACACACATCAGGGAAGGTGCTCTTTCCCTGTTCCTGTTCTTTCAGGGGGAAAGACCACACCTGCTCAGACTGGGGGAGGTAAAGAGTGGTGAAATACATCACATGGGCTTTTAGGTCACATGTGGAGAATGGCACGGTGGTAGATCCTACCTCATTGGGAGGGAGGAGTTGCTACAAACACGGAAACCGGGGGTCAGAGAGGACTGCCCAAGGGAGACGCGGGTCCGCTCGCAAGGGCACCGTACTGCGGAAAATACTCACAGGGGGATAAGTCCACATGGGGGCCCGACCTGTGGAGCACCTATTCCAGTACATGGTAAATTGAGTACCCGCAATTTACCCTGTAATCTGTATATTTTGGGTTTGGTCGGCGAATTCCTACGCTGAATTTTCGGACCAGAGGGCTAGGGAGGTGTCATCCAGGTAGCCGAGTTAGTGGGATCTCCTGGGATAAGAGCGCACGGTATTGCCTCAACGGAGGGAAAGGGTGCTAGGTGCAAGCGGTACACCCGGTCAATTGTTACCGCGTTACAGAGTTCTACCGACTCTGACCTGAGAAAACACGGGATGAAACCGACTCAACCCTGAGATTGTAAAATCTCGTAAAGGTATTGGGTGTTGCCCAACCTGCTGCACTGCATATGTCTGCTAGGGAGGTGCCTTTGGCCAGTGGCCACGAGTATGCCACACTTCTCGTCGAGTATGCTTGAACCTGCAAGATGGCGGGCACGGCCTGCGTGTGATAGGCCAATGCTATGGAATTAACCACCCAGTGGGAAAGCCTCTGTTGGAGACAGCATTCCCTTTCTGCTGTCCACCAAAGCAGACAAAGAACTGCTCAGAACGTCTAAAGCTCTGCATGCAGTCCAAATAGATACGCAAAGCACGTACCGGACATAGCAATGAAGGGGCTGGGTCTGCCTCCTCCCGAGGCAGTGCTTGCAGGTTCACTACCTGGCCTCTGAAGGGAGTCATACGAACCTTGGGCACATAGCATGTTCGTGGTCTTAGGATCACATAAGTGTCTGCCGGACGGAATTCCAGGCAGGTGTCGCTGACAGAGAATGCTTTCAGGTCCCCGATCCTCTTGATCAGGAGGACCGTCTTCAGGGAGAGGGCCTTGAGTTCAACTAATTCTAGCGGCTCGAAGGGGGGTCTCTGAAGGCCCGCTAGGACCACTGAGAGATCCCAGGAGGGGAACAGGCTTGCCCGGGAGGGATTCAATCTCCGGGCGCCTCTTAGGAACCTGATAACTAAGTCGTGCTTACCCAAAGACTTGCCATCTACTACGTTGTGGTGGCCGTCGTGGAGGTTCCAGAGGTCTGGGCGTGGATGCCAGAGAGTGCCCCATCCTTGAGAAAGAAGGTCCGTCTTCAGGGGAAATCGCCAGTGAGGGGCTGTTGCAAGGAGCAACGAGATCCGAGAACCAAGTCCAAGAGTGCCAATAAGGGGCCACAAGAGTGACTTGTTCCTCGTCCTCCCTGACCTTGCATAGCACCTGTGCAAGAAGGCTTACTGGGGGAAATGTGTACTTGCGCAGCCCCGTGGGCCAGCCGTGTGGGAGCTCCCGAGGGGAGCCTCCGTTCGGACGTACTAGAGCGGGCAGTAGGAGATCTGTCGGGAGGCGAATAGGTCTACCTGTGCCTTGCCAAACTGTTCCCAAATCAGCTGAACCTACTGGGGTGAAGCCTCCACTCTCCGCTGGGCAAACGCTGTCGCGATAACGTGTCCGATACCACGTTGAGGTTGCCAGGGATGTGAGTGGCTCTCCTTGTGTCGCTGCTGGCTCCAAAGGAGGAGATGACGAGCGAGTTGTGACATGTGACGGGAGCGTATGCCGCCTTGGCGATTTATGTACGCTACCGTGGTGGCAGTGCTGATCGGATCAAGAAGTGCTTGCCCCGAACTAGTGGGAGAAACCTCTGCAGGGCAAGAAGTACAGCCAACCACTCTAGGCAATTGATGTGCCAGTGCAGTGGGGGCCCTTTCCAATGGCCTGCGGCTTGTGCCCATTGAACACAGCGCCCCAACCCTGTTTGGAAGCTTCTGTGGTGATCAGGATGCATCGGGACACCTGCTGCAAAGGGACTCCTGCCTATAAAAAATAGAGGTCTGTCCAGGGTTTGAAAGTTTGGTGGCAGGCAGGTTATAAACACACAGTGCATGCCGTGGCGCCATGCTCGTCTCGGGACACGAGTCTGGAGCCAGTGCTGAAGCTGTCTCATATGCATCAACCTCAGTGGTGTAACCGCCGTGGAGGATACCATATGCCCCAGGAGCTTTTGGAAATGTTTTAGGGGGACCCATGTGCCTGGCCTGAACGAGGTGAGGCATTTCAGCACTGACTGTGCACGCTCGTTGGTGAGGCATGATGACATTGAGACCGAGTCTAACTCCATGCCGAGAAAAGAGATGCTCTGAACTGGGGTGAGCTTGCTCTTTTCCCAGTTGACCTGAAGCCCTAAACGGCTGAGGTGTCTGAGCACCTGGTACCTATGGGCGCATAGTAACTCTCGGGAGTGGGCCAGGATGAGCCAGTCATCGAGGTAGTTGAGAATGCGAATGCCTGCTTCCCGAAGCGGGGCAAGGGCTACCTCTGTGACCTTCGTAAAGACGCGAGGGGACAGGGACATGCCGAAGGGGAGGACTTTGTAATGATAAGCCTGGCCATCGAACATGAACCGTAGAAAGGGTCGCTGTTGGGGCAAGATTGAGACCTGGATGTACGCCTGGTCTACCGCTGCGAACCAATCTAGATGCCGGATACAAGTTAGGATGTGTCTTTGCGTGAGCATTTTGAACAGGAATTTGTGCAAGGCCCAATTGAAAACTCGCAAGTACAAGATCGGTCATATGTCACTGCCTTTTTTGGGTACGATGAAGTAAGGGCTGCAGAAACCCTTTTCCATCTCAGCTGGAGGAGCAGGCTCTATCACGTCTTTGAGTAAGAGAGTCACGATTTCCGCATGCAGGGATTTGGCATGCTTGCCGTGCACTGCAGTAAAGGGGAAGCCCCCGAAGGGAGGAGGAGGCGGCCTGGCAAACTGAATTGTGTAACTGAGTCGGATGGTCCTGGCCAGCCAGCATGACGGATTGGGAAATGAAAGCCATGCATCCAAGATCCATGCTAGGGGCACTAAGGGGACGATTATTTTTTACATACCCGGCAGGGCTTCACAGCGGGGCGGAGCAGGAAATACGGCATCGGGAAGCAAAAGCGTGTTCCGAGGCTCTTGTGCTGAGAGAAGACTCGAAGCACTTACCTTGCTCCACACAACCGGCAAGGGGCGGGATAGTGACTAAGGAGGAGGCCCCATGGAGGCATCCTCTAGTCAGAACCAGCCGGCCAGGGGACAACAGTCGTGGGGCTGGAGGCAAGGGTCTGCATCCAATGTGCCGGGACTGTTGAGGTGTGGCACCTGGGTGCCGTGAGAATGGCATTTGCAGGCCAGGTGACCCAGAAACAGAGTATATTGCTCTTTTATTGAGAATGTGGGTACTGCAGCCTGAAGGGGGTGCAGCAAAGTAAATAAACTTGAGTGAAGAGGGGACGGAATGGTCTGCTTACCAGCTCCAGATCAAACATCTTGGTCTCTGGGTTGTCTGTCTCAGGAACGCTTGGGAGCCTTCCGGGTCATAGAGGGGGTTCGTGAGACAGGGGTATGCACTTCCTGTGGGGCGCTCGACACTGGGGATAAGAGCTGGGCCCAGACTGAGGCGGAGCTGCACGTTTTTTGGAAGCCGCAGGTGGACGACCTCAGCGGGCAGATGTGGCACGGCCCGTGCTGGAAGTGCGACAGGGAATGCTGTGAGAGATGGCCTCCGTCTGCTTCTTCACCGCTGAGAACAGCGGGGCAAAGTCCTCGATGGTGTCGCCGAAAAGGCCGAACTGGGAGACAGGTGAGTTGAGAAAGAGTGCTTTGTCCACTTCGCGCATCTCTACCAGGTTCAGCCACAGATGTCGTTCCTGAACCAAGAGGGTGGCCATCGCCTGCCCGAGTGACAGCGCTGTGACCTTCTTGGCCCTGAGGGCGAGGTCGGTTGCTGAGCGCAGTTCCTGCAGCACGTCGGGGTCAGGACTAGCCAAGTGTAGATCTTTAAGTGCCTTGGCCTGGTGGACTTGCAGGAGGGCCATGGCATGCAAGGCAGAAGCGGCCTGTCCAGAGGCACTGTAGCCTTTGCAGGTCCGTGAGGATGTCATCCTACAGGCCCTGGAGGGGAGCACCAGGCAATCCTGCCAGATGGTGGCGTTTTCGGGACACAGGTGGAACGTAACCACTCTGTCCACCTGGGGGACCTCCGTCTTTTATTGTCCACCATGGGGATATACCCAGCAAAACCAAGCCCGCTGCCATCCCCAAATCACCTCTATCGCCAGCCAGGTCGTCCTCAATCCTGTGGGAAGAAGGAGCGACTCGGGGGGCAGCTGGAGTGGTGTTCCTTTTTAAGAAGGAAAGCTATGACTGCAACGTTGCTATGGTAAGGTTCTCGCAGTGAGAACACGAACCATCCACAAAAGCTGCCTCGGTTTGATCGTGACCCAGACACACGAGGCAGCATCTGTGACCGTCAGGAGCAGAGAGAACTGGACCGCATCCAGGAACTACACAGGGGCGGAAAGGCATCTTTATAAAGACATGTCCTGAAAAGGACATTCAATGCCGCTATGTATTGCTCTTTTAGAGAAAAACACTTTTTTAGGGAAAATGTATCTTTTAATAACGCAGTTGAAATGCCCAGAGGCAGAGCTGCACTGCCGTGCAGAGAAGGAGAAAGCCACTGATATGCGCCGTAGATCCAACAGCATACGCTCTGAGATGAGATGAAACAGATGAGACTGTGACTCGCTGCTCATGCAACCGGTCGTTTCCGAAGAAAATTTCTGAATGAACAGATGCATTTCCCTCCCTTTACACCCGTATGTCCGGGGGCGGGACATGCAAATTCTGTCTGCCAATTTCTCATTGGCCTTTTCTCAAAGTTCAGAGATGGATTAGGCTCTCAAGAGATACCCCTCTAGTGTCGCTTCTTTGACACAACTTTGAAGTGAGAGACAGACAGGGAACTGCTTTTTACATTACTTTGCTTTTTTATTGTAGAATATTTAATGTACATTCTTTTCACATTTAAGCGTTTTTTAACGTTGACACATTCCAAACTGAGAGGCTGTTTTTTTTTTTTTCATAGATTCAAATCATGTTGGCACACTGGCAGCCAAAAGTTTGTAATAATGTACAGATTTTGATCTTATGAAAAGAAATTGTTACTTTAATTCACTAAAGTGGCAATCAACTGATCACTATGTATAGTCAGGACAGTAATAACGCGAAAAATTACTATTACAATTTGGAGAAAAAAAAATCAGAACTTTAAAGAGTTCTCATCAAAAAAATCCTCCTTGGACAGTAATGACAGCTTTGCAGATTCTTGGCATTCTAGCTGTCAGTTTGTCCATTTCACCCTACACTTCCAGTAGCACTTGCCATAGATGTGGCTGTCTTGTCGGGCACTTCTCACACGCCTTACAGTCTAGCTGATCCCACAAAAGCTCAATGGGGTGAAGATCCATAACACTCTTTTCCAATTATCTGCTGTCCAATGTCTGTCTTTGCCCACTCTAACCTTTCTTTTGTTTTTTTTGTTTCAAAAGTGGCTTTTTCTTTGCAATTTTTCCCATAAGTCCTGCCCCCCTGAGTCTTCTCTTTACTGTTGTACATGAAACTGGTGTTGAGCGGGTAGAATTCAATGAAGCTGTCAGTTGAGGACATGTGAGGCATCTATTTCTCAAACTAGAGACTCTGATGTAAGTATCCTCTTGTTTATTTGTACAACTGGGCCTTCCACGTCTCTTTCTGTCCTTGTTAGAGCCAGTTGTCCTTTGTCTTTGTAGACTGTAGTGTACAAATCAATATGAAATCTTCAGTTGTTTGGCAAATTCAAGCATTGTATAGCCTTCATTCCACAAAACAATGATTGACTGATGAGTTTCTAAAGAAAGCTGTTTCTTTTTTGACATTTTTGACCTAATATTGACCTTAAGACATGCCAATCTATTGAATACTGTGGTAACTCAAAAACAAATGGGTTTGTTAAATGAAAAGGTTAATCTTCAACTTTCAACTGTGTTTGATATAATGGTGTAAAACAGTTCACGCTCATGGGCAAGGAAGAGGCGAGAAACTGGCTTGACATACAAATAAAGGTTTAATGGTAAACTCAAAAGACAAACACATAAGACGACGGACATGTCCATAAGGATCTCTCTCTCTCGCACCGCCATCTGCAATCGGCCTTTATCCCTCTCGGTGGCTTGATTAGCCTAATACGGGACCGGGCGTGTTGAGTCACGACCCGGCCCCGCCCTCCACCATGCCACAAATGGCAAGTGATTTTCTATTGCCAAATTAGCAATTTAGCATGATTACTCCAGGATAAGGTGTTGGGGTGATGATTGCTGGAAAAGAGGCCTGTCTAGATTTGATAAAAAAAAAAGTTTTTTATTCTGATCAGTTCAATGGCACTTTGGTGAATTAAAGTACCTTCCGAAATTTCCTTCCGAATTTCCTTCCGAAACAGCTAATTTTTTAAACAAAAAATACAGCATTTGTACAGTATTCCAGGGGCGAGGATAGCTCCTTTTTAGGGGTGCTGAAGGAGCTCAGCACCCCTAAAACTTGGAGTAAGAAATGTTGTTATTCTAAAAATTTTGTTCGTCTTTAATGTCCAAAACATACTCCGTAGTTTGTGGTTTAAAATGTATGTGTTAAGTATGAAAATGAAAACATCCCCGCTTAGCAAATGGTGTCATCCTCTTCTCTTCTTCTACTTCTCCTCTGTACCTGCACCGCACTCAGCACGACCATCATCCAGCGCGAAACACACATAGAGTGAGAACCCGTTATGTAGTGTTGTGAATCAACTAAGTTGCTCCAATGCTGTGTCTCACACTTCTTTCCATATACCTAGAGTTGTTCCGATTCCGAAACCATATCGGTGAGTACTGGAGTTAGTATCCTGAATCACCATGGTATACCTATAATAAGTGTTTATTTTCGGACTATTTTAGTCCAGCGGGTCGCCGCCGCTGTGGAGTAGCACAGGACTGGGGTGACTCGTCCATAGTCATAAACGGAGAGAAGTAGCGCCGGTTACAATGTTCTTCAGCAAGACGCATGCAGTTCTGTTTATTAACTGCTAGAGCGTGAAACAAAAACAGCAGCGCGACAAATAAACTGCGTACCTGTGTAGTGCGTATGTGTGTCTCTGTTGTTAAAGTTTATCGTTAATTTGATACTCATTTTAACAATCGGGAGTCATGTAAACATGACGTCACGTGCGTCTTTTCTGGTCAGTCGTCATGGAAACATGAAGCCCTGGCGTTTGGACCAGAGTGAAAACAAATGACATATCACTGTATACCACCAGTATGTGTGAAAACACTCACTGTGGCTTTTTAAATGAATTGTTATTCATTCCTAGATTTATATCTGTTATTTTTTAGTTGTGGCTGACTATCAAACTAGACAATAAAAGAAAGTATAATGTTTTTCTTTTGCTGTATTTATTCATTCCTCACACACAGAGGATTTAACCTGAACCAGGCTTAACTCCTGAACTCCTAGCATTACTCTCTCTCTCTCTCTCTCTCTCTCTCTGTGTGTGTGTGTGTGTGTGTGTGTGTGTGTGTGTGTGTGGCCTGCCAGTGAGCAATGGACATAGACAGTTCTTTAAAAGAAAAAAGACAGATTCAGGTGAGAGACTAGGGACAGTCCATAATGACCTCTGTCTTGTTTTTTGTTTTTTTTGTTCTTCTGAAAAGTGTTAAGCTAAAGTAACAGATAATGTTGTATGAAATTACTTATCTAGGCAATGGTCCCCTGCTTTTATTTTTTTATTAATTTCAAACCCACAATGGAGAATACAGCTTCTCTTGTGAAAGGAATTTGTGATTTAAAAAAGTTTCTAAGCCCAATAATAATAATAATAAAGACATTTAAAATGACACGCCTCTGTGTGCCTTTTGATCATATCCTTAGAATCTGTAAATGGTCTCCATAACATTTGTGACATGACCACAGGCCAAAGCAGACTCCAGCACCTAGCTGTGATGTCTAATGAGAAGGAGTTGCTTGAAAAAAAATTAACACCAAAGGGTCACTGACAGGTTTGCCACCCTCAAAGTGCAGCGACATAGATTAACTCTCCCAAAGTAGAGCCAAATGGGGATTCAGGGGAAGTACTTCAAAGATTTCCCTCTCTTTCTTTTTTTATATCTTTACTTTCTAAGTATTTTCAAGACCTCTGTAAATAATCTGGATATTTTGGACTTTTTGGTTTTACCTTCTTTTTTTTCTTTTTTTGCTCTTGATGTGAAGCTTGTTTTATTATTATTTATTGATGGCTTATTGGTTTATGAAAGTTCAGACAGGCGTGCAACCAGATATGTTAGAGATGGCCATTTGTAAATAATTTACAGAAGATGAATTACATTTTGTTGTCCAAGTACCTGTTACTTTGTTCAATGATAATAAAGTTGAATCTAATCTAACCTTATCTGATGACTGTTGATACAAAAGGAGGCACATGGAGTTAACGGTCAGGAAAACCAGCTGAGTGAAGAAGGTTTTGTGTTTGTTACAGGGGGCTGTCTGTGTGAACTCTTAACAATTAAGCTGGTGTTCTGAAAATGTCTCAAAAAAAAGAAAAAAAATCTGGATTTTGGAGTTAGTTGAACCAATGATAAAGTTATTTTTCAATAGACATTTTTAGTTTTTGTGTGAAAAGAGGGTGGGTGGTGGCAGTGGGGCTCATTGGGTGCTCAGCACCCCTAAAGCTCTGACCCTAGAATCGCCCCTGCAGTATTCCATACATTTGGCCACCAGTGTATATATTTTTAAATCTCACATGTACCTACATTTAAACAAATATTGGCCAAACTGACAAATAAACGGACTAAACAGCAACAACCAATAATTGCATCAATGGGCAAAATCACAACCTAAAATCTGGTCAAAAAATACAGAGCTTTCCTGTATGCATTCTACCAATAATTAATAAGAATTAAAACAAATCTTACATTCAAATACTGCTTTCAGAATTTTACTGTAAAATCAATGCAGTCTATGACATTTTTTGTTAAAACAACAAATTACTGTTAAAAAAAAAGAAATAATATCACACTGCATTGTGGGATAATTGTGTTTTGTTTGAAGTCACCATTATTGTATATAGTGTTCCCTTAACATTTTTTTTTTAAAGCTGATGCAATTGTGTTTAATGAAAATTATTTTTTGCACTGCATGTGCTACAGGGAGAAAATTACTTTGATTTAGAGATTGACCAAGATGCATTTGTAGAAAATAAAAAATAATAGTTGCATTTATATTTACATTTACATTTATGCATTTGGCAGACGCTTTTATCCAAAGAGACTTACAGTGCACTTATTACAGGGACAATCCCCCGGAGCAACCTGGAGTTAAGTGCCTTGCTCAAGGACACAATGGTGATGGTCGTGGGGATCAAACCAGTGACCTTCTGGTTTACAGTTAAGTAATAGCAATATGGAAGTGATGCTTGCATTGCCATGCTGTGATATGATTGATCTGTTATTGCACATAAACTTTTAGTAGAGTAGGTGACCAGGTACGCAAAAATATCAACACTCAACAATGGTGACAAGTAACAAGCATCTCAGGTTAAAAACAATATACAGTTGATAATTGGGATTCTACAAAATAGCACAGCTACATTACAGTAGTTTCCTGGCCCTGTTTACTGCAGTCACAGTATACAGTTGTCTTTTAATTTAAATAAATCGTAGAAATAATACTGTAAAATATACAGTGGAAGTCATGCAACTAGTAGCCAGGAATTTACTGTAAATTCACACTAAAATGTTTTATTGTGTGGAAGATAATATACATTAATTTTCCTTGGTAGCATAATCTATTAATCCAGTGTACTGAACATCAGGGTTTGAAATTAACCAGCACTGAAATTTAAAACACTGGGGCATGTAAAATCTGTTGATTGTAATTAAGAAAAAATGCCATTACAGAAAGAGCAGTGAAATCTATATTGCAAATGTTCAATTATTTAAAATATATTGTAGCACTGTGTTTATTGTTACAATATCTTGTGCATTATTTAAAGATACTAATTTGGGTATTTTAATAGTACCAGCAATATTTATTTAATTTATTTATTTAATAATTTATTTGGTTTAACTGATTCAATTTAAGTATTTGAGATTATGCTGTATTTAAAAAAAAATAAAATGCCCTAAAGAATGGAGAATATTGACTTTAATTAAAGAGCACATAACTCAGAAGTTTAACCACACAGCCTAACTATGACAAATAATGTGTGCTGATTGTGTTTATTAATTAACCATTACAATCTGCAGATGTTAGCATATGGAGAGTGTTAGCACTAAACCTCATGACATGAGTCAAACTGCGAAAACAAGTCACATATCAACACCTAACCACAGATCCAAACAAACACCTTCAGATATTGCAGTAGTGTATACTGTATGTTATACCTGAACAGCAATACAATAACCAGTAATCAACTTTAGCTTGTCATTTTCAAGAGCTTATTGTATTGCAGATTAGATGTGGAACCACAACAGACCGGTTCTCTGTAAAAAAACGCATAGTGGGCTTCACTCACAAACAACCGATGAACTGCGACTGAGAATAACATTCATCCACATGTGTGGGACTCACGTGACACTGTATGCACTTGAAATACATCACAATGATCCAATACATGCTCAGCTGTGACTGATTTGAAAAATAGCAGGACTGTTCTGCTGTCTGCCAATGTGATTATTCACCTACACTAGATCATATCTGCTCTCCAGATCAAATGTTATTACTGCATGTAAATAAATTGACATTAACATCCCTATCTGAAATACAACACTGTCCTTGTGCCCCCATTATGAATGTATATGAAAATGTAATGCACTTTGCTCTAAAGCTAATGTTTCAAAAGCACCACTTAGTGCAATTTATTTACACAATTTATACATAATCAGATTAAAACAAAAATATAAATATGTTAGACAGATGCCAAAGTTTCAGAAGCAATAAGCAATGAGATCATAACATTAAGCAGTATATAATATAAAATTATTAATTCTGGTGAGACTTAATAGATGTTTTCACTATAGGTTAGATCAGGGATTTTCAAACGGGGGTCCGGGTCCTCCAGGGGGCCATAATGGATTGCTAGAGGGTCAAAATTTTAGAAAAAAAATTTTGATATATTTATTTTTAGGGATGTCGAAGTTACAATAAAATGTTCACTTGATATATTAAATATCTAGCATTAATGCAATACAAATAATACATTTACTGAATTCAATATTAGAACTGTTTCATTTTGCTTTCAAAAGATTGGTTGGACATAAATAGATTAATCACAATTATTTTGACAGCCATGCTTTCAAAAGTAAAATAATAATAATAATAATAATAATAATAAACATGTAATTATACTCTTTTGAGGGGAAAATGTTGTTTGTTTTGGTTTAAGTACAATGAAAATATAATTGCCAATTAGATTGTTTTGGAAAACAAAAATTAAAAGCTTACATGGAAGCAGGTCCCTCGCAATGATATCTGGAGGTCTTATGCTTAAAAAGGTTTGGAAATCCTTGGGTTAGATAACTTTATAAACATTTGCAAATGTGTGTGCATTAAAAAAAACGAATATGTAAAAAGTAATATGATTATGCGGACAAGTTTGTAAACAGAACATTCATTATTATATGCTATAATAGGCTAAATAACTATAAAAAAAAGGTAATAAATTGATAAATATATTTATATGAAAAATTATTATACACAATAGCAATGAAGTGAATAAACAGCCTACTCTATAAAAATAAGTAGCCTACATTAAAGTTAAATCATGTGCTGATTTTATAAACATGAGCTGTATTAAATTATATTATCTATATAATATTTGATTAAGTTAAGATTTTTTATCAAGTACAATAGCAACGTATAGGATCCTTATATGATCTGTTTCTCAATTATTAATACATTGTATGTGTTGATGACATCATATACAGTAGGTGTGACATGTTATTCTGCAACACTTTTTAATCAGCATCTCGCTAGTGAAATAATTATTGTGCATGCTGCCTTCATGATCATAACCGAGAAACTATGCAATATTTTTATTACTTTTATAATCAATTTGACATACCGCAGGGACATTTAAATGAGCTAGCGAAACAATGTGATAAAAGAGAAAATGTGACAAGTTACAACAACACTTCCCCTTACACGTTATATGTTCCGTATAACACCCTACTGTATACTGGATGTGCGTCCACAACCCTTATATCTTACAACGAGTTGAAACGAGTTTTAATCAAATAAATGCAGGCAGAGCAGCGGAATGCAGAGCCATAAATCACACATGTGGTCTGGGGCGCAAAACACTGCCTATCAAGAAGACAGTTCCGGGCATCACGGGCGTTCCGACCGATGACCACAAATGTTGCGCATGCAGCGCACATGATGTCCAAAAGTGCTGTCCAGGTAGTCAGATTACTATGTTTTGACACAGATACTCGGCTGCGCACACCAAGTGTCAAGCATAAACTTGTTAAGACAGGCTACACGTAAGTATTTCAATTACAATTCAAAATGCATTTAATCATTCGCATGCTTAACAAATAAAGCGTTATGGTTTATGATGACGAAGAAGGTTTAGGATTTTCTATTCAAACCCACGACTGTGTAGACTAAAGCCATGGAGACGTAAGCAAACTCCTTGTACCGCGCGTCTATTTCATGAAACACCGAGAGCGGAAAGTGAAAGAAGCGCATAAAGGCGTCATATGTCAGTCGTTACCTGTCGTGTTCCTCCGGATAGACAGAAAAGGTGCGTCAGATCTGCGGTGTATGTGTTCCAGAGATTGACAAACCCTCACAGTCCTTTAAGAGTATAACACACGCGCTCTTATTCCATCCTTCAACTGAGAGTGACCGGCTATTGCAGCTCTCTCTATTTCAACTGCTCTCTCTCTCTCTCTCTCTCTCACTCTCTCTCTCTCTCACACACACACACACACACACACACACACATACACACACGCACCCTTCGACGTCACACAGCGCATATAACATCCACACACTGTGCTGCTGTTGAAAGCACAATTGTATCCATGGACTGCATTACTGTCATAACTCAAGAGCTGCCGGTGAAATGGAAATAGGAAACACTTGAAGGTAACACTTCACACGAATGTTTAAATAAATAATTGTTTTATTTAAATCATTATAAACCATACATTCTGTATTATAAATCAATTATTTATATTTGCCTGATGTGCAGTTATAACAAAATGAATAAAGGATGACTTAAATGCAATACTCGCCAAACAGTGAGCATATAAACATACATGTTCTAAAAGTGAAATAAATACACTTATTCATGCATAAAATGTCCTGTTTCATGATTCATGATGCAGAAAAATAAAGACTATTATAGACTTGATGGTGATGTCAAAAGAATGGGGCTTCACCAAGTGGTGTCCCAACTTAACTAGTCCTAGTTACCTAAAGTCACAAGTCAAAAACACTTTCAAATCTTCATGCTCATGCTCAATCACAGCATACATCATATAATAAATCCTGATGACCATTAAACCATATTGAACTTTATGTACATAGGTTTCTAACACTGGCAACTCTTTCATAAATTCTTCATATGTGACCACTTTATATATTAAGTTACATTTTCAATGGTTTCAAATGTTATGAGCATTTAAAAACATGAAAAATGGCTCACTATTTGACTGTTATGGCATGAAAGTGACCCATTGTTATATACCTGTACATATCAATGATTTATAATGCATTTGTAATAGAATTTTTGTCATTAATGAACGATCTTATTAACTCCTTTTAAAGGGAACTTTAATGTAAAGTTTTATCCACATGACAGTGTCCGTGTTTCACATGACATCTTTAGGCAATTTATTATTATATAAATATTGATACTATAGTGGGTACCTTTACCATTTACTGTACACAAAAGGGAAGCTGTAACAGTAACTATAAGGTTTGAAGTCAAAAGTCCAATTACACAATAGTGTGTTGTCTCTAGCAGTAATATGTCGGCTTCAAACACCTACTGTAGCTGAAAACCCAAAACCTTACTAAAATCCTCCAAGATAAAGTTCCAACTTCATCATCGTAACAGTTATTGGGTAAACAAGTGAACACAATAACACCACATTGGGATATGTTAAGACAAGACCCTACAATAAATGTAGATTTACAAGGGTATCTGGACAATGTCAGGTCGGGGCAAGTTGTCACCTTATATCTGGGCTGGTTTCATACAAGCTTTAAATTATATAATTTTTGCTACTAGCCAAAACAACAGTTTGGTGTTTTTGTATGCAACTTTTTCACTAGCTGTTTCATGAATTGTTTTGTGCTTCATAATTGTTACACTGTTTACATTTGACTGAAAATCCTGTTATAGGCTGTTAAATGGCAGGGTCCCATTGTGACCAATTTCCCTAAAGACCATTGTACCACTATAGGGCACATCACAAAAGGTCAGCATTTGTTTAATGGACAAAATCGTTTTCCAGCAATAACAGTGGAAATGTGCATGGCTTTTTTGTTGCTGAGACTTAAATGTATGTGTCTATATAGAAATTTAAACTCCACCCTCCTTGTGAAATATGAGTAAAAGGTATGAACTTTATCTCTAGTAATTACAGTGCTGTAATAACAACATATAAAACAGGCAAGATACAAATAAGCCAAAACAAACAAACAAGCAGTTCCACAAAAGAATTTCATGAAATAAATAATGCTTGTTACTGTTAAACAGTAGTACATATGAAAACATCTCAGTACTGTATTATAAAGTATGACCCATGAATACATTTCATTAGGTTTTGAAAATGATGCCTCAATAGAGAAAAATACTTCCCTCCATAAATATAAATTTATTTGATGGAGTGCCACAGAAATAATTGTATAAGGATGAACATAGAATAAATAAATGCATTTAAATAAGCTTTTGTTGAAACAAGGTCACAGTGTCCCTGTAAGATTGTTGCCATTGTTTCAGCATCACTGTTTCAAAAGCAAAGAGGAGGTGATGCAGTTACACTGATAATACAGAGTGCGCCATCAAAGTTGCATGTGTGCCTGAAATATTCATGCAACAGTAAAGCAAGTGATGAAAGTGACAGACCGGCACTCTTTGTTTCACAATTAAGTTTTTTTTTTACTAAAAAGCCATTAACAAGCAAAATTAACCTGCCATTTCCCTTTATGATTTGTAACTAGTAGCACCTAATAAACAAGCAATAAATACATAAATAAAATAAAATCTAGAGCAAATAGTTTCCCTAAAAAATTATGTCCACATATGTGGACAGTGGGATTAAGTTGTGAAGTAATTCAAAGAAATAGAAAGTCAGATTTATTTCATCAAGTAGTTAATGAGTCCAGGAGTGTTGGTTATTCATTTTTTTGCGATGTTACAGACATTACATCTGACTTTCTATAAAGATGAATAAATAATTCTGATTCAAAGTAATGGCCATCATCATCAAATCACTGCCAAACATATTAAAACAACATTTTGCATTATAAAATTCTGAATCTATGTACTGATTGTCATTGACCACCAAACATGTTGAGTTGTCCAAACATCATCTGCAGCCTGAAACTGAACTTTTGTTCAGATTTTAGGAGTGAATGCACTTAGCTGCTTATAAAGCTATGGGATTAACCCTTGCTCCCTATTTAGTGTATGACTTAACTTTCAGTGTGCTGTCAGTCTGCACTGGTCTCAGAACAGTTTGAAATGCACCTTATTTTCATCCTAATTTCATATAAAGTCTCTGAAAGCAACATGTTTCGGCTTTTGCATGAATACATTTATTCTCAATGTGAAAATGCATAGTAAATATATAGGAATGCATTTACTAATGTTAATAAATAGAACCGTATTGTAAATAAAAATTATAACAATATAAATCTTAAGTTTAAAAAAAATTAAGTGAAATTACCCACAGATGTGTTATAGTTGAAAATTATTAAAAATAACTAACGTGTTTTTTTTTCAACTTTTGAGGGAATATGTGGACTTTATCAGCAAGCTGATGCATGAAAGAAGTGGCATATCAAACGAAACTAGAGATGCTTCACTTTTTTTTCCCTCCCCTTTTTCTCCCCAATTTGGTATGACTAATTCCCTCACTCTAAGTCCTTGTGGTGGCATAGTGACTCGCCTCAATCCAGGTGTCAGAAGACGAATCTCAGTTGCCTCCTCGTCTGAGAATGTCAACCCGCGCATCTTATCACATGGCTTGTTGAGTGCATTACCACGGAGACTATGGAACGCCATCCAGTTCAAAAATACGTGAATTCTTACACGTAAACAACGCGTAGACAACGCGTAAACAACACGTTGTTTGCACGTTGTTAACGTGTTGTCTACGCGTTGTCTACGTGTTAATTTTTCACGCGTTGTTTACGCGTTGTCAACGTGTTGTTAACGTGTTGTCAATGTGTTGTTAACACGTTGACAACACGTTAACAACGGGTTGATTTCATGTGATTCTGAGCCATTTGGCCACTTGTCCAGTTTGAACGGGTGAGGGTTGTACTTTCCCATTGGCTGCTGAGAAGTCGGGTTAAACCATTTCTGGAAGCCTGGGGGGTTTGCCTGCCACTATTAAACATGCTAAGGATCCTCTAATTTCTCTTCCTTTTCTTCCTTTTGTGTGTAGCCTATAACAATCTTATATTTGGTTTGCTGTTTTAAGACTTAAAATACATTATTATTATGTATTTTCATCAAGATAAATTTCCACACAAACACAACAGAGGGAATTCATGCTTTTTACACCATTCATCAACTTTAGTTTTATATATTAAAAAACATTAACAGTTGTGCAGGGAAAAACTAACAGCAGTGGTACTCATTTAATGTTGGTGTAGGATACAAACCATTTTAATAAATACTGTATATGTCTTTGGAAAAAAACATTAACCTTTTTCAGCATTTTAATTTAATTTAGTGCTTTGACCAGCAGAGGGCACATTGTGACTAATTATGGGGCTTGTTAAAACCTAAACGGACCTCTTTTTACACATTAAGCACTCAGACATATGTACACAGGTGATATTACCCTTTTTGATTAAATGTACAGCCGTCCAAAGACTGTCAGGATTAGAATGAACGTTTGTAATTAGGTCAGATAGAAACTGATTTGACTTTCCTGACAGCAGATGTACACTACTGTGCCAAACTCCAAGGTCAAAAATCCTTATTAAAGCCTAAAACCTGAGAAGTGTTTAGCTAGTTACAGCCTATTATACATAATAAATTATATATATTAATGTGGTTCAACAGTTTTAATTGTGCCCAATATTGTGCAAATGGTCTGATGGCTCTTGTTAAATATCAGCAGACTTCTCGTTTTTTTGGCAATTAAATCATGAGTCTGGCTATCCATAGCTGCTTTCACACTTTATTATTTTCTGGGAGTATTGTCTCACTGTATGAAAGGTACAGAGCGTGAAAGGGGGGTCTGATCCACCTCTGTGCCAGGAACATGGGTAGTAACAGAGATGGAACAATGTCTGTGTGAAAGCCACAGCCAGCATGCTGGTGTTGTGTCTGTTGTGTCTTTTTCTGTCACACCGCTGTTTCCGGAAAATCGCATCACTATGTGAAAGCATGGTTGCGGGATTATGCTGCAAGCTTTTGTTTAGTACAGATACTGGGGAAATGAAAAATCTGGTGCATCAAGTCTTATGTTTTTTATAGCTTATATATTAGTGAGAACCCGTAAGACAGAAACTATGCCGTGTATTAAACATGTTGAAAGTAAATCCATCTTGAAGCGTCTCCAAGCCTGAAAGCCTTGACAACAGCCATCAAATCCATACTCTATATCAGTCATAGATAACTATAAATACAAAATAAAAGTTTCAATTGCACTTTAATAAATCAAGCCATGTCTTTTCACTCAGTTTTATTTTTTATTAATTCTGTTTTATTTTCAGAGACAGAAATAAAGCAGGATGACCACTGCTCCACCCGGCTTCATTTTTGCTAAGGTGCTGGAAGCATCAATGAGTCCAAACTGATAAAAGCGACATCAGCACACTTCAATCTATGCAGTGTATCAGTTTATTAAGCTTTCGGTCTAACAGAGCATACATAACTCAACATTGGATAGGCAGGCAGAAATAACCAATCACATTCCAGTCACTGGCAGTGCCAACACATCTGTGCACGCCAATACCCTCATGTCAGAGGCTCCACTTCCTGGGAATTGAGGGTTTGAGTACTGAATGGCGTACTGTGATGCAGGCCAATAGAAGCCTTACTTGCCCCTTATTATAGTACAATACAATCTAATCACAAAGTAAATGGGGATTTGAGAGGGATCAGGCTTGAGCCATCATAAATCAGAAGCATCTCAGAACAAAGGGCTAATGGAGAGTTATCAGGTGAGGGGCACCACAAACCACAGACCCTAAACTGTACATGAGAGATGAAGAAAAGAAACATCTTGGATTACAGCACAACACATATCAAAATTCACATTGAGGATTTTCCCTTGTTGTTTGGCACTGGGCACAATTGCCAGATGGATTATTTCCATCTCTTAGAGGAGCTAAAATATTCTGTTTAGAACCTGCCTTAATGTTGCCCTGCACCAGCTTGTTGCTTAAGTTAGGACCTCTTCTATAGAGGGGAGGATCCTTAAAATGCTGGGTATGCTAATGATTATGCCGGATCAGAGGCCAAAATAGGCCAGTGTTTAAGAATAGTGTTCTGACAGAGTAACTTTTACCCTGTTTGACACTTTTTTGTAAAAGATCAAACTAGAATTGAAATGCACCATGGTAAGCCTCATCAATACACTGTAAAGAGTAGTCTCTGTCCCGAAAGCTTTGTTTTTCATTGCAGCAGCTTTATCAATTAGTGCCTCATTAGAATGACATCTGAGCCTAAATGACTCTTGAGTTAACCGTATTCCAGAGCTCGATGAGCACTGCTAGTCTAATCTGTTTATTTTTGATATAAGGTTGCTACTGCATAATTCGATCCACATATCCAAAAAAGACAAACGTTTATGATCATATTCAACTGAGAACGGAAGTTCAGGAGGTTTCTGTTAGTGTTAGAAACATAACTGTGTAAAAACATATAAATTAGCATATTCCAGTGCAAAAGTAGAACCCATCAATGTTCCTTTACATTGTAGGAAGAAATCTCCAATGCAGCAAAAGTAGTTCAGTTTAAGAACCAAATCAGCTCACAAATAAATGTACAGGTCGTGCTTCCTCGGTGCAGTCTTAAATAATACTCAAGAGCCTCAACACCTCTTACAAGGAAGATTTGTGTAGAGGCTTTCCACATCTAAGGTGGCCAGAATAACATCATTGGGTTACTTTTTTTAATTTTGATATCTTGTTGAATAAATCAATATTTAAAATATGATGGAAGCCTCTGAACAGATGGTTTAAGAAAATGATCAAAATAGTTAATTAATAGATAATGGCTCTAGTAGACAGTCATTGATGGCTACAATAGGTTGGCCTTTGGGTTTAACCAACCAAGTATAGCAACTGTTGCAGGCAGCATGATAGGATTGTTAAGTGGGGCCTATCAGAAGGACCCCATACACTCACTCATTGCCTAGATTAGATCTGCTCATATTTGGCTGCTTCAACTTCGATTATACTGAATTCCCAGTAAATTATTATAATTACACAATTTGTGATTATGTCTTACATTTAACTAACTGTGCATCAGAACATTTATAATAAATTAGGTAGCCTATATTCCAATTATTTTTAACGACCTAAAATCAGTGCATATAAACAGGGATGTAGTGGAGGCTAAACGCATGTAAACGCCGTTTATGCACCTCCTAAAATTCGGAAATAGCGTTTACCCACCTCCAAAGTGCGTTTATCCACCTCTAAATTGCGTTTATCCACCTCTAAATTGCGTTTATCCACCTCCAAAGTGCGTTTATCCACCTCTAAATTGCGTTTATCCACCTCCAAAGTGCGTTTATCCACCTCTAAATTGCGTTTATCCACCTCTAAATTGCGTTTATCCACCTCCAAAGTGCGTTTATCCACCTCTAAATTGCGTTTATCCACCTCCAAAGTGCGTTTATCCACCTCTAAATTGCGTTTATCCACCTCTAGCCTATAGTTCCTTAGCCATTTTAAATTAAGCTTATGCCGTTTTAGTTTTATATTGTTCATTATTAGTTTCATAGGTTGTTAAACCTAAGACGAAGTCTTTCATATTGCGCTGCATTACTGTCAGTGTTGACCAATCTCTTGCGTAGCCAGCAAGCAGCAGACTGCATCAAGATTCATCAGTCACTAGCCCAAAGTATACATAAGACATGATTTTTTAACGCTTCATTGAGTTTTGTTTTGTAGAATATATATTTGTAAAAGATTTTCGTTTTGTATAAATTGTATCTTAATTTTGATCAATGTTTTATCAACCAACTGCCTGTAGGTCCGCATCGTCAACTTCATCTTTGCAGCGACACAGAAAACACCAGTTTATTAAAAAACAATTAAATGTCTCCTTGCTATTTTTGACACATTAATAATTACTTTCGCCGGTTCTTTGTGGCAAGCTTTATGCGTGCGGGCGTGCGCTTGAGTGCGGCTCTATTAGGCTACGTTAACGCTCATCCATCCTGTATAGCCTATTTAAGTAATTAAATTAATATAGGGGCGATTTGTCCACTAATGGCTAAAATGAACAACTACTAGTAGATTAGAAAAAAAAAAACTTTAGTCGGAGGCAGGCAGCCCTTATTCTACATATTTTCGAACCAGCAGGTCATTGAGCGCGCGACCCTGAGCGTAATGAGCGAGCGGAGCGGACTCAGAAATGCGCTCTCCGCGCATGCTCTGATCGGAACAAACCAAGCATGACAAATTCAAACTTTATTTCATTTTCTCCGTTGCTTGAACACTCACTACATTATCAAACACAATATGTTATGTCTATTTTAATTTATTTATTTTTATTTCACGTTTCTAAGTAGGCTACAAAATTGTCCACAAGGCGGTCCACAAGCTGATGCTATGACGAGGGGGGCTCCTTCCCGCACTACTGCCTACATGTAATGATGAATGAATTGTAAAAATGGACATCCGGCAATTTTTTAAGCGCTGTCAAGACAGCAGCCCTCCTCCTGATGCCAGCAGCCCTAGATATAAGCCTCCCTCTCTATCTCTCTTAAATATTTTAGTTCTCTCTGTTTTGTCATTTAGTAAACTTTAAAGATTTCAACCATATTATTCCTTCTTGAGTCTCTTTAACAAGAACTTAAATGAATGTATGAATTGAATAGTGATTGTGTGACCTATGATGAGGGAACAACCAGTGATACCCTTGGAAGTACCATCAAATGATAGCCTATAGCGATGTCATCAGGATACACATACACCAGTGGCCCACCTTACCGGGTGACCACGTCGTGGTCCACCAGAATTTATAGTTTACCCACCTCTTTTTTTACCACTACACCTCTGCATATAACCTTAAACATTTGGAACATCTGATACTGGTTTCTAGTGTTGTAATACTAGTGCAAGTCAGTTGCAGGCTGCTTAATTGCTTGTTAAGCTGCAGCCAATCACAAACCTCATCCACTCATCTTTGACTCTTGAGACCTGGGCTGCTTGCTTTACCCCCAATTTCCACCAACTGCGGAACGGCTGCAGATCCGCTCCGGAACGGCGGCGGAGTCAATAGGTTTCCATTAAAGTCAATGTGTGTATTTTCACTGACTGCGGAACGTCTGCATTCCGACTCCGTCCCAGCTCCGGCGACCGCAGCCCTCCGGAGCAGATGCGCATAGTTTCTATTTTTGCCGTATGCCGGAGAGCGCCGCAGGAAGTCGAGCACAGAAACAAAATAAAATATCCGGTAATTTTCAAAATAAAATACCCAGTGCTCACGGCGGATCGTATTTCCCTGCACTACACCATGGATGAGGAGATGCTGATTCTGGAAGTACAAAATCACCAAATCATTTATGACCCGTCGCATCCTTTTTATAAGGACAACCTTAAAAAGGAAATGGCGTGGAAAACAGTAGCAGGAGTAATGGGTGTGGATGGTAAAGTCACTAATTTTGTCCAATAAATGCAGATAGAAAGCAAATAGTTTATCCATGTACTTGTAAAGGCATTCTCTAGCTATACATGTTAAACCCATTAAACATTTTGAATTAAGCAGACATTGCAGGGTTGTTTGATTTGCATGAATAACTTTATTTACAGGTATTAGGTTATGTAATGAAGTAAGTTGAATTTCAGTTAAACTATATATATATATATATATATATATATATATATATATATATATATATATATATATATAATAAATAACCATTTATTTAATATTGGGTTTGACATTTGCTAAAGTGGAAAAAAATATTGTACTTGGTTGAATCACAATCTCCGCAAAAAAGGGAGATTAGCAGGTCAGCACAGAGTTGTTTCCCCTCCACTCCTCTGGATGGAAACAAACTGTTGCTGGTTTTGTGGTTCTTTTTAAAAACTACATCCTGTTATATTGCGCGATCATACGTAAATTCGCAAGATATCGTGTGTCCACGTGACTTCAGCTGTCAGTCATAGCCGCAGCCGTTCCGCAACAAATCCGGATCTGGTAGGTATTGAAGGACGGCGGAGCACGGATCCGACACGCAGCGGAGCCGATCCGCGGCTGTTCCGCAGTTGGTGGAAATTGGGGGTCAGCCTGGTCTTTTGGATGCAGACTGTGCAATATGCTGAATCGCGAAGGTTACGTGAGTGCCATGAGTAACAGATTTAATAATATAATTGAACGAATTCAGAACAGACAGGAGCAGCCGAGTTCTTCCGTGAGCCTTGTAGACAGGTAAGCACTTTGAATTAGCTCGGAAATATCTGTAAAGGACCCTAATTCACCGTGTGTTTCAAAAGGTTTAACGATGAGTTTGCTTTCCTCATGCAACTTTATTCATGTTATTGGAGTCTCTTAACCTATTTGGCGGAGTAATTTAAGTAAATCATGTTTAAGTAGTGTTAATAAATATTAAGTTATGTTGTCTCAGTGAATTTCATTGGGTAGACGGGTTGAAGTGTAGGCCTATGTTTTAGTGTTTGCCAACATTATCCTAACTATGTAGCAAGCTAAATTAGCAAAAATGCTATACGTGGAAATAACAATTTGATAGAAACATTTCTGCTGTTAAAGTTTTTAATAAATAGAGGACTGCCCTCACGCCGAATGTTTCAGCAGTTCAGTTTAAAATATTTATTGATGGCAGTGAAATTATGGTCTGGTAGTAACGTAACTATCATCCTGCCTTCGAGTAACATTATTATTGCTTATGTTTAATTTTTGAATGTAGCATTCTTTGTCAAGTGACAGCAAAGTCTCTGTATAAGACAAGACACCTTGTTGACATCACCACGTGAGTTTAAAAACTGCGCTATTCAAGTATTTCCATGCTTGGGGAAAGCGATCCCTTGCCAGGCCCCCAACTATGAATAGACACCGACTGTAGCTACATGGTGGTCATTCTGTCGTTTGCCACCCATCAGGTGTAGATCTATTTGGTCAAATTTGTGACGTTGTATCAGGTTTAGTTGTCCTTTGTCAGGCAGCATTTGTGGGACAAGGAGCTGGATTTTCCGTATAAATCTGATTTATGAGGTGCTTTACATGGCTTTTGTATTCAGCCAAAACTGTTTCCTTTCAGTTTGGTTGTAGAAGCACATTGTGATTTAAGGATTAATAGCGCTTTATTAGGCTGGGACTCTGCCTCACTGCAGACAAGCCATCTAAGTTTAACATAGTACATATGTTTAATGCCGCCAAGGATGTCCTAAAATGGCCGCCTTGCGTGTATCATATTTAATAGGCCTATCTTAACATTAATTAACCACTTGCCATTAGTTATGGATATGTTATGTATTTTTTTTCTGGACACATTGGCTATCTAGGCTTTTTGCTTTGCACTTCCTGGTCTCACATTTTCTGTCACTTTTATAGACTGAGGATGTTCAGACAAAATACTCCCATTAGAGGACCAAGGCGAAGGGAGCAAACAAGACTTGCAAGTTTTAGAGTTGGTCTCCTCCTCCATCCTGATATGGAAACATTCCACCCACAAAAATGTATGTTTAATTACATATGCATTGTAGTGTTTCCCACAGAGACAATCAACTTGGGGGGGGGGGGGGGGTCATTTTCGATTTCTCAATTTTAATCACTTATTTTACAGCTTACACTCTAATTGAATATGTGCCCTTTCCCTTCAGTTCTCTTTTCCTCACACTTGTACACACCTGCTGCAAACATAGCAGCGTGCCCCGCCTCTTTCCGTATCTCTCTCCCTGTATGTATCTGCTCCGGTGACTCTTTCCATGTTTCATTAAATCAATAAAAAGGCACATAGCTTGTCTTCTGGACTCTTCCACCCACAATTTCCTTCACAGCAGCAGATGCAGGATCCAAAATGGGTCGCCATATATACTTGGGCAGCCCACCCAAGTTAAGTCTGTGTGGGGAAACACTGCATTGTATGTTTCAAGAGAATGTTTCACAAATACCTTGCTTGTAATTATTTTTTTTTATTTATTCAATTTTCAATGTAGCGGAAGCTTTGAGAAAAATTAAGGTGCTAGTGTCCTTGTCTGCTGAGGAGTTACACGCTGTCCTCAGAAATGCGTTTCCAAGAGTGGGCAGCACTGATTTTGAGTTGGCAAAGGTAGATTGTCATAAAAAAATCACAAGACTTCAAGTTTCTCCACTATCACCATCTGTGCTGAAAGCCAGCAGAGAGCTTAATCGATCAGCTTTATATATACTTCCAAAGGTACTGAACATACTCTGAGTTTAGTGTTGTCTTAATCATCTGAATTTGTAACTGATTTCTATTGATGCACTGGAACACTGATGCATATAACTAAACCATGTTATAGCAACATTCACTCTACTTTTTAAAGGAGAGTCTGGAAGAGCAGGTCGGAGAACAGCAAGATGGTTGTCAAGTAAGATTTTTGTTTTTAACCACCATCAAATCTGTAACTCAAGCAACATTTTAGCAGAATATTGTATGTGTAAACTAGAGTGCGACCAGTTTATCAGGCGGATGATATGATCTAATTACATTTTAAATTGGTGTTCATAACATCCAATATATGAGTGTTGCATAGATTGCCCACCAGTTGGCGCTTTGCAGCTCCCCTGTTAACAACACTGCCTCACCACAAAAAACACAACAATCGGCTTCATTTATAGTTAACTAAAATATCAGAGTTGCAAGGACTAGTTGTAGACTGTCATGTAGTATTAGATGCATTCAAGAGCAGGTCACTGTATCGTAGATGGAATGATTTAGAGCCATATGGTTGAGAAATGGTTTCTCTTAACTTTGGATTTTAAGAGTGCTGGTAAAATACACATGCTTATTCATTTACAGATGGCTGAAAAAGTTGTACCTTCTAGCAGCAAATATTTATTCATGAGCAATTGTTTAAATGTTCAGTTGTTGAGGCCGTAATCTATTTTATTAAAATCAATTCAGGAAATTGTATTCTAGGACTGAACAGCTTCCAACATCAGCCTGTTCTAAGTGTAGTTTATACAGGAAAGGGGTCTACTATCCAAATCATTTTCATAATCTAAATATCAGCTCTTTCACTTTAATATCTGCATCAGCCCCCAAAAACCCATATCGGTCGGGCTCTAGTGTAAACATACAGATCAAATAAACAATACATGTTGTTTTGGTCTCTTTAGGATGCAGAAGAAGTCTTGGACTCTGGCCAAAGCCTAGACCAAGATGATGTAGGCACTCTTGTCAATACCGGCGTAAGCTCTTTCTAGGCTTATTGTATATTTCATATATAATGGCATATTGCATCATTTCCAACAAATGGTGTGTTATGGTATTTTGAAGGAAGTACAGGTGGTCCATACTTCACACAACTCCATGGAGAGGCCTAATACAATGGAGAGGGATGTAAGTACAGTTATCAGCACTCATTGATTAACTTTTTTTTTTTTTTAATCAAAATTATTACACAACAAAAGTAATTTCCTTTTGAAATGTAAAGACAAGCGATTGATGACATCGTAATATAACATTAAGCATGTTTTACAGGTTGTACGTGAATCTCATGACACACAGATAGTGGAAGTAGCAGACGATGTTTCCGATGTAAGCTTTTGTCTTTATGAATTTCATACTAGCGACTGAATATAGAAGATTAATGTCAATCATAATATAATGTTGTAACATTTTTAATGTTGCCTATAGGACTTGCTTGAGTGGCGTGCACTTCGCGCAAGACAAGATGAGGAATACATGCAAAGTCTTCAAACTGACCAGGAAAGGGTAAGAGCACAGCAACGTTTTATAAATTTTCTTAATTTTTTTTTTTTTCCTGTCTGTGAATTCAGGCATTTACATTAGAATTAGGACATTTTGTTTGTTTTTATGTATATATTTATTTTTTTCCCCACAGGACCAGGCATGGAGCAGAGGCGACATTTACAACAAACGCAAAGAGGCATAGTATAACTCATTTGATTAATTGAACCTGGGGTGTCAGGAAAACCACAAAATTGGCATACTGCGCTATTGGCCAAGCCAACTATTGGGAATGGCAAGCCACCGCAACAGTGTTCATACTTTTCTTGCTTTTCACTTTCAGTGTTTCCCCTAGGATGAAGTTGTAGCAGCAGAGGTGAAGCAAAAAAAATTGTGCGCATATTGCGCCCTGCTGTATGTCTGAATATAAAATACAATGTGTCAGCAGCAGTGGTGTTATATCCATGAGCATGCAGTGAACATTAGAATCGCTTAAAATTTATGTGTTTTCTCGTAGTCTTGGGTGCACATAGTTAATTTGGGGGGAGAATTCGATCAGATTTTTCATGTTGCCTTCTGTGTCTCAATTTACAGCTTTTGACATTTATCTGCAGAAATTAATATATAAAATTGGCAACATGAGAACCACCGCCCTTAATTACCAAGTTTCATTAGTTTAAACTGTTTGACATACATGGCGCACACGCCACCTGTGTGAGGCCGGGGTGAATTTGCTTGCCGATAGGGCTGCAACAAATTTTTCATTATCGACTAACCTGCTGTCTATTTTCACGATTAATCGTTTAGTCTATAAAATGAAGAGAAATTGTGAAAAATGCTCATCAATTTTACAGAGCCCAGAGTGATGTCTTCAGACTGCTTTTGTCCAACCAATAGTCCATAACCCCAACCACTATTTATTATTCACTATCATAAATTGCGAAAAAATATTCCTTAGTAATAGTATTCATTACGTTTTAGAACATGAAACCAGCAATGTTTCACATTCTTGCTTAAATGATTTATTATCAATAGTTGTCAATAAATTTTTCAATAGATTAATTGACTAATCGTTGCAGCTCTACTCACCAATGTGGTGTAACTTTGACTAGCACCCAGTAGCTAGCTTGCTTTGGCCATAAAGCTGCAGTTAGCGGCTCCCTGGGCAATGAGGTGAGATACAGGGATATAATATGGAACCAAATAAATTAATTTATCAAATTAAGTAACTTGCAAAAACATAACAAAATGGCAATACAGCACACCATGCTGTTGAGTGACAAATCACCGCACAGGAAATTACTTGACTGCGACAGCCCTAATTGAAACAAGCATAGACTGATTTATTTTATTTCATTTCTTGTGCTCTTTTGACAGGCTTTGGAAAGAAGACGGCTTAATTTGAGCAGTCGCACTGAACCGCAGGATGGCATCCCACTGCAAGTGAAATATCCGGATGGCCATGTTATAAGGAGGAGATTTCTCCTCATGCAGCCAATTCAGGTACTTGAAAATTGCTTAGATATTGGGGAACTTTTTAACAAGATCAAGAAAAAATTTATAGGAAATCCTAAACTCTAAAGTTTAGGATTCAAATTATATGCCAACACTGTCAATGTTCAAATATTTTTTTCTTATTGCGTAAGAACTTTAACAAGGAGATGTTGTCTGGGCTGAGTTAATATTATTTCTTTTTTTAAATAGCACCTATTTGACTTTGTCGGCTCAGATGACATGGCAACAGAAGTCTTCTCTATTCAGCAAGCCAGGGCATCACCAATAAGTAGTACAACAACAGGCAGAATAATTGATCATATCACTGAATCCTGCACTGTTTTTGTAACCTGGAATGATGCAATGGACACAGACAGTAATGTAGGAGTCCTTTTTTTTTTTTTTTTATTACCATCAAATTCTAAAATTTAGAATTTAATGGTAATGACTTTACTGAGTTTTTGTCTTTTGTCAGGACTCTCCGCTTCCTGAAGAAGCGACCATCCCTCAAAACATCTCATCTGGGTCCTCTGATACCACTGCTGGCTTCCTGGATTTGAGTCATGTCAAAGACACTGAGTAAGTGGTAGCTTCATACTTCCATTAATTGATCATTTATTTTTCATACAGATTTAATATAATATGGTCATGCAACTGTTTTGGATGTTGCAAGCCCCACCTGAAATATTTTATCAGCTGCCTTTGCTCATGGTCATAACAACTGGTTATTGTTCTAGACCAGATCTGAGAACCTTACTGACAACTCTAGCATCAAAAGTCTGGATTGGCGAGACACCCAGCAGTAATATGATCAATGTATGCAGAGAAAACATAATGGATGGTGCCATGCGAGCCTTTGCTAGACAGAGTTTCAATCCAGAGGCCAAATTAAGTGTCATATTTATGGATGACTTCATGCAAGCAGAGGGTTCAGTGGATGAAGGTGGCCCTACACGGGAGTTTTTCCGACTGCTTATGATAGCTCTCAAAGATAGCGCCCTATTTACAGGGCCACAGAACAGTAAGAACCTGTCCCTGGACAGCCTTGGTTAGTACCCACACATAGCACTTAATCATATTCTAACAAAATTATTGTATTCCTGCCAGATTAATTTTAGATTTGAGTTCATCTCTGCAGAATAAGGTGTTTCCACCTGTTATCCACTGCAAAATGTCTGTTCTACATTTCCATTTATGCAGCATTACACAGAGGTCTCTATAGAACCTATGGAGTTATGATGGCTGTGGCACTGGTGCATGGAGGAGTGTTGCCTTCTTTTTTTTCTGACAGGCTCTACCAAAACCTCTGCTCTACACCCACATCACCACCCACTCTCGAAGAGGTAGCAGATCCTGATTTGCAGTGGAAACTCAAAAAGGTATGTCAATTTTGTCCTTCCTTGCTGTTTTTTTCTCTAAACAATTAAAGTATCTTAAAGGCCTGCTTCTACTAATGAATTGCATGTCAAAGATCAGTGAGGCTGGTGATATAACAGAGGCTAGAGCTGCCATTGAGGAAGCTGCAGAGAGCCTGTCCTTGTTGGGGTCCCTGAGGCATATCACCACCATGGAGGGACGGGACCAGTTGGTTCAATCTGCCACAAGTTTCTACGTGGAAGGAAGGACAAAAGAAGCCTTACAACAGTGAGTTGTGTATAGTCCCACATTTTATCTGTAATGGTGGGTACAAATTGTAAATTGCGTATTAACTCCTTAATTATGTTCATGACAGTACCACAGTGCTTGGACCAGATTTGACTTATTTTTTTGAGGAAAATGCTTGGGTGAGCTCATCAGTATTTATTGCTGGAAAAACAAACCTGCACGGTGCCACATACTGTTTAATAGTGCACTTCTGTTTGATTGGGGCCGATGGTTGACTGTTCACAATTGTTTTGGTTAAACGAAATCAATTATGTGTGACACTCCTGATTCACTATGGTAATTGCTTGATTCTCATCACTTGGGTTTTTTTTTTTTTTCTCTTCCCCCTTTCTCAACATGCTTTTGTATAAATCAGTTATGTTCTCGTACGTGTACATGGTACCTTGCAGGAAAAACTTACACCTAATAATTTTGGTTCTTTACAGACTTTCTGAAGGATTGAACACACTTGGTCTCCTGGACCTGATGAAAATTCACCCCAGCATCTTCAAGGAGGTGTTTTCTTCATCTGAGAGGCCTCTAAAGGCTACAAACTTGATCTCCCTGTTCCAAGCGACACTGTCCCCTCCTGGAAGCAACCGGTGGCGACTGGAAAAGAGAGTGGAAGGGTACTGGAGAGACTTCCTTGTAGATGTTGAAGGTAAGAGCATTCACTCTTTTTGCAGAGAATTGCGCTGCTTTTTTTTTTATTTTATCAGATGTTAATTATTGTATTACCTCGCTATTTCACAGATGGTGTGTTTGAGATCACAATGGAGCAAATTTTGGTGTTTGCCTCTGGAGCCGACCGATTACCTGCTCTTGGTTTTTCCCCTCCCCGAACACTGAACTTCATTCATGACACAGGGCGGAAGTACCCTGAAGCTAACACCTGTCTTGTAAATTTGAAACTTCCTATCCATGACACTTACAGACAATTCACCAAATTTATGTGTGACGGCATTATTCAAGCTCCCACTTTTGGTCTGGCTTAAAGTCACTGACAGCTATTTTCATAATGGCTGTTTGCACTTTGATTGTCCTGGCTGCCAACTTTGTTCTCAGGAAAGGATAATGTTAATAAGATGATTGAGGTAATTCTCTACTTGGGTCTGTAGTTGATGACCAGTGTGAAATGTGTTCTAATTCATTCAACAGGGCTTTGTTGAATAATCACACAAAGTAGATGATGTTTTGTTTCTTGCGTAATCTGAGCAATGCTGTTTGAAAGTGCATCTCAACTAATAAACTGCTACAAAGATCAGTATTGAAAATTGTTTTTTTTGGGTTGCCACTACTAATGTCCATACAAAATGTCATTTTGAATAGCAAGGTATGTGCAACTTATGCTTTGCAGTCTGCTGATGGCACAGCTCTGTATATTTTAATGTGTGGGCAGTAGTTGGGGGTGTGCTAAATTGCTTTGTATTGAATGCTGGTATCTGAAAGTTGAAGCAGGGAGGGGCGGAAACGATAGACGAGCGGGAAACAAGGAACGACGGTCATGGCTCTTGCAGCTTTTCTAGATCACTGTAAAGCTACATATTCAGAAATTTCCAGACTTTTCCTTACGGACAATGTTTCCAGTGATGTCCTACGACCAGTACTGATAAGGTAAATATTCTATACTGAACGTTAATTTACGCTCGACTCCAAATGGAAAAAAATGCACGCTGCTATCAAGCTAACGGCCAGGTTGTATGCCTGGTATTGTAGTACATTTTTAGATATTTTTCACGCGGCTAAGTAAATATTTAATGGATAAATATTAATCACATTACGTTTGTAATGTTAAATGTTTTAAGTAACATTTCAGCGGACAGCTTTAGGACTCTAACATTAGCAGTTGTAATGTAAAATCGCTAGCACCCAATATCAATATCAGTCAAATTAAAGCTAATATAAATCAGTAAATGTGCAAACTAGCCACACGGATATATGATGCTCTTGTACAACCTATAGGTGCTTGTAACAATGTAGCTTCAAGTTATACTTGGTAATGCTCTACTCAGTTAAGATTAGTTTGTCAATGTCCCATTTTGTTTTAATTCCTCAGACTAGAGACCCTTGAGAGGAGCATCAGATGGGCAAGAGGGAGGATTCTCCAGTTGGATGATGCAGATGAACTTCTTCCATTAGTGACCAGTTTTATTCAACTAGTGCATTCAGCTTTTTCGACTCAAGAAGGTATTGACTTTGATTCATACAGTGGGCCATCTCTCTTGTCAGTCAAACTTTATGAATAAGTATATGCAATTCTAAATGCTTTCCATTGCAAGGCTTAATGCACACAAAGGAAGAGGAAAACCGTAATGAGACCACCTTGCAGCATACAATAAAAAGATTCATACATAATCCAGAATGATTACAAACATGTAGTTAATGTAATATTGAAGTAGGCTACGTTTTGAGGTTTGGGTTGATGGGGCAGTTGTCCCGCCTAGAGATTGTCATGCATTATGTAAAGGCTTTCAAGTTTGGAGATGCTTAAAGGTGGACTTGTTTTCAACATGCTTGGTCCACAGCTTGTCGTATGTGTCCTGACTTTAGATGGCTTGACTGACTGATCAGGAGCTAGGTCTGACCAATATGATTGTGAAAGTGCTTGTGATTGTACAGGTGCTTATAAGCTATCCAAAAAATTGGATTTGAAAGTGTTCAACAAAAAATAACTTGACCTCATAAATACCAAAGTGAAATAAGGTGGGTGTGTGTGTGTGGTAGTAAAACTGAAACTGCTTGCCTTAACCAATTACACACTGACTTATTCATCTTAATAACTAAAGGACTGCCTTTTTGTAGTTATATTTCACAAACGATTACAAAAATGCTCCCAATATTGGCCAGGGGGTCATTACATGCCATGTTTTTGATAGTCTCTTGTAATGTGTGAGCCACAGGCATTACTTCATCTCAGGCTGATATAAATCCTGACTGTCACCATAATTGCCAGACTCTAACATCTTCCATAACCATTTGTAATCTAAACATTGGTGGGGTGCAGTGTACAGCCTGGACGGCTACACTGTTGTAGAGGTTGATTTCAGTGATAAAGTAAGATGGCTGGTCGTATCAAACCATTCGAGGGTAAGAATACCAGGGTAAGCCAATCCGGCAGCCAGCTCACCTGTGGAAAACCCTCTGGGAACAAAGTTGGCTGGCATCATCCCTCAATAGTTAATCTGTGTACATGATATGCAAGTTTCTTTGCACCTTTTAGTAGCAAATGATTAATTTGCTGTACCGATAGGTTTGCAGCTGTGGTAACTATTACTTCATTCCTATGTTTAGACAGTAATTGTGTTAAAGGTAAAGTGTATATAAAGGGCTAAAAACACCAGGGTAATACACCACCATCAACATCTCTTTATAAAAAAGGAATATCCCTGCACCTCCACAACTGCACCTGTATGAGTGTAATAAAATATAGCCCTAATCATGAGAGAATGCTCAATCCTGACTGCTGTCGATTTTTAAATTAGTCTTAAAATATATGGATGGTCTTAATTTGATATTTGGAATAGTGACTGACAGGCATGCATATTAGTTCATATCTTGTCATGTATTAGAGACCTCCGGGTATCAAGCCACATTGGTCCAGACAGGTGATTTTGGACGATCCAGCTACCTAATCACTGAAGAACACCTGAGATTCCTGCTTTCATGTGGATTTGTAACTACTCAAATTGCTGAAATCCTAGATGTGTCAGTCAGTACAGTTAAACGAAGATTGAGGTATGAACAACAATTACAAGGCATACACACAATATATTTTTCCTCAAATTGCAAGGCTAATGTTTAAATAATTTGATTCAAAATGTTTTGTCAATTTATTCACTAGATTTTTATTTTCTGTATTACTATGTTCAGGAAATGGGTAGACATTTTAAGCTGGCAGTGGGTGTCTGTAGGTCAAAGTAAAGTAGAATAATCTAAAGTTCAATATTATAATGCATATAGGTCAGACATTACATTTGGGTGACACACACTTGGTCATTCTGAGCATGAAAACCAATGGCCATATTCTTGACATTCAAAACCAATAGTTCGGCTTAGTTTATTATTGAGGATAACACTTAACATTTTAAACATGTTTTTTTTTTTGGAGGGGGTTTCAAGGTGGTTATTTCTGAAGCTGCTATTATTGATGCTGATATCTTTATCATAAGTTTGTGTAACATGGTCGCCTTCATTAAGATGCAAATACACTTGGATTGAAATGGAGTTCTTTTCTCTCCTAGGCGGTTCAACTTGTCCTACCTGATGAGGTATGCGCGTCTTTCTAATGCTGAACTTGATGAAGTGGTCCGGCAGTTGGTTGGAGAAAATGGAGATTGGAGCAAATGCTGTTTTTGCCAGACTAGCTGCTATGGGTGTTCGAGTGCAGAGAACAAGAGTGAGAGAGAGTTTGATTCGAGTGAATCCAGCTGGAGCCTCGCACAGAGCATTGTCTCACCGTCTGCACCGGAGAACCTACAATGTTGCAGGACCCAACTCGCTGTGGCACATAGATGGGAACCACAAGCTCATCAGGTATATGCAGATGATAAATTGGTTACAGTGAGACTAAACACTCAAGTAACAATAATTTACAGGGCTTTACAGTGCAAGGATTTCACTCGCTTATGAGTGAATATTCTGCATGCTAATGATTTGTTTTTTGCTGTACTGGTGTGCAAGACTTGTGGATCTGATTAACTATGATGACATCAGAATAAACAAGCACAGATCCTGCACAGATGCATGTTATGACACGTTAATATTCAGGTTTTTTGTAAAGTTTTTCCTAGACTATTGAACTGTCAACAGGTCTTCATAAATTGATGCGTCCTTTTTGTTACTTTGAGATGTTTTCTGTGTCTGTTTTGTATTATTTGATTCACTGATGTTACATTAGTGTTTCCCATACATTAATATTGTGGCGGACCGCACGGAAGATAGTGAATCAATTTGAAGTTGAATGGTTAACGTTAGTATCATGAACACGGCTGCACAAATCTGTCCAAAACAGTGCTGTCAATTTGAGACCCACCTTCAAGTAAGTTATTAGTAAGCATGTACGGAGCCTAGTTAATAAGGATAGTTATGTTAGGAATAGCTTACAGCTGGGTGACCGAGGTTAGCACACTGTACATAGCTACTAGTCAATATCGACTGCTACCAACCCCCGGCCCGCGTGGCACAGTTACGCTGTCATTCTGTGGAAAACACTGCATTGTCCAAAATTGCACTGACTGCACCCCTATATTTTTGGCAGGTTTAAGCATAGTACCCTGAATTTAATGTAATCTTAACACGGAATACAAATAACAGCTTCTTGTTTCATTTTTAGATGGAGAATAGTGATCCATGGTGGAATCTGTGGCTTTAGCAGGCTGGTTGTGTTTTTGCAGGCTTCAGATAATAACAGAAGTAGCACAGTGTTTGACCAGTTTGTTCAAGCCACTGCTAGGTATGGGGTACCATCTCGAATAAGGTGTGACCATGGGGGTGAAAACAATGCTGTTTGCTTGTTCATGAACATTTACCGTGGATTAGAAAGAGGAAGTGCCATCAGGGGCAGAAGTGTCCATAACCAGCGGATTGAGAGGCTTTGGGGAGATCTCTGGAGAGGTATGACTAATGTGTACCACCAGCTTTTCACCTTCCTGGAAAATGATAGAATCATTGACTGTACCAATGAGATACACTTGTGGGCACTGCATTATGTTTACCTGCCACGGATTAACCGGGACCTGGAAGTCTTCAGGGAACAATGGAACCACCATGGCTTGCGCACTGTTGGCCACCACACACCATACCAGATATTTGTCCAAGGATGTCTTCAGAGGCAAGCACAACCACTCACAGCCATGACAGAGATTTTTGGATCCAACACTGCTCAAGGTGCTGCTGCAGTTCCTGCTCTGAATTGGCAAGAAAGAGTAACAGTTCCTGCTAACCAATTCAGTCCAAGACATGCACAGATGCAACAACTCCAGGATGTGGACACTCTGGCTGGACCGATTGGTAGTCTAGCCATAGATACACTCCAAAGTGTAATTGACATTTTGGAACAGTAATTTTTTTTTGTCCGTGCCTCCTGTATTGTTTCTTTGTATTTCTCTCCCGCCGGAGGGACCAGTTAGTCTCCATGTCAGCTAGAGGAGATACCGGTCCAAAAGGCAACAGTAGACCAAACAGCTCGCCTGCTGTGGAGGGGTGAGTAATTGACCAGTTCAGCTTCAGTCTTTGCCATCCTCTTGGCTCTATTCTCTGCCTCGCATACTCCCATTTATAATAACTATGGCATTTATCCTCTTACAATCTTAACCGTTCTTATTTTTGGTGATGACATCAACAGTTGTATATTTCTCTCTTTGCCAACTCTGAATTCCCTGGCTTACCTCCCCTCAAGGGAAGATAATATAATAATAGCTTCACAGTGTAGGGTCTAATGTCCTTGTAAGCATTATTTCAAATTAACTTGTGGCGTCTGTCTCAAGACGGTATCCTGCACTCTAATCCAGGGGATAATGAATCCCCTGGGGAAAGGGAGGGTTAGATGCCGTGATAACACAGGTAAACCAAACTTTTTCCAGCAAGTAGGGAAACAACATATTTTTATTAACGGAAACACTCTGACCTACACTGTACGTTTACTGCCACACTGACAACTTATTTTCCTCTGCTCCCCTTGCTTTCAGTCATTTGCTGCTGCCTGTCACGTAGGTGTCCTTTGAAGAATGAGAGGGAGCTAGCCAACTGTTGAATGTTACCATGCTCACAAAGTGAAAATCATTAGTTGCTTTTATATACAGCCTGTTAGTTGCACATTGATAATCGTGTGGAATTTTTGTAGCAGCGGTCATAATTCAGAATCGCCGACGTACCGAATAGGGGGAACACTGGTTTGTTATGTGCACTCCACCAACTGTCTGGCGCTGCACTGCCGCACTTCCAAGTTCCGCCTCTTTTGTTCTGTCGACATCAAGTTACCAATTAACATTTAGGAAATCTGTTTGTGAATCGATTCAGAATCATCCACTTCCGCATCATAATGCATCCACGTATCGATTTTTTTCTTTTCTTTTTTTTTTTCTCCCCACTACTAACCACAGGGGTATTGATAAACATTTATTTTCTCCTGTAGACTACTGTATGGAATGTCCAGTGAACAGAGAACTGTGCAGTGGGAGAGCCAGTCAGACAGCTCCCCTGTAACCACTTCTTTCATTCAGAATGTATATGGCTGGAAATGGTGAGTCCTAACAGAGTTGAGCTTTTGTAAAATAAACTCACAAAACAGATCCTTAATGACATGTAATATATTATGCTATTCACAGTGCTCGCCCTGCGATGGACTGGCGACCTGTCCAGGGTGTACCCCGCCTTTCGCCCAAAGTTAGCTGGGATAGGCTCCAGCCCCCCGCGACCCTGTACAGGATAAGCGGTTGCCGATGGATGGATTCACAGTGCTCATTCAGGTATTGGGACCTAAAGGAATTTAGAACATGCTTTGGCTAGCTGATATAAACATTTGTGGGCTCGACTCAAAATAAACACTTCCTATTGTTTATTGTAATGTAGGAACAGTGTTGCCCAGTGCAAATGTGGTTAGTGTTAATAGTTTTTGGAGAGGAATTGAGGTTAATGGCACAGAACAATAAGCTCTTATATAGAATTTTGCCAGCTTTACCTTTAGAATTGCCTTAAAGGAATGTCAAAGTACAATCAACTATACATTATTAGATGCTAAATGCAGAATTAGTTCACCCATGCTTAAGTTGCCCTACTATACTAGTCATTTAACATTAGCCGTGGGGGATTTTGCAGAGGTATATTTGACTTGCCAGGCAATGGTAAAAGAACAGCCTGAGCATCGTGTGAAATGGGACTAAAATGAGTCCACTTGTTCTCTCTTGTGAGAGAACTACCCAAAGCTAATGTAATCTATATTCTGTTCTATAGCCACACAGCATGTCCAGTATGTAGGAAGAGTTTAAACTGAGAAGGCAGCAGCAGCCAGACCCCACAGAGTACCCACCCTCTCCATGGATGCCGCAAACAGGAGAGATCGTCCTTCTGAGACACCTACCCGTCTCATCCCTCGGTTCTCCTCTCCTACAAACACGTGCTTGTCACATTCTCTTTGCTATCTGTTGCAGTCATAATCATCTCAGTCTGATTTCTTTGTATTTGTTTAATTTAATGCCTTTCTGCACCATGTAAACAGTTACCCGTACAGATGTCCTAACAGTCGGTTGAGTTCAAGCCCATGTCTTTACTTTCACCTCTCAAGCAACTCCATCTTTCTTGAAATGCACTGCCGCAATACTCTATTGTGGGGAAATGCCAGACTTTATATCATACCATGTCCTCTCTACACATCAGAAAATTAGCTAAATCCTACAACTGAGCCCTCTATGCATGTGGGATAGCTGTAGGAGTTACTTTCACTCTTGGCATTTACAGGGTCTGGACCTAAAAATATAGCCCTGCAATAAATTTTATGTTTATGAAGAATATGATATATTTTTGTTTTTTTGCCAGGAAGATCTTGATTGATCTCTGGTTATTTATTCTGGTGGTGTTTTATTGGATTGCATTATAAACCCATGGGCCAATGACTGGGTGATGGGCAATTGATGGGGTATCTTCAAAATGTTGTGTTTACGAAATAAAGACATTTCACATGATTGTCTATCTCTTTGGGAGTTTATGTAGAGTCAGATGCTGATTGAAATGTAGCCATTTCATTAACAGAAAAGGTTAAGTAGGCAGCTTCAGCGGTGTTCACTCTGTGCTTTATGATATATCAATTACGACTTGGTCGATCTTAAATTGTTAACAGGGTTTCCCACCCCAAGCACCTGGTTAAAATCGGGACATTGTCATTATTTGACCATTTCATCAGGATTTAAGGGTATAGTCTAGTATGCCTCCTGCTGGTCATAACCTACATTCAATAAAAATGTTCAAAAAGTTTCATGTTTTCCAAATACATGTTTATTAAAATGGTCTGTATCCTAAACCAACATTTAGTGAGTACCGCTGTTGTAACTTTGCAGCCACAATTATTAATTGTAATGATATAAAACTAAAGTTGATGAATGGTGTAAAAAGCATGAATTCCCTCTGTTGTGTTTGTTGACCAAAATAGGCAGTAAAGGAGCAACATGAGGCAATTAATCTTGATGAAAATAATAATGATGTATTTTAAGTCTGAAACTGCAATCCAAATATAAAATTGTTATAGGCTACACAGAAAAGGAAGAGAAATTAGAGGATCCTTAGCATGTTTAATAGTGGCAGGCAAACCCCCCAGGCTTCCAGAAATGGTTTAACCCGACTTCTCAGCAGCCAATGGGAAAGTACAACCCTCACCCGTTCAAACTGGACAAGTGGCCAAATGGCTCAGAATCACATGAAATCAACGCGTTGTTAACGTGTTGTCAACGTGTTAACAACGCGTGAAAAATTAACACGTAGACAACGCGTAGACAACACGTTAACAACGTGCAAACAACGTGTTGTTTACGCGTTGTCTACGCGTTGTTTACGTGTAAGAATTCACGTATTTTTGAACTGGATGGCGTTCCATACTGTTCGCAATGTGAGGAGCACTACGCTTCACCTGCTAAATAAAATTTCCATCAATATATCTAAATATATCTGCTAAATTTATTTCCAACAATATATCTTTGTGTCTGAAACCATTCCTGTTTTGTTAGGTAAGCCCTTATTGTTTTAATTTATTGTATATTGATTTATTATGGTAAGCGATGTCTGATAAAATAACTTCAAGTCATGAGTTCAACATGCAACACACGTCTGAATGTGTATTGATATTACGTTTTGTTTGGTGTTAAAGTTCATGTAAGAATCTATTGCATTAGCAAATGTCATAAAAATTGATGTTTTATTGAGTAGGGAAACTATTGTTTTATATACACTACCGTTCAAAAGTTTGGGGTCACCCAAACAATTTTGTGTTTTCCTGAAAAGTCACACTTATTCACCACCATACGTTGTGAAATGAATAGAAAATAGAGTCAAGACATTGACAAGGTTAGAAATAATGATTTGTATTTGAAATAAGATTTTTTTTACATCAAACTTTGCTTTCGTCAAAGAATCCTCCATTTGCAGCAATTACAGCATTGCAGACCTTTGGCATTCTAGCTGTTAATTTGTTGAGGTAATCTGGAGAAATTGCACCCCACGCTTCCAGAAGCAGCTCCCACAAGTTGGATTGGTTGGATGGGCACTTCTTGCGTACCATACGGTCAAGCTGCTCCCACAACAGCTCAATGGGGTTCAGATCTGGTGACTGCGCTGACCACTCCATTACCGATAGAATACCAGCTGCCTGCTTCTGCTCTAAATAGTTCTTGCACAATTTGGAGGTGTGTTTAGGGTCATTGTCCTGTTGTAGGATGAAATTGGCTCCAATCAAGCGCTGTCCACTGGGTATGGCATGGCGTTGCAAAATGGAGTGATAGCCTTCCTTATTCAGAATCCCTTTTACCCTGTACAAATCTCCCACCTTACCAGCACCAAAGCAACCCCAGACCATTATATTACCTCCACCATGCTTAACAGATGGCGTCAGGCATTCTTCCAGCATCTTTTGATTTGTTCTGCGTCTCACAAACGTTCTTCTTTGTGATCCAAACACCTCAAACTTGGATTCATCTGTCCACAACACTTTTTTCCAGTCTTCCTCTGTCCAATGTCTGTGTTCTTTTGCCCATCTTAATCTTTTTCTTTTATTGGCCAGTCTCAGATATGGCTTTTTCTTTGCCACTCTGCCCTGAAGCCCAGAATCACGCAGCCGCCTCTTCACTGTACATGTTGACACTGGTGTTTTGCGGGTACTATTTAATGAAGATGCCAGTTGGGGACCTGTGAGGCGTCTGTTTCTCAAACTAGAGACTCTAATGTACTTATCTTCTTGCTCAGTTGTGCAACGCGGCCTCCCACTTCTTTTTCTACTCTGGTTAGAGCCTGTTTGTGCTGTCCTCTGAAGGGAGTAGTACACACCGTTGTAGGAAATCTTCAATTTCTTAGCAATGTCTCGCATGGAATAGCCTTCATTTCTAAGGACAAGAATAGACTGTCGAGTTTCAGATGAAAGTTCTCTTTTTCTGGCCATTTTGAGCGTTTAATTGACCCCATAAATGTGATGCTCCAGAAACTCAATCTGCTCAAAGGAAGGTCAGTTTTGTAGCTTCTGTAACGACCTAAACTGTTTTCAGATGTGTGAACATGATTGCACAAGGGTTTTCTAATCATCAATTAGCCTTCTGAGCCAATGAGCAAACACATTGTACCATTAGAACACTGGAGTGATAGTTGCTGGAAATGGGCCTCTATACACCTATGTACATATTGCACCAAAAACCAGACATTTGCAGCTAGAATAGTCATTTACCACATTAGCAATGTATAGAGTGTATTTCTTCAAAGTTAAGACTAGTTTAAAGTTGTCTTCATTGAAAAGTACAGTGCTTTTCCTTCAAAAATAAGGACATTTCAATGTGACCCCAAACTTTTGAACGGTAGTGTATATCTATATATATATATATATATACACATATGTACAACTATGTATTGGAGAGAGTGTCGTATGGCTTTGCGTATTACGTCACGCGCCAACGCACACGCTACCTGTTCGCAATGTGAGGAGCACTAGGCTTCACCTGCTAAATTTATTTCCATCTGTTGGAAAACAATATATCTTTGTGTCTGAAACCATTCCTGTTTTGTTATTGGTTGCTGGAGGAACACATATCTGAGTTTGTGGATGTCATTTACGTTTGAACCACGAGGTTTAAACGGAGGAGTTTTCATCTGCATTGGATGTTCCGCGGAAAGGAAACCTTGTGAAGGACACCAGATCTAAAAGGAAAGATTTTTTTTTCCCGCACATACACACATGAGCTAAAGAATGGACATTTATTAAGAGGCAATTCTCATATCCTTGACACATGGGGGAACTTTGAGCTTTTCAGTAGATCTTCATATAAATAATCAAGCATATATTGTTTGTTTATTTTATTTAAAAATGTCTTATTCATTTTTTTTTTGTTTTGTTTCAATATTCATGTGCTAATGTGATGTTACAATCTTTGTTCAAATTAATACAGTTTGACTGAACTGATTTTGTTTGTTTAAATTGTGAAATTTTTATACTTTGGCAATTACAATTAATTGATTAGATATTCAAAATTCAGAATATCCTAGTCAGGAATATTGCAAGAACCCAGAACTCCAGAATAGTGTATACTAATATCTATATAGAGAGGTAGATATGTGTATGCGTGCATAACTTTGTGGGGATTCCAGACCCTGATAGATTCTCCTTCAGAGTAACAATTCATTAATGGGTTACATCTGTAGTAAAAAGAAAAATGGCGCCCAACATTTAAGGCTTTACCGAAGTATAAAAAAAAAAAAAAAAAAACATTTAAATAATAATAATTCTGGTAAATTTATAGGTGGACATTTTCTAAGCATGGATCTTTGTAAGGAGTATAATTTTGATCCTGAAAGATCAGTGCTCCTTAAAAATGTAGACCCAGCAACAACCCTCAGCAAAGTGCGGCAAGCTTTTAGCTCTCTTGATAAAGTGCTGAAAATGCAATGGGTGGGTGACCGATCCTCCAGAGAACTCCTTTGTGAATTCCAGGAGTGTGTTACTCCATTGTTATTAGAGGAAGAGCACCCAAATGCAGATTGCGATGACGTCTGGGGTGTTGTTCAAGTAGATAAGCTTCAGCATAAAGATGGTCGATGCCAGTCAGCAGCTATGCAATTTACAATGAATAGTTTTGTTGATAATACATTGGATGATATGGCTGACCAGCTCTTAGCACAGATAAACAGTCTAGCTCAATTGCATTGTGTTAATGCTGATGAACTTAGCCAACAGGTTGCGACTAAACTTATCTGTAAGTCTGAAAGCTCTGACAGGTGTCCTTCAACCTCCACACCTGCTCCGAGAACGCGACCGACCGACTTGCCAGAGTCTGTTTCTAAGGTTGCATTTTCAGTTAGGGCAGATTCACCTGTGGGGAGAGGGTTGGAAAATGGAGCCTCTGCTACTTTCACTATACCACAGGAAGTACAGCGAGTGATTGTAGAACATGTAGTGAAGCATGATACAGAATTCATTGCACAGTCATCTTCACCAAATAAAATACGTACATTTTCTGGCACTTGTCCCAGACCTAATAGTGAGGTTGATTTCGCCACGTGGAAAGTGTATGTCAAACAAGTATTGACAAATATGCCTCTGTCTGACAGTGGTAAAAGAAGGCATATCCTAGACAGTCTTCTTCCCCCAGCTCTTAATGTAGCTCTTAGTGCTGGGGCAAATGCACCACCAAGGTTGTACATGCATGAGCTGGAAAAAGCTTATGGCAGTGTCACTGGTGGAGAAGAGCTGTATATTCAATTCATTGAAACGCATCAAAATAATGGTGAGAAAGCTTCAGATTATTTGCGACTTCATTCTCTAATGCAAGAAGTAATTGAGAAGAAAGGCATGGCTGGAAAACATTCCAACACCCAGCTGCTGAAACAATTCATTAGGGGGTGTTGGGATGACATATTGATTACCCAGTTACACCTCAAAGAGCTATTGACAGACCCAGTGCAAACAGTTTTGGGGTATTCTGATTTGCTTTTCAAGTTGAGGTCCCATGAGCGGCAGCTCAAAGAGAAGCGAAAGAACCTCCATTTCGGAGTTCCTGCAACTAGAGCACGTACCCAAGCACATGTGTCTGTTGAGTCATGTTCGCCAATAAAAACTAGCATTCCTCCTGATAACGAAACTCTGAAGGAAAGAATAAGAGAACTTGAGGCAGAAGTAGCTATGTCAAGAACTAAAAGTAACCAGACATTAAGTAAGAAACAAGCAGAAAGTCCATTGCAACCAAACACACAGGGAAAGAAGGGTGGAGAAGGCCACCAAACTCTTTCAATATCCAAACCTCAGGATAAATCAGTGCAAACTGGTAGGTTTTGCTACCATTGCGGGGAAGATTCGCATTACTTGCAGCATTGCACCAATCCAGTTAATGCAGCCTTAGTACAGCAAAAACTGGTGCAGAGACATGAACAAAAGTATTCCTTGCAGAAATGTGCCAAGGTGCAGTTAAACTGGAAGTAGCCTCTGTTAAGGAACAGACAGAGGCTGGGTTAAGACAAAGTTCCAATAAATCAGCAAATCGTGTTCCTAAGGGCCTGATTGGTGAGTCCTGGGAGAGTGAAGTTTGGGTGGACGGAGTCAAGTGTCATTGTTTAATTGATACCGGATCGCAAGTCACCTGCTTAGCAGAATCCTTTTATAGGCAGTATTTGCCTGATCGAGAACTTGCTTCTATAGATGACCTTCTTCGTGTTGAGGAGGCTGCAGGTCAGACAGTCCCATTTCTTGGATATATTGAGATGGAGGTACAGTTCCCCAAATTTGCATGTGGAACAGAGTCAACATTAACAGTACTTGCATTAATCTGCCCTGATCAGAATTACAATGTTCAAATGCCATTACTTGTAGGTACTAATGTTCTTAGACGACTCCTTAAAGATTGTAAAGATATGAGAGGAGATCAGTATCTACAAGCACTGCCTATCAGTGCCAACTGGATTACTGCATATATGCAGTGTGATGATATGTCAGAAATCGGGGGTAGGAAGCAGGACTGCATCCCAGTCCGACTGTCCAGTAACAAGCCGGTAACGATTGAAAATGGGAAAGCGTGTGAAGTAACTGGAGTATACAGGATCAAAGAACATGACAAATCCGGAAAGGTGATAATCGATGAACCGAGGTCACATCGTGTTCCAGGAGGTTTGGTGGTAGACTGCAGATTATTAACAGTGCAGTCCCGGTCTCGCAACAAAGTCAAAGTGACCATTCGCAATGTCTCGGATCACAATATTACTCTCCAGCCAAAAGGAGTGTTTGATGAATGTTCTGGAGTCGACTGGGTTAGGTCATTGCCTGTTTTGGACAATGTAGACAAAACTCATGCAGCAACAAATCTGCTGGCAACCCTCGCTGCAAAGGAATTGGATAGGGAGGACCTTTTAGCCCTTGGCTTTGAAGGCTCTACTATCTCAGAAGAGCTCAAAACACACATTATTGCAAGAATCAAGAATGAAGTATCCAGTGCATTTGCAAAGCATGATCTGGATGTTGGTCATGTGTCAGGGGTAGCGCACAGGATAGAATTAGTCGAGCATGTACCTTTTAAAGAACGTACTCGTCGAGTTTCTCCAGCAGACTTTGAGGACTTAAGGAAACATTTGCTAGACCTTCTAGCCAGTGAAGTTATAGAAGAGTCAAACAGCCCATATGCTTCACCAGTAGTCTTGGTGAGAAAGAAAAATGGTGATTTAAGAATGGTGGTTGACTACAGGAGACTAAATAGTCTAACAAAGGGAGATGCATATCCTCTTCCCAGGATCGAGGAAACTTTTGCTCTGTTGTCAGGTTCAAAGTGGTTCTCGGTTTTGGACTTAAAGAGTGGATATTACCAGCTAGAAGTAGAGGAAAAGGACCGTCCTAAAACAGCATTTACCACCCCCTTTGGGAACTGGCAATTCAAACGCCTGCCGCAGGGGCTTACGAACTCTCCTGCAACATTTCAGAGAACAAATGGAGAAAGTGATGTCTGGTCTTAATCTGCAGGAAGTTATAGCATTCCTGGATGATTTAATTATCTTCTCGGATAGCCTCGAACAGCATGAGGAAAGATTAATGAAGGTACTTCATCGTATCTCTGCATTCGGGTTGAAGTTGGCACCCACCAAGTGCAAATTCTTTCAGACTTCTGTAAAGTACTTGGGGCATGTAATTTCTGCCCAAGGAATACAGCCAGATCCTGACAAAATTTCTGCCATTAAGGATTGGCCAATACCGAAAACTGTCAGGGACCTTAGATCTTTTCTAGGATTTGCGGGATACTACCGACGATTTGTGGAGAACTTTTCCCAGATAGTTAGACCTTTGAATGCATTACTCCAAGGAGAGTTTTCAACTAGACACAAAGCATCATCTCATCGTACAAGATGCAAAACGCAGTCCTTATTGGGGAGGTGGGATGCTTATTGTCAAATTGCCTTTGAGATGGTAATTCAAAAACTCACGTCTGTACCGATTCTGGGATTTGCAGACTGGAAACTACCCTATATAGGCTAGTGACAATGCCCCCGAATTTTTGAGATACCCCTACTGGAGGTAGAACTAAACCCAACAATGTTTTTCCTCATCTCTAAGGTCTCCCATATATGAAATGGATTCTTGGCTCAAAATATTTTACTGCTAAGATTGTTAAATTAACAGATATTGTTATACACCCCAAAACCAAAAAAAGGACCGAAATATAGCCTGTCCGTATGGGAGTTAAGGCATATAAACTAGTGCAGATCAATCACACAAGCTGTGAGAGCTTTAAAACTTGACATGTTTGTAGTCAGGAAGTTGCTTTAACTATTAGAAAAGACTGGATGTGAATATCTTGATGTATGGAATAAATAAAGACATATAAACACATACCTAAAATAAGCGGTCATGCAGAAATGTTATATCTATGCAGAATGTTTTTATTTACTTTATGGTTGCTTTGCCAGGGATTATCATAGAAACACATATGATGGCTTGTTGGAAAGGTGGGGTTGTGCTGAATCCAGCAATACCAAATATGTAAATATAGCATGACAAATCAGAGTGTTCTATCACTCAATGTATGAGGTGTCTAAAATGAAAGAAAACGGAACATTGACAAAATCACAAAAGTCTCAAGTCCAAATCACATTATCAGTGGTGAGAAGAATGTTGACAAATTCATTGTTACTGCAAAGTAAGTTACAAAAGGTAAGTGCTGATCTATATTTATGATACAGTTAATAATGATACATTTCATAAGGCACAGTATACTTTACAATTCATATGAAACACAGATCCAATTGAATCAGGTTAACATTGGAATGGAACACCTTTTATTAAAATATGTATATCCACTTGAATTTTGTTATGGTCAAGTCATTACTGAATAATGGAAAATAATATTGTTAGCTTTTCTCTGTCCAGACCAGCAGGGGGCAGTAGAGCCTACACTGCTTACTTCACCCCATTGGTGTGATCTTTGATTAGATAAGAATAAGATAGTAGATATTTTTCATTTGATAAGCGTATTGTGGTCTAGTGAGTTGACTACTGTTAGGCTAATGGTTGGATCCAGCTGTAGCTAGCTACTTGATTGTCTTTATTGATATCTTCCTAACCAGACAGGTAAATCATTACAAATATGATGTCATATGAAAAGGCTGACCTAGCCTAATACAAGTAGCTAAATAGCTAGTTGTAGAAACTACTTAGCCTAGCTAAGAAATTACTTAGCCCTCTGACTAATGTTGCATGTGTAATTCAACTTGATTTGCATTTCAATGAAAATTCTGAAATGTATATAATTTTTCCTTTTCACTAGTCTCTTGAATTATGGAGAATGTCTTACAGACATTGGATCCAAAGCTTTGTATAATTTGTGGGAAACATTTTGAAAAGGGCAAGAAAAAAGATCCCCATGTCCAAAACCCCACTGTAGAAGGTCTCCAACGCATACTTACCCTTGCTCAGCAGAGAGATGATGATGTCCATAAAACTCTGGCTCCATATACAGATGACATACTTTGCTCCAAAATCAAAGTTTCATATCATGTATCATGTAGAGCAAATTACTGCAGTAAGACAAAAATCAGTGAGCAGCAGCAAGTTGCAAATGTTGAGCGTGAGAGCACATCTGCACCAAGAAGGCTGAGTAGGGCTGATACAACATCATTTAAAATACGGAGAGATTGTTTCATTTGTGGGAAGGCCAGCTCTAGACCAGAACCTCTGACAGCCATTTCGACTGGTACAGGCGCAAGTACCAGAGACAAGGTCCTTCAGGCAGCTTCTGAAAGGCTTGATGAATATGTACATCTTCGAATTCTTTCATGCCCAGATCTCTTTGCATATGATGCCAAATACCATAAAATGTGCCTTGCACACTACATCTCTGAACGAAATATAGCAGCTGCCAGACGAAGAAAAAAATCAGAAAAGCAGACCAATGTCTATGACAAAGCCTTTATTAAGCTCACTGAAGACATTGATAAAACAGTATTGTCCAAATATATGAAAGTAAGTACTCTCAACTCTTTGACTGATAGCTATGACAACATACTAAAGACCATTGCTGAGGAAGAAAGTGTGTCTATAGTTCAACACAAGAAATATAGATCCTGGAAACTGAAGGAAAAGCTGATACAGCATTACAAAGACAGGCTTGTATTTGTTCCACGTCCAGGACAGTCAGATCTGATCTGCTCAGATAGTATGACCGTAGGTTGTGCACTGAGCGAAGCTGCTAAACTCACAGAAATAACAGTAGACTGTGAGACAACACTTCCACAGACAAGTCAGAGTCTTTCCGAAATCCAAATATTACACAGGGCTGCAGACATATTGAGGAAAAGCATGGAGCAGGTAGAGCATGACAGTCAATCATATGTCAGCAGTGACCATCTATCACGTCTCCAATGCAGCAAGTATGTACCCAACATCCTGTATGACTTTGTCAACTGGTGTGTTGATTCACATGCCCACAGAGATTACCAAACATGTGATGATGACCCAGCTTCAAAGGACAATCTGTGTGTTATCGCAATCTGTCATGATCTCATTGGACAGAGCTGTCACATCCATATGCCAATCACACTGGGACTTGCCATTTTGATACATTATGAGTTTGGTAGTAAGACACTCATCAATGAGCTCAGTGCAATGGGGCACTGTGTTTCCTATACAGAGGTTAGGCACTACCTTACATCTGTGGCAGCAGACCAGATATCAAGGACAGAGAGTGGTGTCTACATCCCAACTGGCCTCACTGGAGTCGCTGAACATGGAATTGTTGATGCAGCCATCGACAACTTTGACCAAAATGAAGACACCCTGGATGGGAAGCGTACAACTCATGCCATGGCGTCTGTTGTGTTCCGAAGAGGCCAAGTCTCCACAGCAGATAAATGCCTAGCACGGGTTCCACAGAGGTCCCTCACCACCTTAAACATGTTTGATATGAATGGAGATAAACTTTACAGGTACATTTTTTGTCTGAAATCTATTTTTGTGTTGTTTTCGTTTTCATGTTATGGTATTCGCTTAGTCACATGAACTGCTAAAGATTAATACAAAGTAATGTTCAATATGAATGTATGTTGTGAGGTTTTAAAGTGATTTGATATTCAATGCATATGATCATAAGCTTATCCTCTCATTTCAATTGTGATTACAGATACATCAAATCTACAAAGTGACCCGAACCACCTGAACTTGCCCAACCTGAGTTACAGCGCACAAACACAACAATCTCTAAAGCAGCTGAAGACAGAGATCTGGTATGGAAGCTGTCCCGAAATGTAATTGAGAATCAGCAGCATGTCCCTACTTGGTCTGCATTTAATGCCTTCACGTCAGACACTGCTTGTTCAGTAGCCAGTGTACTCTACCTTCCCTTCATAAGAGAATCACCCTCAGAATTGTCCACCATCTACACATCTATGATACGACTTGTACAGCTTGCTGCAGAACTGGGACAGCACCATATTCTTGTGACAGCAGACCTTGCTATTTATAGTAAAGCACAACAGATCTTGTGGAGCAAACCATCACCCTTACAAGGAAAGATCACAATGAGACTGGGAGGTATGCATATCACAATGGCTTACCTAGCAACCATCGGAAAGCTCTATGGTGATGGTGGACTCTTTGACATACTAACTGAGTCAGATGTGTATGCAGAGGGAACAGCTCGACAGTTGCTTCAAGGGAAACAGCTGACAAGAGGAGTAAGAAGCATAAAGCTAGCCTCTGAGGCTCTTTTCAGGCTCTTCTGGCAAGCCATGCAATCATGGCTTGAAAAACAAGGCCAATGTGCAATGACTGAAGCACAAGAGCAAATCCTACGAGATGTACAGCATGCATTTCATGGTAATGACAAGGCCACTGCTCAGCAGCTCATCAGTGAGGTGGAGACTGAACTTCCTGAGATCCAGAAGAGAATCCAGATGTTCATAAATGAGGGAGTTAAGCAATCAGCAACCTTTGGATACTGGTTAATGTTCCTCAATGGTGCTGATCTATTGCTAAGGATTCTTCGTTCAGAGCGTGAAGCTGACTTTCAACTTCACCTGAATTGCATGTGTGAAGTGATGCCTTGGTTCAGAGCTGCTGGCAGGACCAATTATGGAAAGTACATGCCAGTCTATGTTGCAGAAATGAAAGCACTTGAACATGAACAACCAGAAGCATACAAATTCATGCAGCAAGGTGGGTTTGTTGTTCGCCGGTCTGAGCATCGAAGCTTCAACTGTGTGGCTACTGATCAGGCACTGGAGCAAACCATTAATCGAGAAGGCAAGAGTCAGGGTGGAGTTGTGGGCTTCACATTACGAAAAGGAGCTCTCACAAGATGGTTGATGACAAGACATGTGACCACAGCATATGTGGATTCCATGAAAGAGCTTTGTGACACTGATGATCAGAGCCCGAAAGCACACAAGGAGCATGGAGCATCCAGAATGGACTGAGACGAAAGAGACATACTGAAGATAATGGAAGCTGTAGAGCAGAGGCAGAATCACTTTGATCTTGATAGCATTCCTGAGGAACTGATCAACATTGCAAGTGGTCAGGTTGCATCTGAGAAAGTTGCAAAAGAGCTCTCAAGCTTCCTCCAAGATGGTGCGAAGCAGAATGCCATCTTTATTGAACAACGTCTGGCAAAATCAAAAAGAACAAAGAGCTTCTGGGAGCCAGAGAAAAGAAACCAGTGTGCAACCTTCAAGGACATGAAAACATCAGTTGGAGTCAGCATATCTAGAAAGGTTCACATGGACTCAGATGTGCTCTTTCGAAGATTACTGGCTGTCTCCAAGCAAAGAGAGGTGTCCATGGAGACTGTGATGTCTCACGAACTCGCAGCTGTCCCACCCTCTTTGTTTTATGATGATGGAAGCATGAGGAAGACAACAAAAGCTGACCTGGCCAAGAAACTTGAGGCTGTTGTTGAAGAGACACAGCAGCTGCCAAATGTTAAAGAACCATCGGTCATGACCTGGGTGAGTGTGTCTGGAAAAAGATCACAACTTTAATGGGAAAGGAAGGTAACAGCAGTGTTGTTATGGTGTTTGATAGATATGACCACCAACACTCAGTCAAAGATCTTGAAAGACAAAGAAGAGGCACCATTCACACCAGCAGACGAACACATATCATCACAGGACAAACAAGTGTTCCAAACTACAGAAAATACCTCAGGATCAGCAGAAACAAGGCTGCTCTATGTAGCTTTGTCAGCACCTACATCGCCAGTACTGGGCCAACGAGAATTTCTTCAGGGAACACTGTCATCTTGGCAGGTGGCTTTGAAAATGGTCAAGAGGTTAAGAGGGTTAGCAAGTCAGGCATTGACTGCTTAAAAGATCTTTACAGTGACCAGGAGGAGGCTGACATGAGGATGGTGTTACATGCAATACACCTTGCACAGTCACATTCTCGTTTAATTGTCAAATGTGATGATACAGATGTACTTGTTTTGCTTCTGTACTATTCAAGCAAAGGGATGTTTGGATCCTCAGCAGTGTTTATGCTCTCTGGACATGGCCTTAAGGAAAGATTAGTCCCTATCTGTTTGATTGCTCAGAAGCTTGGAGCAGTACTTTGTGAGTGTTTACCTGCATGTCACGCCCTCACGGGTTGTGACACCACAAGCAGTTTTTACAGAATTGGGAAGGCCACTGCCCTCACAAGACTGAAGACTCATCTTTGTGAGTTACAGGAAATGACCAAATTTGGACTCTCTGGTAGCCTGGAAGAGGCTTTGCCTGTGGCAAGAAGGTATGCCCTCCTCCTGTATGGCCAAAAGAAAAAGGTGGATGGGCATCCTTGCACCAACCTGGATGAGCTTAGGTACACAATAGCATCTACCACAGATTTGTCAGCAGCAAATCTACCCCCAACAGAAGATGCCTTCCAGCAACATGTGCTGAGAGCCTTGTACCAAACAGCAGTATGGCGTCACAGCCACCTGGCCAAACCTCTTCTCTGGAACCCGGTTGGTAGAGGATGGAGGCTCAGAGAAGATGGGTGCATTGAACCTGTGATGTTCCAGAAGGCACCAGCTCCTAAAGAAGTTAGAGACATCACCCACCTCTACTGTAAAGACGGAAACTGCAACGATGCCACCAAATGCCAGTGTCTTTCAGTGGGCTTGACCTGCACAGAGTTTTGCTCTTGCCCTTTCCCAGACTGTCCAAATATGACCCACTTTGTCACTGATGACAATGTGGATGAGTGACAGTTGTGTGTTGCAATTGTAACATCATGGGGGGCTGACCTCAGAATGGCTACCAAAAGCAGTCCATGTTCCAAATGGTTGCTTCTAGAAAATAAAAACAGCCTGAGAAGAGAGGGCTCATTCCCCCTCAGAGTTTTTGTTTTGTTAGATTGCCATTTGTTTGATTTAAGGCAGTAATTTAATTTGTATTGTGTGAAGTTAAGTTATAGTTTTATTAAAAGGCTCATTAAGGTCAAACTGCAATCCTGACTCCTAGTCTCCTGTTTGTGCTATAGTAAGGTGTTATCTTTCGATTTCAGTCTTTGTTTCCATATAGTACCAGGTGCCATATGAAATGTTTCATTATTAAATGTATCTTATATTTGAATTTCTCAACATTTTTCTCACCACTGATAATGGGCTTTGGACTAAATTATGTCAGTGTTCCATTTTCTTTCATTTTAGACACCTCATACTTTGAGTGACAGAACACCCTGATTTGTCATGCTATATTTACATACTTGGTATTGCTGGATTCAGCACAATCCCACCTTTCCAACAAGCCATCATATGTGTTTCTATGATAATCCCTGGCAAAGCAACCACAAAGTAAATGAAAACATTCTGCATAAATATTAAATTTGTGCATGTCCGCCTATTTTAGGTATGTGTTTATATGTCTCTATTTATTCCATACATCAAGATATTCACATCCAGTCTTTTCTAGTAGTTAAAGCAACTTCCTGACTACAAACATGTCAAGTTTTAAAGCTCTCAGAGCTTGTGTGATTGATCTGCACTAGTTTTTATACCTTAACTCCCATACGGACAGGCTATATTTTAGTCCTTTTTTGGTTTTGGGGTGTATAACAATATCTGTTAATTTAACAATCTTAGCAGTAAAATATTTTTAGCCAAGAATCCATTTCATATATGGGAGACCTTAGAGATGAGGAAAAACATTGTTGCGTTTAGTTCTACCTCCGGTAGGGGTATCTCAAAAACTAAAGCACTTTTTGACCATTTGTCACTAGCCTAATATTCTACACACTGATGCTAGTGTCACAGGCATAGGCGCAGCACTGTATCAAATACAGGATGGTAGGACCAGAGTTGTTGCTTATGCTAGTCATGGTATTTCTAAAAGTGAGCAGAATTATCCCGTGCACAAGTTGGAATTTTTGGCTCTAAAGTGGGCCATATGTGAAAAATTCCACGATTTTTTTGTATGGTGCAAAATTTACAGTGTTGACAGACAACAACCCACTGACTTATGTGCTTACCACTGCAAAATTGGATGCAGCTGGTCACCGGTGGCTTGCTGCTCTGTCGATGTATGATTTTGACATAAAATACAGAGCAGGAAAGACTAATTTGGATGCAGATGGGCTATCTAGAAGGCCTCAAGAGCCTGCCATGGATGATGATGAGTCTGTGCAGATTGATGAGAGGGTGGAAAATCTAATCGACAGAGTGACGTGTGCCCCACATGAGTTTGGGCAGCTTGAAAAAGAGGTTATAGATAGTGTGTGCTTGAAACATCTTGTTCATTGTAGACTGAACAGAGTACAGTTGAATGGAGATGGCGACATGTCGGATGATGTAGACGACATTGCTCCGGCTGTTGAGATGCTCATGTGTGATGAAAGTGCAGTCCCAGATGATCTGAGTGAGCCCGAGCCATGGCCTGGACAGTCAACATTACCCAGTATGACCCCTAATGAATGGAGAATTCTCCAAAGTGATGACACAGCCATTAGGAAGGTAATTGAGTTGATAGAAGCTGATCAAACTCTAACTCATGCAGAAAAACATGAAGAATCTAGAGAAGTTATTCTGTTTTTGAGGGAGAAATCACGATTGAGGTTGGTTGATGGTGTGCTGTATCGTCAGGTGGCTGATCAGTATGGTCAGAAATACTGTCAGTTGGTAGTCCCTGGTAGTTTTCGGGAACGAGCCCTAGAAGGGGTTCATGATGAGGTGGGGCATATGGGATATGAACGGACTCTAGAACTAGCAAGAGCAAGGTTCTATTGGCCAAAGATGGCCGAATACATTGAACAGAAATGCAAGACTTGTGAAAGATGTCTAAAGAGAAAAGCCTGTGCACAAAGAGCAGCAAAGCTTGTCAACATCAAAGCCTATGCTCCACTAGAATTAGTATGTATTGACTACCTTTCTTTAGAACCAGATTCTAGTGACACTAGAAACATTTTGGTCATTACAGACTATTTTACCAAGTACTCAATGGCATTCCCCACAAAGGATCAAACAGCCAAAACGGTGGCTAATATATTGTGGGAAAATCTGATCTGTAATTTTGGGTTTCCAAAAAAGAATACATAGTGATCAGGGGGCAAATTTTGAGTCGGAGTTGGTGAAAGAGTTATGTACATTGGCAGGTGTAAAATCCAGAACCACACCGTATCACCCCAGGGGAAACCCAGTGGAAAGGTTTAACAGAACCCTTCTAGACTTACTGGGAACCCTGAGTGATCAGAAGAAGGAACATTGGCGGAAGTATGTGCGGTCTCTAGTGCATGCTTATAATTGCACAAGGAATGATGCCACAGGAGAATCCCCTTTCTTCTTGATGTTTGGTCGGAAGCCTCGCCTGCCCATAGACCTTTGTTTTGGGATTAGCCCTTCAGGACATAACCCTAAAACTCATTTGCATTATGTTAGCGAGTTGAAGAAGAGGTTGAAATATGCTTATCAACTGGCTACACAAAATGCAGAGAAAAGACAACTATTGAACAAAACCAGGTGGGATAAGAGAGTAACAGCGGCTGCTGTAGAGGTTGGTGATCGTGTACTGGTGAAAAATGTGAACATTAGAAAGAAACACAAGATTTCAGATCGCTGGGAGTCTACTGTATATGTGGTGACTAAACAACCGAACAGAGAAATACCTGTGTATGTCGTGCAGCCTGAGAATGCAGAAGGTGCTGAACGAGTATTGCATAGGGACCTTTTACTTCCATGTGGTTTTCTCCCAGTCATCCAAGAAGGGGTTCAAGAGGAGCCTATTGGGTGTAAACTGCCTAATACGCGCCAGAGGTGTAAGAATGCACTTGAGGAGGGCCCAGATAAGGAGGGTTTAGACGAGATGCTGGAGGTTAGCTTCCCCTCTACAGTTCTTAATCCTGAGGCCCCAGAGTTTCAGATGGAGGCAGTTTCAGAGGAATGTTTAATTCCTCCTGTAGAAGATTGTTTCTTTGAAATGCATACAGACTCGGAGACCCAACATGTTGATCAAGAAAAAGATTCTCTTGACAGATCCGTTGAAGTAGATGAGGAGGACTGTTGTCCTGTAGTAGTGCCAGATTCTCTCTGTTTTAATGCAGAAGGTGGTCACTTACCTGTAAATTCTGATGTGCAGGATAGTAGTCAAGGTATAGAGGCAAAACATGAGTACCCTGTTTTGTTGAGAAGATCTCAGAGAGAAAGACAGCCCCCATCTAAACTAAAAGATTATGTGGGATGGAGTGCACATTGTAAAAAGCTTAGTGCTGTAGTAGAATCCCAGCCCAATTGTCTCAGCCAGATGATTGAAATGATACAGCAACAAATTAAAGTGCAACAAACGCAAAGTGAGCTATTATTCAGCATTTTAAATCAAATACCAGGTTAAGCATCTGATGAGGACATCAGAGTTCAGCAGGGGAGGATGTAACCCACCTGTATTTTAGTGGGTATTTTAGAATTAGTATATTTATTAGTATTATTGTTTATTGTTTTTATTTGATTTTATTTATTTGTTTATTTTTTTCTTTTCGTGTGCGTTAATTTTGTGAAGGTTTCAGACACGTTTATATAAATTGTCTTCGTTTTATATATATATATATATATATATATATATATATATATATATATATATATATATATATATATATATATATATATATATATATTACTAAAAGGCGGGCTGCAAGAACGTAGAGTGTGGCTTTGCGTATTACGTCACGCGCCAACGCACACGCTACCTGTTCGCAATGTGAGGAGCACTACGCTTCACCTGCTAAATTTATTTCCATCTGTTGGAAAACAATATATCTTTGTGTCTGAAACCATTCCTGTTTTGTTAGGTAAGCCCTTATTGTTTTAATTTATTGTATATTGATTTATTATGGTAAGCGATGTCTGATAAAATAACTTCAAGTCATGAGTTCAACATGCAACACACGTCTGAATGTGTATTGATATGATTACGTTTTGTTTGGTGTTAAAGTTCATGTAAGAATCTATTTCATTAGCAAATGTCATAAAAATTGATGTTTTATTGAGTAGGGAAACTATTGTTTTATATATATATATATATATATATATATATATATATATATATATATATATATATATATATATATATATATATATATATACACATATGTACAACTATGTATTGGAGAGAGTGTCGTATGGCTTTGCGTATTACGTCACGCGCCAACGCACACGCTACCTGTTCGCAATGTGAGGAGCACTACGCTTCACCTGCTAAATTTATTTCCATCTGTTGGAAAACAATATATCTTTGTGTCTGAAACCATTCCTGTTTTGTTATTGGTTGCTGGAGGAACACATATCTGAGTTTGTGGATGTCATTTACGTTTGAACCACGAGGTTTAAACGGAGGAGTTTTCATCTGCATTGGATGTTCCGCGGAAAGGAAACCTTGTGAAGGACACCAGATCTAAAAGGAAAGATTTTTTTTTCCCGCACATACACACATGAGCTAAAGAATGGACATTTATTAAGAGACAATTCTCATATCCTTGACACATGGGGGAACTTTGAGCTTTTCAGTAGATCTTCATATAAATAATCAAGCATATATTGTTTGTTTATTTTATTTAAAAATGTCTTCATTTTTTTTTGTTTTGTTTCAATATTCATGTGCTAATGTGATGTTACAATCTTTGTTCAAATTAATACAGTTTGACTGAACGGTTTTTGTTTGTTTAAATTGTGAAATTTTTATACTTTGGCAATTACAATTAATTGATTAGATATTCAAAATTCAGAATATCCTAGTCAGGAATATTGCGAGAACCCAGAACTCCAGAATAGTGTATACTAATATCTATATAGAGAGGTAGATATGTGTATGCGTGCATAACTTTGTGGGGATTCCAGACCCTGATAGATTCTCCTTCAGAGTAACAATTCATTAATGGGTTACAGTAACGTGCATCTAAAATGTATAGCATTTTAGCTTAGCGTAAAGCTTACAATCTACACAAGGTTTATTTCTATTTCATCTGCTCCAAACTTACTTCAAACTTACTTCTGTCTGCTCGTATGAATGTAACACATCAAAAGAAAGGGTTTCCACTGCTGTTCAAATGCACTTTGGATCGCATCATTTATATGTATAAATGTTTTCCATCTGAAAGGACTAAATATTAAATGAAACAAATGACAATAAAATGCAATGTAATCTCTTCAATAATCAAAATAATTTTGAATGTAACTTTATTCTAATTACCAATGATTTAAATTGTAACTGTAGTGGAATACAGTTAATTTTATGTTGTATTTTAAATACGTATTCCCGTTACACGTATTCCATTACGCCACAACACTGGGGAGGATGTGCAGTCAGCCGGTTGTTATCCCACAATAAACCCTGGCAGGACCCCGACAAGAAGCATATGACTCTTGTTTCATCCTGAAGGTGTTTATTGTGCAATAATTATTGTTCCACTTATTACACAACTACTAACCAAATAAATAAATACATGGACATAAAATATTAATTTGCATTGTAATTGTATTATTTGAGAAGAAAGAAATCGCTGAAATCAACCTCCAATTTGTGTCAGAGTTCTATTGGTGTTAATTTTGTGAAAATGTCCATCTGACTCCTCAATATTTAGCCTATTACAAGACTACATAAATTAAATTAATAAATAATTTAAATAAATGGGTATGAAACATTGATTTGCTCTAAAATTATGTCATTAAGTGAGAAGAAATAAATTGCTGAACATCTGAAAATAAACGCTTGGAGTTCTGTTGGTGTGTCTTCTTCTTTTGCCTGCTCCCATTAGGGGTCACTACAGCGGATCCGTGATCCGCATATTTGACTTGGCACAGGTTTTATGCCTGATACCCTTCCAAACGCAACCCTCAGTGTCTGGGAGACTCTCACTTACACCTACAAGACAATTTTAGAGTCTCCAATTCACTGAAGCTGCATGTTTTGTGGCAGAAACCCAGATGAAAAATCACACGAACACAGGGAGAACATGCAAATTCCACACAAAATGTTGAGTCAGGACTTGAACCAGAAATCTGTTATATAAAGTACAAAAATACAGTATGTTATGTACAGTTATGTACAATAGTTATAAATCTATTTGCCAAATAAATAAATGAAAGCACATAAAACATTGATTTGAATTGAAATAATTGTATTAACTTGTAGAGATTGCACAATGATCCGAGAATCAGGAGAGACAGCTCACAGAACCCGAATGAGCGGTCTTATACATCTAAATCACCAGCTGTGTGGTTGTTACAGAGCAATATCTGACCGCTGGATGGTGCCATTGACCACTCAGAATAGAGTATTCAAGACAGCCATATAATAGTTAATGCACTATGAACTAACATGAACTAACAATGAATAATTGTATTTTTGATTAGTTGTAAAAGTTTGAAGATTGAAGGTTTTTAGTTTGATGTATTAAGTGAAATAAGTCATCCCAGAACTCTCTACGATGTTCTGGTGCAGAGTTATGGGATTTGTTACTTGGTTGCTAGGGTCAGCCCATGTCGTTGCTAGGCAGTTACCAGAGTGATACTTTTCAAGACTCCTTGCTATCTTGAGTGAAATAAGTCAAACAGGAAGTCTCTACGATTTTCTGGTGAAGAGATATGTGATTTGTTACTTGGTTGCTAGGGTAAACACATCTGGTTGCTAGGCAGTTACCAGAGTGATACATATCAAGGCTCCTTTCCATCCTGAGTGAAATAAGTGAAACAGTAAGTCTCTGTAATTTTCTGTTGCAGAGATATGTGATTTGTTACATGGTTACTAGGGTAACCCCATATGGTTGCTAGGCAGATACCAAAGTGATACTCATAAGGGTCCTTGCAATCATGTGTGAAATATGTCAACCCCTAAGTCTCTACGATGTTCTGGTTCAAAGATATGTGATTTGTTACTTGGTTGCTAGGGTAACCACATCTGGTTGCTAGGCAGTTACCAGAGTGATACATATCAAGGCTACTTTCAATCCTGAGTGAAATAAATGAAACAGGAAGTCTGTATGATTTTCTGGTGCAGAGATATGTGATTTGTTACTTGGTTCCTAGGGTAACCCCATCTGGTTGCTAGGCAGATAACAAAGTTATACTCATAAGGCTCCTTGCAATCCTGTGTGAAATATGTCAACCCCTAAGTCTCTACGATGTTCTGGTTCAAAGATGTGTGATTTGTTACTTGGTTGCTAGGGTAACCACATCTGGTTGCTAGGCAGTTACCAGAGTGATACATATCAAGGCTACTTTCAATCCTGAGTGAAATAAATAAAACACAAAGTCTGTATGATTTTCTGGTGCAGAGATATGTGATTTGTTATTTGGTTGCTAGAGTAACCCTGTCTGCTTGCTATGCAGTTACCAGGGTGATACTTATCAAGCTTCCTTTCCATACTGAGTGAATCAAGTCATCCTGCAAGCTACTATACTGTGGCTATGAAGATTTTATTTCATTACTTATTGGATGCTTGATAATATAAATCCTCTAAGGGAGAGTGAGAGGGAGAGATGCAGGGCTGTCAGGCCCTTTTTTGTCTGTGTGTGTGAAAACGTCAGTTGGGATTTAAATTTCTATGAACATTCCGCAATGTTAAGTCAATGGGATTTTTTGGCCACTTTTTCATCCGCTGTGCGAATATCGTACACCCGATCGCTTAGAAAAGATATAGCACACTATTCGGGATTAGTCTGAAGGTCTGTGCCAAGTTTGGTGCATGTAGCTTAAAAGCTCTAGGAGGAGTTAGATTGAGAAATTTTAGTCTCAGAAGAATAATAATAACTAGATTAAAAAGTTTGAGTACAAACTTTAGGTTGGCTTGAGAAAGCCTAGCATAAAGTAGTTGTAAAAGTTTGAAGATTTACGGTTTCTAGTTTGATGTAATTATAAGTAGTAGTTTTCAAAGTTCAAAGTTTAGAGATTATAAAACCATTCAGTCTATCAAATAGATTAGATAGATAGATATATAGATAGATAGATAGATAGATAGATATTGACCCTCGATAGATAGATAGATAGATAGATAGATAGATAGAGTATGACCCACAGATAGATAGATAGATAGATAGATAGATAGATAGATATTGACCATCAGATAGATAGATATTGACCATCAGATAGATAGATCGATAGATAGATAGAGTATGACCCACAGATAGATAGATAGATAGATAGATAGATAGATAGATATTGACCCTCAGATAGATAGATAGATAGATAGATATATAGATAGATAGATAGATAGATAGATAGATAGATAGAGTATGACCCACAGATAGATAGATATTGACCCTCGATAGATAGATAGATAGATAGATAGATAGATAGATAGATAGATAGAGTATGACCCACAGATAGATAGATAGATAGATAGATAGATAGATATTCACCATCAGATAGATAGATAGATAGATAGATAGATAGATAGATAGATAGATAGAGTATGACCCACAGATAGATAGATAGATAGATATTGACCATCAGATAGATAGATAGATAGATAGAGTATGACCCACAGATAGATAGATAGATAGATAGATAGATAGAGTATGACCCACAGATAGATAGATATTGACCCTCGATAGATAGATAGATAGATAGATAGATAGATAGAGTATGACCCACAGATAGATAGATAGATAGATAGATAGATAGATATTCACCATCAGATAGATAGATAGATAGATAGATAGATAGATAGAGTATGACCCACAGATAGATAGATAGATAGATAGATAGATAGATAGATAGATAGATATTGACCCTCAGATAGATAGATAGATAGATAGATAGATAGATAGATAGAGTATGACCCACAGATAGATAGATAGATAGATAGATAGATAGATATTGACCATCAGATAGATAGATAGAGTTATTGACCATCAGATAGATAGATAGATAGATAGATAGATAGATAGATAGATATTGATCCTCAGATAGATAGATAGATATTGATCCTCAGATAGATAGATAGATATTGACCCTCAGATAGATAGATAGATAGTCATTGACCCTTAGATAGATAGATAGATATTGACCGTCAGATCTATATAGGTAGATAGATAGTCATTGACCCTGAGATATAGATAGATAGAGTATGACCCACAGATAGATAGATAGATAGATAGATAGATAGATAGATAGATATTGACCCTCAGATAGATAGATAGATAGATAGATATTGACCCTCAGATAGATAGATAGATAGATAGATAGATAGATAGATAGATATTGACCCTCAGATAGATAGATAGATAGATAGATAGATAGATAGATAGATAGATATTGACCCTCAGATAGATAGATAGATAGATAGATATTGACCCTCAGATAGATAGATAGATAGATAGATAGATAGATAGTTTGATATTGATCCTCAGATAGATAGATAGATAGATAGATAGATATTGACCCTCAGATAGATAGATAAATAGATAGATAGATAGATAGATATTGACCCTCAGATAGATAGATAGATAGATAGATAGATAGATAGATAGATATTAACCCTCAGATAGATAGACAGTTCGAAAGATAGATATAGATAGACTGATAAATAGACAGACAGACAGACAGATAGATAGATAGATAGATCCTTGCTTCCCTGAGTCCCATGAACAAAACCAGAAGTCTTTATGTTGTTCTGGGGTCAGAGATATGTAATTTGTTACTTGGTTGCTATGGTAACCCCATATGGTTGCTAGGCACTTACCAGAGTAATACATATCAAGGCTACTTTCCATCATGAGTGAAATAAGTCAACCCGGAAGTCTCTATGATTTTCTGTTAAATAGATATGTGATTTGTTATTTGGTTGCTAGGGTAACCCTGTCTGGTTGCTATGCAGTTACCAGGCTGATCCTTATCAAGCCTCCTTTCCATCCTGAGTGAATTAAGTCAACCCAGATGTCTCTACGGTTTTCTGGAGCAGAAATATATGATTTGTTACTTGGTTGCTAGGGTAACCCAATCTGGTTGCTAGGCAGTTACCAGAGTGATACTTATCAAGCCTCCTTTCCATCTTGAGTGAATAAAGTCAACCCGCAAGTCTGTATGATTTAATGGTGCAGAGATATGTGATTTGTTATTTGGTTGCTAGGGTAACCCTGTCTGGTTGCTATGCAGTTACCAGGCTGATCCTTATCAAGCCTCCTTTCCATCCTGAGTGAAATATGTCAACCCCTAAGTCTCTACGATGTTCTGGTTCAAAAATATGTGATTTGTTACTTGGTTGCTAGGGTAACCATATCTGGTTGCTATGCAGTAACCAGGGTGATACATATCAAGCCTCCTTTCCATCCTGAGTGAATAAAGTCAACCCGGAAGTCTGTATGAATTTCTGGTGCAGAGATATGTGATTTGTTATTTGGTTGCTAGGGTAACCCTGTCTGGTTGCTATGCAGTTACCAGGGTGATGCATATCAAGGCTACTTTCCATCCTGTGTGAAATATGTCAACCCCTAAGTCTCTACGATGTTCTGGTTCAAAGATATGTGATTTGTTACTTGGTTGCTAGGGTAACCACATCTGGTTGCTAGGCAGTTACCAGAGTGATACATATCAAGCCTCCTTTCCATCCTGATTGAAATAAGTGAAACAGGATGTCTCTACGATTTTCTGGTGCAAAGATATGTGATTTGTTACTTGGTTGCTAGGGTAACCCCATCTGGTTGCTAGGCAGTTACCAAGGTGACAGCCAACAGTGCTCCTGGCCATCCTAAGTGAAATAAATCAACCCGGAAGTCTCTGTGATTTTCTAGTACAGAGATATGTGATTTGTTTCTTGGTTGCTAGGGTAACCCCATCTGGTCGCTAGGCAGTTACCAAGGTGACAGCCAACAATGCTCCTTGCAATCCTGAGTGAAATAAGTCAAACCGGAAGTCTCTGTGATTTTCTTGTGCAGAGATATGTGATTTGTTACTTGGTTGCTAGGGTAACCCCATCTGGTTGCTAGGCAGTTACCAAGGTGACAGCCAACAGTGCTCCTGGCCATCCTAAGTGAAATAAATCAACCCGGAAGTCTCTGTGATTTTCTAGTACAGAGATATGTGATTTGTTTCTTGGTTGCTAGGGTAACCCCATCTGGTCGCTAGGCAGTTACCAAGGTGACAGCCAACAATGCTCCTTGCAATCCTGAGTGAAATAAGTCAAACCGGAAGTCTCTGTGATTTTCTTGTGCAGAGATATGTGATTTGTTTTTGGTTGCTAGGGTAACCCCATCTGGTTGCTAGGCAGTTACCAAGGTGACAGCCAACAATGCTCCATGCCATCCTGAGTGAAATAAGTCAACCCGGAAGTCTCTGTGATTTTCTTGTGCAGAGATATTTGATTTGTTTCTTGGTTGCTAGGGTAACCCCATCTGGTTGCTAGGCAGTTATCAAGGTGACAGGGAACAATGCTCCATGCCATCCTGAGTGAAATAAGTCAACCCGGAAGTCTCTACGTCATTCTGATCCTAAGATACACATCTTAGTGATTTTGAATGGTTGTCAATGGTTCTTTGTTGCTAGGGTGCTTTAAATGGTTGCTAGGGCGTGGCTAAGTAGTTCACATGATGAAAGCTGAAGACTGATTACTCACCCAATTAAAACAAAGCAACTATCATGTCTCTAGGATATTCTGATCTGAAGATATCTTACTGTAATTGAAATCAATAAATGTGGTTGCTAGGGTGCTCTAAATTGTTGCTAGGGAGTGGCTTGGCAGCTGCCAATGATGAATCTCCGAAGGCTGCTTGTCAGTATGAATGATATAAACCAACTCCCATGCCTCTGTGACATTCAGAATGGAAGATATTTCTCTTTGGATTTTGGTTGCTAAGGTGCTCGAAAATGGTTGCTAGGGAGGGGCTAGGAAGTGTTGAGGGGATTCATGATTGGCTGTTTTACTGTCCCAAGTCAAACGAGACCACCCTCGTGTTTCTATGATAATTCAGTCCGGAGAAATCCCTTTGATCTCTTTCAATGGAATTCTATGGGACTTGTTGCTAAGGTGCTGTAAATGGTTGCTAGGGCATGGCTTGATAGCTTCACAATGATCCTGAGAGACTGATTGGTCGTCTGAGTAAAATGAGCCCGCCCCCTTGTCTCTAAGACACTGTTATCCAGAGTTATGTTCAATACAATATCTACCATAGACTTAACATTGGGGCAAATTTGGGCAGCTCCTGCCCCCAAGGGGTGCAACTTTTACCCCATTGTGAGGTATGTTCTCACAGAGCCTGTCAGCCTCTTCAAATGTGGTAAATCACACGTCTCTGTGAAATCCTCGCTCTGAGCTATGACTCGTCAAAGTTCGGCGCAATGTTAAGTCAATGGGATTTTTTGCCCAATTTTTTGCCCCTGGGGCAAATACCGTACCCCCGATCGCTTGTAAAAGTCACAGAACACCATTCCCAAATAATCCGCACGATTTGACGCCTCATTTGTGGGTCTGCGACCAACAAAATTTTCAAAAAATTCCATTGACTTACATTGGGGCAATTTTGGGCAGCTCCTGCCCCCCAGGGGTAAAACTTTTACCCCATTGTGAGGTATGTTCTCACAGAGCCTGTCAGCCTCTTCAAATCTCGTAAATCACACGTCTCTGTGAAATCCTCGCTCTGAGCTATGACTCGTCAAAGTTCGGCTCAATGTTAAGTCAATGGGATTTTTTGCCCAATTTTTTGCCCCTGGGGCAAACACCGTACCCCCGATCGCTTAGAAAAGATATAGCACACTATTCGGGATTAGTCTGAAGGTCTGTGCAGAGTTTGGTGCATGTAGCTTAAAAGCTCTAGGAGGAGTTAGATTTAGAAATTTAGTCTCAGAATAATAATAATAATAATAATAAGTTTAAATAGGATTTCAGTAAGTTGGCTTTCTCAAGCCAACCTAACTAGATTAAAAAGTTTGAGTACAAACTTTAGGTTGGCTTGAGAAAGCCTAGCATAAAGTTTGAAGTAGTTGTAAAAGTTTGAAGATTTACGGTTTCTAGTTTGATGTAATTATAAGTAGTAGTTTTCAAAGTTCAAAGTTTAGAGATTATAAAACCATTCAGTCTATCAAATAGATTAGATAGATAGATAGATAGATAGATAGATATTGACCCTCAGATAGATAGATAGATAGATATTGACCCTCAGATAGATAGATAGATAGATAGATAGATAGATAGATAGATAGATAGTTATTGACCATCAGATAGATAGATAGATAGATAGATAGTTATTGACCATCAGATAGATAGATAGATAGACAGATATTGACCATTAGATAGATAGGTATTGATCCTCAGATAGATAGATAGATATTGACCCTCAGATAGATAGATAGATAGATAGATAGAAAGATAGAAAGATAGATTGATAGTCATTGACCCTTAGATAGATAGATAGATATTGACCGTCAGATATATAGATAGATAGATAGTCATTGACCCTGAGATATAGATAGATAGAGTATGAACCACAGATAGATAGATAGATAGATAGTTATTGACCCGCAGATAGCTAGCTAGATAGATAGATAGATATTGACCCTCAGATAGATAGATAGATAGATAGATAGTCATTGACCCTTAGATAGATAGATATTGACTGTCAGATATATAGATAGATAGTCATTGACCCTGAGATATAGATAGATAGAGTATGACCCACAGATAGATAGATAGATAGTTATTGACCCGCAGATAGTTAGATAGATAGATAGATAGATATTGACCCTCAGATAGATAGATAGATAGATAGATATTGACCATCAGAAAGATAGATAGATAGATAGATAGATAGATAGATATATCATTTTTTACTTGGTTGCTAGGGTAACCCAATCTGGTTGCTAGGCAGTTTCCAGGGTGATCCTTATCAAGCCTCCTTTTCATTCTGAGTGAATAAAGTCAACCCGGAAGTCTCTATGATTTTCTGTTGCATAGATATGTGATTTGTTACTTGGTTGCTAGGGTAACCATATCTGGTTGATAGGCAGTTACCAGAGTGATATATATCAAGGCTACTTTCCATCTTGAGTAAAATAAGTGAAACAGGAAGTCTCTACGATTTTCTGGTGCAGAGTTATGTGATTTGTTACTTGGTTGCTAGGGTAAGCCCTTGTCGTTGCTAGGCAGTTACCAGAGTGATACTTATCAAGCCTCCTTTCCATCCTGAGTGAATTATGTCAACCCGGAAGTCTCTACGATTTTCTGGTGCAGAGATATGTGATTTGTTAGTTGGTTGCTAGGGTAACCCCATCTGGTTGCTAGGCAGTTACTAAGGTGATACTCATAAGGCTCCTTGCAATCCTGTGTGAAATATGTCAACCCCTAAGTCTCTACGATGTTCTGGTTCAAAGATATGTGATTTATTACTTGGTTGCTAGGGTAACCCTGTCTGGTTGCTATGCAGTTACCAGGGTGATAACTTGTCAAGCCTCCTTTCCATCCTGAGTGAATAAAGTCAACCCGCAAGTCTGTATGATTTTCTGGTGCTGAGATATGTGATTTGTTATTTGGTTGCTAGGGTAACCCTGTCTGGTTGCTATGCAGTTACCAGGGTGATACTTATCAAGCCTCCTTTCCATCCTGAGTTAATTAAGTCAACCCAGATGTCTCTACGATTTTCTGGAGCAGAAATATATGATTTGTTACTTGGTTGCTAGGGTAACCCAATCTGGTTGCTAGGCAGTTACCAGAGTGATGCATATCAAGGCTACTTTCCATCCTGAGTGAAATAAGTGAAACATGAAGTCTCTACGATTTTCTGGTGCAGAGATATGTGATTTGTTAGTTGGTTGCTAGGGTAACCCCATCTGGTTGCTAGGCAGTTACCAAGGTGATACTCATAAGGCTCCTTGCAATCCTGTGTGAAATATGTCAACCCCTAAGTCTCTACGATGTTCTGGTTCAAAGATATGTGATTTGTTACTTGGTTGCTAGGGTAACCACATCTGGTTGCTAGGCAGTTACCAGAGTGATACATATCAAGGCTACTTTCCATCCTGAGTGAAATAAGTGAAACAGGAAGTCTCTATGATTTTCTGGTGCAGAGATATGTGATTTGTTATTTGGTTGCTAGGGTAACCCCATCTGGTTGATAGGCAGTTACCAGGGTGATACTTATCAAGCCTCCTTTCCATACTGAGTGAATCAAGTCAACCTGGAAGCTACTATACTGTGGCTATGAAGATTTTAGGTCATTACTTATTGGCTGCTTGATAAAAGAAATCCTCTGAGGGAGAGAGAGAGGGAGAGACGCAGGGCTGACAGGCCCTTTTTTGTCTGTGTATGTGAAAACGTCAGTTGGGATTTAAATTTCTGAACATTCCGCAATGTTAATCAATGGGAGTTTTTCCGAGTTTTGATCGTCATTTTTAGGAAAACCGTAAGTCCGATCAGTTAGAAAAGATATAGCACACTATTCGGGATTAGTCTGAAGGTCTGTGCCGAGTTTGGTGCATGTAGCTTAAAAGCTCTAGGAGGAGTTACATTTAGAAATTTAGTCTCAGAATAATAATAATAACTAGATTAAAAAGTTTGAGTACAAACTTTAGGTTGGCTTGAGAAAGCCTAGCATAAAGTTTGAAGTAGTTGTAAAAGTTTGAAGATTTACGGTTTCTAGTTTGATGTAATTATAAGTAGTAGTTTTCAAAGTTCAAAGTTTAGAGATTATAAAACCATTCAGTCTATCAAATAGATTAGATAGATAGATATATAGATAGATAGATAGATAGATAGATAGATAGATAGATAGGTAGAGTATGACCCACAGATAGATAGATAGATAGATAGATAGATAGATAGATAGATAGATAGATAGATAGATATTGACCATCAGATAGATAGATCGATAGATAGATCGATAGATAGATAGATAGATAGATAGAGTATGACCCACAGATAGATAGATAGATAGATATTGACCATCAGATAGATAGATCGATAGATAGATAGATAGAGTATGACCCACAGATAGATAGATAGATAGATAGATAGATAGATAGATAGATAGATAGATAGAGTATGACCCACAGATAGATAGATAGATAGATAGATAGATAGATAGATAGATAGATATTGACCATCAGATAGATAGATAGAGTTATTGACCATCAGATAGACAGATAGATAGATAGATAGATAGATAGATAGATAGATAGATAGATAGATAGATAGATATTGACCCTCAGATAGATAGATAGATAGATAGATAGATATTGACCCTCAGATAGATAGATAGATAGATAGATAGATAGATAGATATTAACCCTCAGATAGATAGACAGTTCGAAAGATAGATATAGATAGACTGATAAATAGACAGACAGACAGACAGACAGATAGATAGATAGATAGATCCTTGCTACCCTGAGTCCCATGAACAAAACCAGAAGTCTTTATGTTGTTCTGGTGCAGAGATATGTAATTTGTTACTTGGTTGCTATGGTAACCCCATCTGGTTGCTAGGCAGTTACCAGAGTAATACATATCAAGGCTACTTTCCATCATGAGTGAAATAAGTCAACCCGGAAGTCTCTACGATTTTCTGTTAAATAGATATGTGAAATGTTACTTGGTTGCTAGGCTATCCCCATCTGGTTGCTAGGCAGTTACCAAAGTGTTACTCATAAGGCTCCTTGCAATCCTGTGTGAAATATGTCAACCAATAAGTCTCTACGAAGTTTTGGTTCAAAGATATGTGATTTATTACTTGGTTGCTAGGGTAACCCTGTCTGGTTGCTATGCAGTTACCAGGGTGATAACTTGTCAAGCCTCCTTTCCATCCTGAGTGAATAAAGTCAACCCGCAAGTCTGTATGATTTTCTGGTGCAGAGATATGTGATTTGTTATTTGGTTGCTAGGGTAACCCTGTCTGGTTGCTATGCAGTTACCAGGGTGATACTTATCAAGCCTCCTTTCCATCCTGAGTGAATTAAGTCAACCCAGATGTCTCTACGATTTTCTGGTGCAGAGATATGTAATTTGTTAGTTGGTTGCTAGGGTAACCCCATCTGGTTGCTATGCAGTTACCAGGGTGATACTTATCAAGCCCCCTTTCCATCCTGAGTGAATTATGTCAACCCGGAAGTCTCTACGATTTTCTGTTGCAGAGATATTTGATTTGTTACTTGGTTGCTAGGGTATCCCTGTCTGGTTGCTATGCAGTTACCAGGGTGATACTTATCAAGCCTCCTTTCCATCCTGAGTGAAATAAGTGAAACATGAAGTCTCTACGATTTTCTGCTGCAGAGATATGTGATTTGTTAGTTGGTTGCTAGGGTAACCCCATCTGGTTGCTAGGCAGTTACCAAGGTGATACTCATAAGGCTCCTTGCAATCCTGTGTGAAATATGTCAACCCCTAAGTCTCTACGATGTTCTGGTTCAAAGATATGTGATTTGTTACTTGGTTGCTAAGGTAACCCCGTCTGGTTGCTAGGCAGTTACCAGAGTGATACATATCAAGGCTACTTTCCATCCTGAGTGAATAAAGTCAACCCGGAAGTCTCTCTGATTTTCTGTTGCAGAGATATGTGATTTGTTACTTGGTTGCTAGGGTTATCACATCTGGTTGCTAGGCAGTTACCAGAGTGATACATATCAAGGCTACTTTCCATCCTGAGTGAAATAAGTGAAACAGGAAGTCTGTATGATTTTCTGGTGCAGAGATATGTGATTTGCTATTTGGTTGCTAGGGTAACCCTGTCTGGTTGCTATGCAGTTACCAGGGTGATACTTATCAAGCCTCCTTTCCATACTGAGTGAATCAAGTCAACCTGGAAGCTACTATACTGTGGCTATGAAGATTTTATGTCATGACTTATTGGCTGCTTGATAAAAGAAATCCTCTGTGGGAGAGAGAGAGGGAGAGACGCAGGGCTGACAGGCCCTTTTTTGTCTGTGTGTGTGAAAACGTCAGTTGGGATTTAAATTTCTGAACATTCCGCAATGTTAAGTCAATGGGAGTTTTTCCGAGTTTTGATCGTCATTTTTAGGAAAACCGTAAGTCCGATCAGTTAGAAAAGATATAGCACACTATTCGGGATTAGTCTGAAGGTCTGTGCCGAGTTTGGTGCATGTAGCTTAAAAGCTCTAGGAGGAGTTAGATTTAGAAATTTAGTCTCAGAATAATAATAATAATAATAATAAGTTTAAATAGGATTTCAGTAAGTTGGCTTTCTCAAGCCAACCTAATAATAATAATAATAATAACTAGAATGTACATTTCCTGAAGAAAATGTGAGTGGTGCTTGCCGTGGCAAAATTTCTTACCACAATGTCCCACCTACTGCCCAAAGTTGAAAGAGCCCACCCCCATCACAGTAGGATGTTCTGGTGCAGAGATATTGGTGTTGTTCCATGGTTGCTAGGGAAACCCATCTGGTTGATATGCAGTTACTAAGGTGACAGCCACCAACGCTACTCGCCATCCTGAGTAAAATAAGTCAACCCGGAAGTCTCTACGATTTTCTAGTACAGAGATATGTGATTTGTTACTTGGTTGCTAGGGTAACCCCATCTGGTTGCTAGGCAGTTACCAAGGGGCAAGCCAACAATGCTCCTTGCCATCCTGAGTGAAATAAGTCAACCCGGAAGTCTCTGTGATTTTCTTGTGCAGAGGTATGTGATTTGTTTCTTGGTTGTTAGGGTAACCCCATCTGGTTGCTAGGCAGTTACCAAGGTGACAGCCAACAATGCTCCTTGCCATCCTGAGTGAAATAAGTCAACCCGGAAGTCTCTGTGATTTTCTTGTGCAGAGATATGTGATTTGTTTCTTGGTTGCTAGGGTAACCCCATCTGGTTGCTAGGCAACTACCAAAGTGACAGCAAACAATGCTCCTTGCCATCCTGAGTGAAATAAGTCAACCCGGAAGTCTCTGTGATTTTCTTGTGCAGAGATATGTGATTTGTTTCTTGGTTGCTAGGGTAACCCCATCTGGTTGCTAGGCAGTGAACAAGGTGACAGCCAACAATGCTCCTTGCCATCCTGAGTGAAATAAGTCAACCCGGAAGTCTCTGTGATTTTCTTGTGCAGAGATATGTGATTTGTTTCTTGGTTGCTAGGGTAACCCCATGTGGTTGCTAGGCAGTTGCCAAGGTGACAGGCAACAATGCTCCTTGCCATCCTGAGTGAAATAAGTCAACCCGGAAGTCTCTGTGATTTTCTTGTGTAGAGATATGTGATTTTTTTCTTGGTTGCTAGGGTAACTCCATCTGGTTGCTAGGCAGTTACCAAGGTGACAGCCAACAATGCTCCTTGCCATCTTGAGTGAAATAAGTCAACCCGGAAGTCTCTGTGATTTTCTTGTGCAGAGATATGCGATTTCTTTCTTGGTTGCTAGGGTAACACCATCTGGTTGCTAGGCAGTTACCTACGTGATACTCATAAGGCCCCTTGCAATCCTGTGAGAAATATTTCAACCCCTATGTCTCTACGATGTTCTGGTTCAAAGATATGTGATTTGTTACTTGGTTGCTAGGGTAACCCCATCTGGTTGCTAGGCAGTTATCAAGGTGACAGGGAACAATGCTCCTTGCCATCCTGAGTGAAATAAGTCAACCCGGAAGTCTCTACGTCATTCTGATCCTAAGATACACATCTTAGTGATTTTGAATGGATGTCAATGGTTCTTTGTTGCTAGGGTGCTTTAAATGGTTGCTAGGGCGTGGCTAAGTAGTTCACATGATGAAAGCTGAAGACTGATTACTCACCCAATTAAAACAAAGCAACTATCATGTCTCTAGGACATTCTGATCTGAAGATATCTTACTGTAATTGAAATGAATAAATGTGGTTGCTAGGGTGCTCTAAATTGTTGCTAGGGAGTGGCTTGACAGCTGCCAATGATGAATCTCCAAAGGCTGCTTGTCAGTATGAATGATATAAACCAACTCCCATGCCTCTGTGACATTCAGAATGGAAGATATCTCTCTTTGGATTTTGGTTGCTAAGGTGCTCGAAAATGGTTGCTAGGGAGGGGCTAGGAAGTGTTGAGGGGATTCATGATTGGCTGTTTTACTGCCCAAAGTCAAACGAGACCACCCTTGTGTTTCTATGATAATTCAGTCCAGAGAAATCCCTTTGATCTCTTTCAATGGAAGTCATTGGGACTTGTTGCTAAGGTACTGTAAATGGTTGCTAGGGCGTGGCTTGATAGCTTCACAATGATCCTGAGAGACTGATTGGTCGTCTGAGTAAAATGAGCCCGCCCCCTTGTCTCTAAGACACTGTGATCCAGAGTTATGTTCAATACAAAATCTACCATAGACTTAACATTGGGGCAAATTTGGGCAGCTCCTGCCCCCAAGGGGTGCAACTTTTACCCCATTGTGAGGTATGTTCTCACAGAGCCTGTCAGCCTCTTCAAATGTGGTAAATCACACGTGTCTGTGAAATCCTTGCTCTGAGCTATGACTTGTCAGAGTTTGGCGCAATGTTAAGTCAATGGGATTTTTTGCACAATTTTTTGCCCCTGGGGCAAATACTGTACCCCCGATCACTTATAGAAGTCATAGCACACCATTCCCAAATAATCCGCACGATTTGACGCCTCATTTGTGGGTCTGCGAGCAAAAAAATTTTCAAAAAATTCCATTGACTTACATTGGGGCAACTTTGGGCAGCTCCTGCCCCCCAGGGGTAAAACTTTTACCCCATTGTGAGGTATGTTCTCAGAGAGCCTGTCAGCCTCTTCAAAAGTGGTAAATCACACGTCTCTGTGAAATCCTCGCTCTGAGCTATAACTCGTCAAAGTTCGGCTCAATGTTAAGTCAATGGGATTTTTTGCCCCTGGGGCAAACAACGTACCCCCGATCGCTTAGAAAAGATATAGCACACCTCTCCTCAATGAGCCGCACAATTTGATGCCTCACTCAGGGGTCTGTGACAAAAGCTGCGGGAGGAGTAGCGCGCCAAACTATGTGTGGAATAATAATAATTATAATAATAATAACTAGATTAAAAAGTTTGAGTACAAACTTTAGGTTGGCTTGAGAAAGCCTAGCATAAAGTTTGAAGTAGTTGTAAAAGTTTGAAGATTTACGGTTTCTAGTTTGATGTAATTATAAGTAGTAGTTTTCAAAGTTCAAAGTTTAGAGATTATAAAACCATTCAGTCTATCAAATAGATTAGATAGATAGATAGATAGATAGATAGATATTGACCCTCAGATAGATAGATAGATAGATAGATAGATAGAGTATGACCCATAGATAGATAGATAGATATTGACCCTCAGATAGATAGATAGATAGATAGATAGATAGTTATTGACCATCAGATAGATAGATAGATAGATAGATAGATAGTTATTGACCATCAGATAGATAGATAGATAGATAGATAGATATTGATCCTCAGATAGATAGATAGATATTGACCCTCAGATAGATAGATAGATAGATAGATAGAAAGATAGAAAGATAGATTGATAGTCATTGACCCTTAGATAGATAGATAGATAGATATTGAACGTCAGATATATAGATAGATAGATAGTCATTGACCCTGAGATATAGATAGATAGAGTATGACCCACAGATAGATAGATAGATAGTTATTGACCCGCAGATAGTTAGATAGATAGATAGATAGATATTGACCCTCAGATAGATAGATAGATAGATAGATATTGACCATCAGAAAGATAGATAGATAGATAGATAGTTATTGACCCGCAGATAGTTAGATAGATAGATAGATAGATATTGACCCTCAGATAGATAGATAGATAGATAGATAGTCATTGACTCTTAGATAGATAGATAGATATTGACCGTCAGATATATAGATAGACAGATAGTCATTGACCCTGAGATATAGATAGATAGAGTATGACCCACAGATAGATAGATAGATAGTTATTGACCCGCAGATAGTTAGATAGATAGATAGATATTGACCCTCAGATAGATAGATAGATAGATAGATAGATATTGACCATCAGAAAGATAGATAGATAGATAGACAGATAGACAGATAGATATATCATTTTTTACTTGGTTGCTAGGGTAACCCAATCTGGTTGCTAGGCAGTTTCCAGGGTGATCCTTATCAAGCCTCCTTTTCATTCTGAGTGAATAAAGTCAACCCGGAAGTCTCTATGATTTTCTGTTGCATAGATATGTGATTTGTTACTTGGTTGCTAGGGTAACCATATCTGGTTGATAGGCAGTTACCAGAGTCATATATATCAAGTCTACTTTCCATCTTGAGTAAAATAAGTGAAACAGGAAGTCTCTATGATTTTCTGGTGCAGAGTTATGTGATTTGTTACTTGGTTGCTAGGGTAAGCCCTTGTCATTGCTAGGCAGTTACCAGAGTGATACTTATCAAGCCTCCTTTCCATCCTGAATAAATTATGTCAACCCGGAATTCTCTACGATTTTCTGGTGCAGAGATATGTGATTTGTTAGTTGGTTGCTAGGGTAACCCCATCTGGTTGCTAGGCAGTTACTAAGGTGATACTCATAAGGCTCCTTGCAATCCTGTGTGAAATATGTCAACCCCTAAGTCTCTACGATGTTCTGGTTCAAAGATATGTTATTTGTTACTTGGTTGCTAGGGTAACCGCATCTGGTTGCTAGGCAGTTACCAGAGGGATACATATCAAGGCTACTTTCCATCCTGAGTGAAATAAGTGAAACAGGAAGTCTCTATGATTTCCTGGTGCAGAGATATGTGACTTGTTACTTGGTTGCTAGGGTAAACACATCTGGTTGCTAGGCAGTTACCAAAGTGATACTCATAAGGCTCCTTGCAATCCTGTGTGAAATATGTCAACCCCTAAGTCTCTACGATGTTCTGGTTCAAAGATATGTGATTTGTTACTTGGTTGCTAAGGTAACCCTGTCTGGTTGCTATGCAGTTACCAGAATGATACATATCAAGGCTACTTTCCATCCTGAGTGAAATAAGTGAAACAGGTAGTCTCTACGATATACTGGTGCAGATATATGTGATTTGTTACTTGGTTGCTAGGGTAATCACATCTGGTTGCTAGGCAGTTACCAGAGTGATACATATCAAGGCTACTTTCCATCCTGAGTGAAATAAGTCAACCCGGAAGTCTCTCTGATTTTCTGTTGCAGAGATATGTTATTTGTTACTTGGTTGCTAGGGTAATCACATCTGGTTGCTAGGCAGTTACCAGAGTGATACATATCAAGGCTACTTTCCATCCTGAGTGAAATAAGTGAAACAGGAAGTCTCTACGATTTTCTGGTGCAGAGATATGTGATTTGTTAGTTGGTTGCTAGGGTAACCCCATCTGGTTGCTAGGCAGTTACTAAGGTGATACTCATAAGGCTCCTTGCAATCCTGTGTGAAATATGTCAACCCCTAAGTCTCTACGATGTTCTGGTTCAAAGATATGTTATTTGTTACTTGGTTGCTAGGGTAACCGCATCTGGTTGCTAGGCAGTTACCAGAGGGATACATATCAAGGCTACTTTCCATCCTGAGTGAAATAAGTGAAACAGGAAGTCTCTATGATTTCCTGGTGCAGAGATATGTGACTTGTTACTTGGTTGCTAGGGTAACCCCATCTGGTTGCTAGGCAGTTACCAAAGTGATATTCATAAGGCTCCTTGCAATCCTGTGTGAAATATGTCAACCCCTAAGTCTCTACGATTTTATGGTTCAAAGATATGTGATTTGTTACTTGGTTGCTAGGGTAACCGCATCTGGTTGCTAGGCAGTTACCAGAGTGATATATATCAAGGCTACTTTCCATCTTGAGTAAAATAAGTGAAACAGGAAGTCTCTACGATTTTCTGGTGCAGAGATATATTATTTGTTACTTGGTTGCTAGGGTAACCCTGTCTGGTTGCTATGCATTTACCAGGGTGATACATATCAAGGCTCCTTGCAATCCTGAGTGAAATATGTGAAACAGGAAGTCTCTACGATTTTCTGGTGCAGAGATATGTGATTTGTTACTTGGTTGCTAGGGTAACCCCATCTGGTTGCTAGGCAGTTACCAAAGTGATACTCATAAGGCTCCTTGCAATCCTGAGTGAAATATGTCAACCCCTAAGTCTCTACGATGTTCTGGTTCAAAGATATGTGATTTGTTACTTGGTTGCTAGGGTAACCACATCTGGTTGCTATGCAGTTACCAGAGTGATACATATCAAGGCTACTTTCCATCCTGAGTGAAATAAGTGAAACAGGTAGTCTCTACGATTTTCTGGTGCAGAGATATGTGATTTGTTACTTGGTTGCTAGGGTAACCCCATCTGGTTGCTAGGCAGTTACCAAAGTGATACTCATAAGGCTCCTTGCAATCCTGAGTGAAATATGTCAACCCCTAAGTCTCTACGATGTTCTGGTTCAAAGATATGTGATTTGTTACTTGGTTGCTAGGGTAACCACATCTGGTTGCTATGCAGTTACCAGAGTGATACATATCAAGGCTACTTTCCATCCTGAGTGAAATAAGTGAAACAGGTAGTCTCTACGATTTTCTGGTGCAGAGATATGTGATTTGTTACTTGGTTGCTAGGGTAACCCCATCTGGTTGCTAGGCAGTTACCAGAGTGATACATATCAAGGCTACTTTTCATCCTGAGTGAATAAAGTCAACCCGGAAGTCTCTATGATTTTCTGTTGCAGAGATATGTGATTTGTTACTTGGTTGCTAGGGTAATCACATCTGGTTGCTAGGCAGTTACCAGAGTGATGCATATCAAGGCTACTTTCCATCCTGAGTGAAATAAGTCAACCCGGAAGTCTCTCTGATTTTCTGTTGCAGAGTTATGTGATTTGTTACTTGGTTCCTAGGGTAAGCCCTTGTCGTTGCTAGGCAGTTACCAGAGTGATACTTTTCAAGACTCCTTGCTATCCTGAGTGAAATAAGTCAAACATGAAGTCTCTACGATTTTCTGGTGAAGAGATATATTATTTGTTACTTGGTTGCTAGGGTAACCCCATCTGGTTGCTATGCAGTTACCAGGGTGATACTTATTAAGCCTCCTTTCCATCCTGAGTGAATCAAGTCAACCCGGAAGTCTCTATGATTTTCTGTTGCAGAGATATGTGATTTGTTACTTGGTTGCTAGGGTAATCACATCTTGTTGCTAGGCAGTTACCAGAGTGATACATATCAAGGCTACTTTCCATCCTGAGTGAAATAAGTTAACCCGGAAGTCTCTCTGATTTTCTGTTGCAGAGATATGTGATTTGTTACTTGGTTGCTAGGGTAACCCCGTCTGGTTGCTAGGCAGTTACCAGAGTGATACATATCAAGGCTACTTTCCATCCTGAGTGAATCAAGTCAACCCGGAAGTCTCTATGATTTTCTGGTGCAGAGATATGTGATTTGTTACTTGGTTGCTAGGGTAATCACATCTGGTTGCTAGGCAGTTACCAGAGTGATACATATCAAGGCTACTTTCCATCCTGAGTGAAATAAGTCAACCCGGAAGTCTCTCTGATTTTCTGTTGCAGAGATATGTGATTTGTTACTTGGTTGCTAGGGTAATCACATCTGGTTGCTAGGCAGTTACCAGAGTGATACATATCAAGGCTACTTTCCATCCTGAGTGAAATAAGTGAAACAGGAAGTCTCTATGATTTTCTGGTGCAGAGATATGTGATTTGTTATTTGGTTGCTAGGGTAACCCCATCTGGTTGCTAGGCAGTTACCAGGGTGATACTTATCAAGCCTCCTTTCCATACTGAGTGAATCAAGTCAACCTGGAAGCTACTATACTGTGGCTATGAAGATTTTAGGTCATTACTTATTGGCTGCTTGATAAAAGAAATCCTCTGAGGGAGAGAGAGAGGGAGAGACGCAGGGCTGACAGGCCCTTTTTTGTCTGTGTGTGCGAAAACGTCAGTTGGGATTTAAATTTCTGAACATTCCGCAATGTTAATCAATGGGAGTTTTTCCGAGTTTTGATCGTCATTTTTAGGAAAACCGTAAGTCCGATCAGTTAGAAAAGATATAGCACACTATTCGGGATTAGTGTGAAGGTCTGTGCCGAGTTTGGTGCATGTAGCTTAAAAGCTCTAGGAGGAGTTACATTTAGAAATTTAGTCTCAGAATAATAATAATAATAATAATAACTAGATTAAAAAGTTTGAGTACAAACTTTAGGTTGGCTTGAGAAAGCCTAGCATAAAGTTTGAAGTAGTTGTAAAAGTTTGAAGATTTACGGTTTCTAGTTTGATGTAATTATAAGTAGTAGTTTTCAAAGTTCAAAGTTTAGAGATTATAAAACCATTCAGTCTATCAAATAGATTAGATAGATAGATATATATAGATAGATAGATAGATAGATAGATAGATAGATAGATAGATAGATATTGACCCTCGATAGATAGATAGATAGATAGATAGATAGATAGATAGATAGATAGATAGATAGAGTATGACCCACAGATAGATAGATGAATAGATAGATAGATATTGACCATCAGATAGATAGATCGATAGATAGATCGATAGATAGAGTATGACCCACAGATAGATAGATAGATAGATAGATAGATAGATAGATAGATAGATATTGACCCTCAGATAGATAGATAGATAGATAGATAGATAGATAGATAGATAGATAGATAGATAGAGTATGACCCACAGATAGATAGATATTGACCCTCGATAGATAGATAGATAGATAGATAGATAGATAGATAGATAGATAGATAGACAGATAGACAGATAGATAGATAGATAGAGTATGACCCACAGATAGATAGATAGATAGATAGATAGATAGATAGATAGATAGATAAAGTATGACCCACAGATAGATAGATAGATAGATATTGACCATCAGATAGATAGATAGATAGATAGATAGATAGATAGATAGAGTATGACCCACAGATAGATAGATAGATAGATAGATAGATAGATAGATAGATAGATAGATAGATAGATATTGACCCTCAGATAGATAGATAGATAGATAGATCGATAGATAGAGTATGACCCACAGATAGATAGATATTGACCCTCGATAGATAGATAGATAGATAGATAGATAGATAGATAGATAGATAGATAGAGTATGACCCACAGATAGATAGATAGATAGATATTCACCATCAGATAGATAGATAGATAGATAGATAGATAGATAGATAGATAGATAGATAGAGTATGACCCACAGATAGATAGATAGATAGATATTGACCATCAGATAGATAGATAGATAGATAGATAGATAGATAGATAGATAGATAGATAGATAGATAGATAGAGTATGACCCACAGATAGATAGATAGATAGATATTCACCATCAGATAGATAGATAGATAGATAGATAGATAGATAGAGTATGACCCACAGATAGATAGATAGATAGATATTGACCATCAGATAGATAGATAGATAGATAGATAGATAGATAGATAGATAGATAGATAGAGTATGACCCACAGATAGATAGATAGATAGATAGATAGATAGAGTATGACCCAAAGATAGATAGATAGATAGATAGATAGATAGATAGATAGATAGATAGATAGATAGATAGATAGATAGATATTGACCGTCAGATCTATATAGGTAGATAGATAGTCATTGACCCTGAGATATAGATAGATAGAGTATGACCCACAGATAGATAGATAGATAGTTATTGACCCTCAGATAGATAGATAGATAGATAGATAGATAGATAGATAGTTAGATAGATAGATAGATAGATATATAGATAGATAGATATTGACCCTCAGATAGATAGATAGATAGATAGATAGATAGATAGATAGATAGATAGATAGATAGATAGGTAGATAGATAGATAGATATTGACCCTCAGATAGATAGATAGATAGATAGATATTGACCCTCAGATAGATAGATAGATAGATAGATAGATAGATATTGACCCTCAGATAGATAGATAGATAGATAGATAGATAGATAGATAGATATTGACCCTCAGATAGATAGATAGATAGATATTGACCCTCAGATAGATAGATAGATAGATAGATAGATAGATAGATAGATAGATAGATATTGACCCTCAGATAGATAGATAGATAGATAGATAGATATTAACCCTCAGATAGATAGACAGTTCGAAAGATAGATATAGATAGACTGATAAATAGACAGACAGACAGACAGATAGATAGATAGATCCTTGCTACCCTGAGTCCCATGAACAAAACCAGATGTCTTTATGTTGTTCTGGTGCAGAGATATGTAATTTGTTACTTGGTTGCTATGGTAACCCCATCTGGTTGCTAGGCAGTTACCAGAGTAATACATATCAAGGCTACTTTCCATCATGAGTGAAATAAGTCAACTCGGAAGTCTCTACGATTTTCTGTTAAATAGATATGTGATTTGTTACTTGGTTGCTAGGCTATCCCCATCTGGTTGCTAGGCAGTTACCAAAGTGTTACTCATAAGGCTCCTTGCAATCCTGTGTGAAATATGTCAACCAATAAGTCTCTACGAAGTTTTGGTTCAAAGATATGTGATTTATTACTTGGTTGCTAGGGTAACCCTGTCTGGTTGCTATGCAGTTACCAGGGTGATAACTTGTCAAGCCTCCTTTCCATCCTGAGTGAATAAAGTCAACCCGCAAGTCTGTATGATTTTCTGGTGCAGAGATATGTGATTTGTTATTTGGTTGCTAGGGTAACCCTGTCTGGTTGCTATGCAGTTACCAGGGTGATACTTATCAAGCCTCCTTTCCATCCTGAGTGAATTAAGTCAACCCAGATGTCTCTACGATTTTCTGGTGCAGAAATATATGATTTGTTATTTGGTTGCTAGGGTAACCCATCTGGTTGCTAGGCAGTTACCAGAGTGATGCATATCAAGGCTACTTTCCATCCTGTGTGAAATATGTCAACCCCTAAGTCTCTACGATGTTCTGGTTCAAAGATATGTGATTTGTTACTTGGTTGCTAGGGTAACCACATCTGGTTGCTATGCAGTTACCAGAGTGATACATATCAAGCCTACTTTCCATCCTGAGTGAAATAAGTGAAACAGGAAGTCTTTATGATTTTCTGTTGCAGAGATATGTGATTTGTTACTTGGTTGCTAGGGTAACCACATACGGTTGCTAGGCAGTTACCAGAGTGATACATATCAAGGCTACTTTGCATCCTGAGTGAAATAAGTGAAACAGGAAGTCTCTACGATTTTCTGGTGCAGAGATATGTGATTTGTTACTTGGTTGCTAGGGTAATCACATCTGGTTGCTAGGCAGTTACCAGAGTGATACATATCAAGGCTACTTTCCATCCTGAGTGAAATAAGTCAACCCGGAAGTCTCTCTGATTTTCTGTTGCAGAGATATGTGATTTGTTACTTGGTTGCTAGGGTAATCACATCTGGTTGCTAGGCAGTTACCAGAGTGATACATATCAAGGCTACTTTCCATCCTGAGTGAAATAAGTGAAACAGGAAGTCTCTACGATTTTCTGGTGCAGATATATGTGATTTGTTACTTGGTTGCTAGGGTAACCCCGTCTGGTTGCTAGGCAGTTACCAGAGTGATACATATCAAGGCTACTTTCCATCCTGAGTGAATCAAGTCAATCCGGAAGTCTGTATGATTTTCTGATGCAGAGATATGTGATTTGTTACTTGGTTGCTAGGGTAATCACATCTGGTTGCTAGGCAGTTACCAGAGTGATACATATCAAGGCTAATTTCCATCCTGAGTGAAATAAGTCAACCCGGAAGTCTCTCTGATTTTCTGTTGCAGAGATATGTGATTTGTTACTTGGTTGCTAGGGTAATCACATCTGGTTGCTAGGCAGTTACCAGAGTGATACATATCAAGGCTACTTTCCATCCTGAGTGAAATAAGTGAAACAGGAAGTCTCTACGATTTTCTGGTGCAGATATATGTGATTTGTTACTTGGTTGCTAGGGTAACCCCGTCTGGTTGCTAAGCAGTTACCAGAGTGATACATATCAAGGCTACTTTCCATCCTGAGTGAAATAAGTCAACCCGGAAGTCTCTCTGATTTTCTGTTGCAGAGATATGTGATTTGTTACTTGGTTGCTAGGGTAATCACATCTGGTTGCTAGGCAGTTACCAGAGTGATACATATCAAGGCTACTTTCCATCCTGAGTGAAATAAGTGAAACAGGAAGTCTCTACGATTTTCTGGTGCAGAGATATGTGATTTGTTAGTTGGTTGCTAGGGTAACCCCATCTGGTTGCTTGGCAGTTACCAGGGTGATACTTATCAAGCCTCCTTTCCATACTGAGTGAATCAAGTCAACCTGGAAGCTACTATACTGTGGCTATGAAGATTTTAGGTCATTACTGATTGGCTGCTTGATAAAAGAAATCCTCTGAGGGAGAGAGAGAGGGAGAGACGCAGGGCTGACAGGCCCTTTTTCGTCTGTGTGTGTGAAAACGTCAGTTGGGATTTAAATTTCTGAACATTCCGCAATGTTAATCAATGGGAGTTTTTCCGAGTTTTGATCGTCATTTTTAGGAAAACCGTAAGTCCGATCAGTTAGAAAAGATATAGCACACTATTCGGGATTAGTCTGAAGGTCTGTGCCGAGTTTGGTGCATGTAGCTTAAAAGCTCTAGGAGGAGTTACATTTAGAAATTTAGTCTCAGAATAATAATAATAATAATAATAAGTTTAAATAGGATTTCAGTAAGTTGGCTTTCTCAAGCCAACCTAACTAGATTAAAAAGTTTGAGTACAAACTTTAGGTTGGCTTGAGAAAGCCTAGCATAAAGTTTGAAGTAGCTTTAAAAGTTTGAAGATTTAAGGTTTTTAGTTTGATGTAATTATTAGTAGTTTTCAAAGTTCAAAGTTTAGAGATTATAAAACTATTCAGTCTATCAAATAGAATAGATAGATAGATAGATAGATAGATAGATATTTACCCTCAGATAGATAGATAGATAGATATTGACCCTCAGATAGATAGATAGATAGATAGATAGATAGATAGAGTATGACCCACAGATAGATTGATATATAGATAGATAGATAGATAGATAGATATTGACCATCAGATAGATAGATAGATAGATAGATATTGACCCTCAGATAGATAGATAGATAGATAGAGTATGACCCACAGATAGATAGATAGATAGATAGATAGAGTATGACCCTCAGATAGAGATAGATAGATAGTTATTGACCCTCAGATAGATAGATAGATAGATAGATATTGACCCTCAGATAGATAGATAGATAGATAGATAGATAGATAGATAGATATTGACCCTCAGATAGATAGATAGATAGATAGATAGATATTGACCCTCAGATAGATAGATAGATAGATAGATATTGACCCTCAGATAGATAGATAGATAGATATTGACCCTCAGATAGATATATAGATATTGACCCTCAGATAGATAGATAGATAGAGACCCTCAGATAGATAGATAGATATTGACCCATAGATAGATAGATATTAACCCTCAGATAGATAGATAGTTCGAAAGATAGATATAGATTGATAAATAGACAGACAGACATACAGATAGATAGATAGATCCTTGCAACCCTGAGTCCCATGAACAAAACCAGAAGTCTTTATGTTGTTCTGGTGCAGAAATATGTAATTTGTTACTTGGTTGCTAGGGTAACCCCATCTGGTTGCTAGGCAGTTACCAGAGTAAAACATATCAAGGCTACTTTCCATCATGAGTGAAATAAGTCAACCTGGAAGTCTCTACGATTTTCTGTTAAATAGATATGTGATTTGTTACTTGGTTGCTAGGCTATCCCCATCTGGTTGCTAGGCAGTTACCAAAGCGTTACTCATAAGGCTCCTTGCAATCCTGAGTGAAATATGTCAACCCCTAAGTCTCTACGATGTTCTGGTTCAAAGATATGTGAATTGTTACTTGGTTGCTAGGGTAACCCTGTCTGGTTGCTATGCAGTTACCAGGGTGATACTTATCAAGCCTCCTTTCCATCTTGAGTGAATAAAGTCAACCCGCAAGTCTGTATGATTTAATGGTGCAGAGATATGTGATTTGTTATTTGGTTGCTAGGTTAACCCTGTCTGGTTGCTATGCAGTTACCAGGGTGATACTTATCAAACCTCCTTTCCATCCTGAGTGAATTAAGTCAACCCAGATGTCTCTACGATTTTCTGGAGCAGAAATATATGATTTGTTACTTGGTTGCTAGGGTGACCCAATCTGGTTGCTAGGCAGTTACCAGAGTGATGCATATCAAGGCTACTTTCCATTCTGAGTGAAATAAGTCAAACAGGAAGTCTCTACGATTTTCTTGTGCAGAGATATGTGATTTGTTACTTGGTTGCTAGGGTAACCCCATCTGGTTGCTAGGCAGTTACCAAAGTGATACTCATAAGGCTCCTTGCAATCCGGTGTGAAATATGTCAATCCCTAAGTCTCTACGAAGTTCAGGTTCAAAGATATGTGATTTATTACTTGGTTGCTAGGGTAACCCTGTCTGGTTGCTATGCAGTTACCAGGGTGATAACTTGTCAAGCCTCCTTTCCATCCTGAGTGAATAAAGTCAACCCGCAAGTCTGTATGATTTTCTGGTGCTGAGATATGTGATTTGTTATTTGGTTGCTAGGGTAACCATGTCTGGTTAATATGCAGTTACCAGGGTGATACTTATCAAGCCTCCTTTCCATCCTGAGTGAATTAAGTCAACCCAGATGTCTCTACGATTTTCTGGAGCAGAAATATATGATTTGTTACTTGGTTGCTAGGGTAACCCAATCTGGTTGCTAGGCAGTTACCAGAGTGATGCATATCAAGGCTACTTTCCATCCTGAGTGAAATAAGTGAAACAGGAAGTCTCTACGATTTTCTGGTGCAGAGATATGTGATTTGTTAGTTGGTTGCTAGGGTAACCCTATCTGGTTGCTAGGCAGTTACCAAGGTGATACTCATAAGGCTCCTTGCAATCCTGTGTGAAATATGTCAACCCCTAAGTCTCTACGATGTTCTGGTTCAAAGATATGTGATTTGTTACTTGGTTGCTAGGGTAACCACATCTGGTTGCTAGGCAGTTACCAGAGTGATACTCATAAGGCTCCTTGCAATCCGGTGTGAAATATGTCAATCCCTAAGTCTCTACGAAGTTCAGGTTCAAAGATATGTGATTTATTACTTGGTTGCTAGGGTAACCCTGTCTGGTTGCTATGCAGTTACCAGGGTGATAACTTGTCAAGCCTCCTTTCCATCCTGAGTGAATAAAGTCAACCCGCAAGTCTGTATGATTTTCTGGTGCTGAGATATGTGATTTGTTATTTGGTTGCTAGGGTAACCATGTCTGGTTAATATGCAGTTACCAGGGTGATACTTATCAAGCCTCCTTTCCATCCTGAGTGAATTAAGTCAACCCAGATGTCTCTACGATTTTCTGGAGCAGAAATATATGATTTGTTACTTGGTTGCTAGGGTAACCCAATCTGGTTGCTAGGCAGTTACCAGAGTGATGCATATCAAGGCTACTTTCCATCCTGAGTGAAATAAGTGAAACAGGAAGTCTCTACGATTTTCTGGTGCAGAGATATGTGATTTGTTAGTTGGTTGCTAGGGTAACCCTATCTGGTTGCTAGGCAGTTACCAAGGTGATACTCATAAGGCTCCTTGCAATCCTGTGTGAAATATGTCAACCCCTAAGTCTCTACGATGTTCTGGTTCAAAGATATGTGATTTGTTACTTGGTTGCTAGGGTAACCACATCTGGTTGCTAGGCAGTTACCAGAGTGATACATATCAAGGCTACTTTCCATCCTGAGTGAAATAAGTGAAACAGGAAGTCTGTATGATTTTCTGGTGCAGAGATATGTGATTTGTTATTTGGTTGCTAGGGTAACCCTGTCTGGTTGCTATGCAGTTAAAAGGGTGATACTTATCAAGCCTCCTTTCCATACTGAGTGAATCAAGTCAACCTGGAAGCTACTATACTGTGGCTATGAAGATTTTAGGTCATTACTTATTGGCTGCTTGATAAAAGAAATCCTCTGAGGGAGGGAGAGAGAGAGAGAGCGACGCAGGGCTGACAGGCCCTTTTTTGTCTGTGTGTGTGAAAATGTCAGTTGGGATTTAAATTTCTGAACATTCCGCAATGTTAAGTCAATGGGAGTTTTTCCGAGTTTGATCGTCATTTTTAGGAAAACCGTAAGTCCGATCAGTTAGAAAAGATATAGCACACTATTCGGGATTAGTCTGAAGGTCTGTGCCGAGTTTGGTGCATGTAGCTTAAAAGCTCTAGGAGGAGTTAGATTTAGAAATTTAGTCTCAGAATAATAATAATAATAATAATAAGTTTAAATAGGATTTCAGTAAGTTGGCTTTCTCAAGCCAACCTAATAAGTTTAAATAGGATTTCAGTAAGTTGGCTTTCTCAAGCCAACCTAATAATAACTAGATTAAAAAGTTTGAGTACAAACTTTAGGTTGGCTTGAGAAAGCCTAGCATAAAGTTTGAAGTAGTTGTAAAAGTTTGAAGATTTACGGTTTCTAGTTTGATGTAATTATAAGTAGTAGTTTTCAAAGTTCAAAGTTTAGAGATTATAAAACCATTCAGTCTATCAAATAGATTAGATAGATAGATAGATAGATAGATATTGACCCTCAGATACATAGATAGATAGATATTGACCCTCAGATAGATAGATAGATAGATAGATAGATAGATAGATAGAGTATGACCCATAGATAGATAGATAGATATTGACCCTCAGATAGATAGATAGATAGATAGATAGTTATTGACCATCAGATAGATAGATAGATAGATAGATAGATAGATAGTTATTGACCATCAGATAGATAGATAGATAGATAGATAGATAGATAGATAGATATTGACCATTAGATAGATAGATAGATAGATAGATAGATATTGACCATTAGATAGATAGATAGATAGATAGATAGATATTGATCCTCAGATAGATAGATAGATATTGACCCTCAGATAGATAGATAGATAGAAAGATAGATTGATAGTCATTGACCCTTAGATAGATAGATAGATAGATAGATATTGAACGTCAGATATATAGATAGATAGATAGTCATTGACCCTGAGATATAGATAGAGTATGAACCACAGATAGATAGATAGATAGTTATTGACCCGCAGATAGTTAGATAGATAGATAGATAGATATTGACCCTCAGATAGATAGATAGATAGATAGATAGATATTGACCATCAGAAAGATAGATAGACAGATAGACAGATAGATATATCATTTTTTACTTGGTTGCTAGGGTAACCCAATCTGGTTGCTAGGCAGTTTCCAGGGTGATCCTTATCAAGCCTCCTTTTCATTCTGAGTGAATAAAGTCAACCCGGAAGTCTCTATGATTTTCTGTTGCATAGATATGTGATTTGTTACTTGGTTGCTAGGGTAACCATATCTGGTTGATAGGCAGTTACCAGAGTGATATATATCAAGGCTACTTTCCATCTTGAGTAAAATAAGTGAAACAGGAAGTCTCTACGATTTTCTGTTGCAGAGTTATGTGATTTGTTACTTGGTTGCTAGGGTAAGCCCTTGTCGTTGCTAGGCAGTTACCAGAGTGATACTTATCAAGCCTCCTTTCCATCCTGAGTGAATTATGTCAACCCCTAAGTCTCTACGATGTTCTGGTTCAAAGATATGTGATTTGTTACTTGGTTGCTAGGGTAACCGCATCTGGTTGCTAGGCAGTTACCAGAGGGATACATATCAAGGCTACTTTCCATCCTGAGTGAAATAAGTGAAACAGGAAGTCTCTATGATTTCCTGGTGCAGAGATATGTGACTTGTTACTTGGTTGCTAGGGTAAACACATCTGGTTGCTAGGCAGTTACCAAAGTGATACTCATAAGGCTCCTTGCAATCCTGTGTGAAATATGTCAACCCCTAAGTCTCTACGATGTTCTGGTTCAAAGATATGTGATTTGTTACTTGGTTGCTAAGGTAACCCTGTCTGGTTGCTATGCAGTTACCAGAATGATACATATCAAGGCTACTTTCCATCCTGAGTGAAATAAGTGAAACAGGTAGTCTCTACGATATACTGGTGCAGATATATGTGATTTGTTACTTGGTTGCTAGGTTGCTAGGGTAACCCCGTCTGGTTGCTAGGCAGTTACCAGAGTGATACATATCAAGGCTCCTTTTCATTCTGAGTGAATAAAGTCAACCCGGAAGTCTCTATGATTTTCTGTAGCAGAGATATGTGATTTGTTACTTGGTTGCTAGGGTAATCACATCTGGTTGCTAGGCAGTTACCAGAGTGATACATATCAAGGCTACTTTCCATCCTGAGTGAAATAAGTGAAACAGGAAGTCTCTACGATTTTCTGGTGCAGAGATATGTGATTTGTTAGTTGGTTGCTAGGGTAACCCCATCTGGTTGCTAGGCAGTTACCAAGGTGATACTCATAAGGCTCCTTGCAATCCTGTGTGAAATATGTTAATCCCTAAGTCTCTACGATGTTCTGGTTCAAAGATATGTGATTTGTTACTTGGTTGCTAGGGTAACCGCATCTGGTTGCTAGGCAGTTACCAGAGGGATACATATCAAGGCTACTTTCCATCCTGAGTGAAATAAGTGAAACAGGAAGTCTCTATGATTTTCTGGTGCAGAGATATGTGATTTGTTACTTGGTTGCTAGGGTAAACACATCTGGTTGCTAGGCAGTTACCAAAGTGATACTCATAAGGCTCCTTGCAATCCTGTTTGAAATATGTCAACCCCTAAGTCTCTACGATGTTCTGGTTCAAAGATATGTGATTTGTTACTTGGTTGCTAAGGTAACCCTGTCTGGTTGCTATGCAGTTACCAGAGTGATACATATCAAGGCTACTTTCCATCCTGAGTGAATAAAGTCAACCCGGAAGTCTCTATGATTTTCTGTTGCAGAGATATGTGATTTGTTACTTGGTTGCTAGGGTAATCACATCTGGTTGCTAGGCAGTTACCAGAGTGATACATATCAAGGCTACTTTCCATCCTGAGTGAAATAAGTCAACCCGGAAGTCTCTCTGATTTTCTATTGCAGAGATATGTGATTTGTTACTTGGTTGCTAGGGTAATCACATCTGGTTGCTAGGCAGTTACCAGAGTGATACATATCAAGGCTACTTTCCATCCTGAGTGAAATAAGTCAACCCGGAAGTCTCTCTGATTTTCTGTTGCAGAGATATGTTATTTGTTACTTGGTTGCTAGGGTAATCACATCTGGTTGCTAGGCAGTTACCAGAGTGATACATATCAAGGCTACTTTCCATCTTGAGTGAAATAAGTGAAACAGGAAGTCACTACGATTTTCTGGTGCAGAGATATGTGATTTGTTACTTGGTTGCTAGGGTAACCCCATCTGGTTGCTAGGCAGTTACCAAGGGGCAAGCCAACAATGCTCCTTGCCATCCTGAGTGAAATAAGTCAACCCGGAAGTCTCTGTGATTTTCTTGTGCAGAGATATGTGATTTGTTTCTTGGTTGCTAGGGTAACCCCATCTGGTTGCTAGGCAACTACCAAAGTGACAGCAAACAATGCTCCTTGCCATCCTGAGTGAAATAAGTCAACCCGGAAGTCTCTGTGATTTTCTTGTGCAGAGATATGTGATCTGTTTCTTGGTTGCTAGGGTAACCCCATCTGGTTGCTAGGCAGTGAACAAGGTGACAGCCAACAATGCTCCTTGCCATCCTGAGTGAAATAAGTCAACCCGGAAGTCTCTGTGATTTTCTTGTGCAGAGATATGCGATTTCTTTCTTGGTTGCTAGGGTAACACCATCTGGTTGCTAGGCAGTTACCTACGTGATACTCATAAGGCCCCTTGCAATCCTGTGAGAAATATTTCAACCCCTATGTCTCTACGATGTTCTGGTTCAAAGATATGTGATTTGTTACTTGGTTGCTAGGGTAACCCCATCTGGTTGCTAGGCAGTTATCAAGGTGACAGGGAACAATGCTCCTTGCCATCCTGAGTGAAATAAGTCAACCCGGAAGTCTCTACGTCATTCTGATCCTAAGATACACATCTTAGTGATTTTGAATGGATGTCAATGGTTCTTTGTTGCTAGGGTGCTTTAAATGGTTGCTAGGGCGTGGCTAAGTAGTTCACATGATGAAAGCTGAAGACTGATTACTCACCCAATTAAAACAAAGCAACTATCATGTCTCTAGGACATTCTGATCTGAAGATATCTTACTGTAATTGAAATCAATAAATGTGGTTGCTAGGGTGCTCTAAATTGTTGCTAGGGAGTGGCTTGGCAGCTGCCAATGATGAATCTCCAAAGGCTGCTTGTCAGTATGAATGATATAAACCAACTCCCATGCCTCTGTGACATTCAGAATGGAAGATATCTCTCTTTGGATTTTGGTTGCTAAGGTGCTCGAAAATGGTTGCTAGGGAGGGGCTAGGAAGTGTTGAGGGGATTCATGATTGGCTGTTTTACTGCCCCAAGTCAAACGAGACCACCCTTGTGTTTCTATGATAATTCAGTCCAGAGAAATCCCTTTGATCTCTTTCAATGGAAGTCTATGGGACTTGTTGCTAAGGTACTGTAAATGGTTGCTAGGGCGTGGCTTGATAGCTTCACAATGATCCTGAGAGACTGATTGGTCGTCTGAGTAAAATGAGCCCGCCCCCTTGTCTCTAAGACACTGTGATCCAGAGTTATGTTCAATACAAAATCTACCATAGACTTAACATTGGGGCAAATTTGGGCAGCTCCTGCCCCCAAGGGGTGCAACTTTTACCCCATTGTGAGGTATGTTCTCACAGAGCCTGTCAGCCTCTTCAAATGTGGTAAATCACACGTGTCTGTGAAATCCTTGCTCTGAGCTATGACTTGTCAAATTTTGGCGCAATGTTAAGTCAATGGGATTTTTTGCACAATTTTTTGCCCCTGGGGCAAATACCGTACCCCCGATCACTTATAGAAGTCATAGCACACCATTCCCAAATAATCCGCACGATTTGACGCCTCATTTGTGGGTCTGCGAGTAAAAAATTTTTCAAAAAATTCCATTGACTTACATTGGGGCAACTTTGGGCAGCTCCTGCCCCCCAGGGGTAAAACTTGTACCCCATTGTGAGGTATGTTCTCAGAGAGCCTGTCAGCCTCTTCAAATGTGGTAAATCACACGTCTCTGTGAAATCCTCGCTCTGAGCTATAACTCGTCAAAGTTCGGATCAATGTTAAGTCAATGGGATTTTTTGCCCAATTTTTTGCCCCTGGGGCAAACAATGTACCCCCAATCGCTTAGAAAAGTTATAGCACACCTCTCCTCAATGAGCCGCACGATTTGATGCCTCACTCAGGGGTCTGTGACAAAAGCTGCGGGAGGAGTAGCGCGCCAAACTATGTGTGGAATAATAATAATTATAATAATAATAATAAGTATGCAAGAGAACAATAGTGATGCTTTGCCTATGGCAAGCACCACTAACTAGAATGTACATTTCCTGAAGAAAATGTGAGTGGTGCTTGCCGTGGCAAAACTCGTCAAATAGTATTTTCTAACTTGTTTCTATGCACTAAAATAAAGGTCTTAGAATGTTGCTAACACGTGTTTTTCATGATGGTAGCACGTTTTTAGAATGTTTTAGCACTTCGCTAGGTGAAGCTAGCATGTGTTAGCATGATACTAGCACGTTTTTAGCATGTTTTAGCACTTTGTTTGGCAATGCTAACATGTGTTAGCATGATGCTAGCATGTTTTTAACATGTTTTAGCAATCCCCTAAGCAATGCTAACATGCATTAGCATAATGCTAGCACGTTTTAACATATTTTAGCACTTCGCTAGGTGAAGCTAGCATGTGTTAGCATGATACTAGCACGTTTTTAGCATGTTTTAGCACTTCGCTAGGCGATGCTAACATGTGTTAGCATGATGCTAGCACGTTTTTAACATGTTTTAGCAATCCCCTAAGCAATGCTAACATGCATTAGCATGATGCTAGCACATTTTTAGCATGTTTTAACACTTCGCTAGGCAATACTAGCATGTGTTAGCATGTTGTTATCACATTTTTAGCATGTTTTAGCACTTCGCTAGGCGATGCCAACATGTGTTAGCATGTTGCGAGCATATTTTTAGCATGTTTTAACACTTCGCTAGGCGATGCCAGCATGTGTTAGCATGTTGCTAACACGTTTATAGCATGTTTTAGCACTTCGGTAGGTGATGCCAGCATATGTTAGCATGATGCTAGCACATTTTTAGCATGTTTTAGGGTGTGGCTGTGAAGATTTTTATTGGCTGCTTGATAAAAGAAATCCTCTGAGGGAGAGAGAGAGAGAGAGACGCAGGGCTGACAGGCCCTTTTTTGTCTGTGTGTGTGAAAATGTTAGTTGGGATTTAAATTTCTGAACATTCCGCAATGTAAAGTCAATGGGACTTTTTTGGCCGCTTTTTCGTCTGCTGTTCGAACATCGTACACCCGATCGCTTAGAAAAGATATAGCACACCTCTCCTCAATGAGCCGCACGATTTGATGCCTCACTCAGGGGTCTGTGACAAAAGCTGCGGGAGGAGTAGCGCGCCAAACTATGTGTGGAATAATAATAATTATAACTAGAATGTACATTTCCTAAAGAAAATGTGAGTGGTGCTTGCCGTGGCAAAACTCGTCAAATAGCATTTTCTAACTTGTTTCTAAGCACTAAAATAAAGGTCATAGAATGTTGCTAACACGTGTTTTTCATGATGGTGGCACGTTTTTAGAATGTTTTAGCACTTCGCTAGGTGAAGCTAGCATGTGTTAGCATGATACTAGCATGTTTTTAGCATGTTTTAGCACTTTGTTTGGCAATGCTAACATGTGTTAGCATGATGCTAGCACGTTTTTAACATGTTTTAGCAATCCCCTAAGCAATGCTAACATGCATTAGCATAATGCTAGCACGTTTTAACATATTTTAGCACTTCGCTAGGTGAAGCTAGCATGTGTTAGCATGATACTAGCACGTTTTTAGCATGTTTTAGCACTTCGCTAGGCGATGCTAACATGTGTTAGCATGATGCTAGCACGTTTTTAACATGTTTTAGCAATCCCCTAAGCAATGCTAACATGCATTAGCATAATGCTAGCACGTTTTAACATGTTTTAGCACTTTGCTAGGCGATGCTAACATGTGTTAGCATGATGCTAGCACGTTTTTAACATGTTATAGCAATCCCCTAAGCAATGCTAACATGCATTAGCATAATGCTAGCACATTTTAACATGTTTTAGCACTTTGCTAGGCAATGCCAACATGTGTTAGCACGTTTTTAGCATGTTTTAACACTTCGCTAGGCAATACTAGCATGTGCTAACACGTTTATAGCATGTTTTAGCACTTCGCTAGGTGATGCCAGCATATGTTAGCATGATACTAGCACGTTTTTAGCATGTTTTAGCACTTCGCTAGGCGATGCCAGCATGTGTTAGCATGATGCTAACACGTTTATAGCATTTTTTAGCACTTCGCTAGGTGATGCCAGCGTGTGTTAGCATGATGCTAGCACATTTTTAGCATGTTTTAGGGTGTGGCTATGAAGATTTTTATTGGCTGCTTGATAAAAGAAATCCTCTGAGGGAGAGGGAGAGAGAGAGACGCAGGGCTGACAGGCCCTTTTTTGTCTGTGTGTGTGAAAATGTCAGTTGGGATTTAAATTTCTGAACATTCCGCAATGTAAAGTCAATGGGACTTTTTTGGCCGCTTTTTCGTCTGCTGTTCGAACATCGTACACCCGATCGCTTAGAAAAGATATAGCACACCTCTCCTCAATGTGCCGCACGATTTGATGCCTCACTCAGGGGTCTGTGACAAAAGCTGCGGGAGGAGTAGCGCGCCAAACTATGTGTGGAATAATAATAATTATAATAATAATAATAATAAGTATGCAAGAGAACAATAGTGATGCTTTGCCTATGGCAAGCACCACTAACTTGAATGTACATTTCCTGAAGAAAATGTGAGTGGTGCTTGCCGTGGCAAAACTCGTCAAATAGTATTTTCTAACTTGTTTCTAAGCACTAAAATAAAGGTCATAGAATGTTGCTAACACGTGTTTTTCATGATGGTAGCACGTTTTTAGAATGTTTTAGCACTTCGCTAGGTGAAGCTAGCATGTGTTAGCATGATACTAGCATGTTTTTAGCATGTTTTAGCACTTCGTTTGGCAATGCTAACATGTGTTAGCATGATGCTCGCACTTTTTTAACATGTTTTAGCAATCCCCTAAGCAATGCTAACATGCATTAGCATAATGCTAGCACGTTTTAACATGTTTTAGCACTTCACTAGGTGAAGCTAGCATGTGTTATCATGATACTAGCACGTTTTTAGCATGTTTTAGCACTTCTCTAGGCGATGCTAACATGTGTTAGCATGATGCTAGCACGTTTTTAACATGTTTTAGCAATCCCCTAAGCAATGCTAACATGCATTAGCATAATGCTAGCACGTTTTAACATGTTTTAGCACTTTGCTAGGCAATGCCAGCATGTGTTAGCATGATGCTAGCACGTTTTTATCATGTTTTAGCACTTCGCTAGGCGATGCCAACATGTGTTAGCATGTTGCGAGCACGTTTTTAGCATGTTTTAGCACTTCGCTAGGCGATGCCAGCATGTGTTAGCATGTTGCTAACACGTTTATAGCATGTTTTAGCACTTCGCTAGGTGATGCCAGCATATGTTAGCATGATGCTAGCACATTTTTAGCATGTTTTATGTTGTGGCTATGAAGATATTTATTGGCTGCTTGATAAAAGAAATCCTCTGAGGGAGAGAGAGAGAGAGAGACGCAGGGCTGACAGGCCCTTTTGTGTGTGTGTGTGTGGAAAATGTCAGTTGGGATTTAAATTTCTGAACATTCCGCAATGTAAAGTCAATGGGACTTTTTTGGCCGCTTTTTCGTCCGCTGTTCGAACATCGTACACCCGATCGCTTAGAAAAGATATAGCACACCTCTCCTCAATGAGCCGTACGATTTGATGCCTCACTCAGGGGTCTGTGACAAAAGCTGCGGGAGGAGTAGCGCGCCAAACTATGTGTGGAATAATAATAATTATAACTAGAATGTACATTTCCTGAAGAAAATGTGAGTGGTGCTTGCCGTGGCAAAACTCGTCAAATAGCATTTTCTAACTTGTTTCTAAGCACTAAAACAAAGGCCATAGACTGTTGTTAGCACATGTTTTTCATGATGGTAGCACGTTTTTAGAATGTTTTAGCACTTCTCTAGGCGATGCTAGCATGTGTTAGCATGTTTTAGCAATTCCATAGGCAATGCTAACATCTGTTGGCATAATACTAGCATGTTTTAGTACTTCGTTAGGCGATGCTAGCATGTGTTAGCATAATGCTAGCACGTTTTTAGCATGTTTTAACACTTCGGTAGGCGATGCCAACGTGTTAGCATGATTCTAGCACGTTTTTAGCATGTTTTAGCACTTCACTAGGCGATGCCAGTATGTGTTAGAATGATGCTAGCATGTTTTTAGCATGTTGCTAGGCAATACTAGCATGTTGTTAGCACATTTTTAACATGTTTTAGCACTTTGCTAGGCGATGCCAACATGTGTTAGCATGATGCTAGCACGTTTTTAGCATGTTTTAGCACTTTGCTAGGCGATACTAGCATGTGTTAACATGTTGTTAGCACGTTTTTAGCATGTTTTAGCACTTCGTTAGGCAATGCCAGTATGTGTTAGAATGATGCTAGCACGTTTTTAGCATGTTTTAGCATTTTACTAGGCGATACTAGCATGTGTTAGCATGATGCTAGCACGTTTTTAGCATGTTTTAGCACTTTGCTAGGTGATACTAGCATGTGTTAGCATGATGCTAGCACGTTTTTAGCATGTTTTAGCACTTCGCTAGACAATGCCAACATGTGTTAGCATGATGGAAACATGTTTATAGCATGTTTTAGCACTTCGCTAGACAATGCCAACATGTGTTAGCATGATGGTAACACATTTTTAGCATGTTTTAGGGTGTGGCTATGAAGATTTTTATTGGCTGCTTGATAATATAAATCCTCTGAGGGAGAGAGAGAGAGAGAGACGCAGGGCTGACAGGCCCTTTTTTGTCTGTGTGTGTGAAAATGTCAGTTGGGATTTAAATTTCTGAACATTCCGCAATGTAAAGTCAATGGGACTTTTTTGGCCGCTTTTTCGTCTGCTGTTCGAACATCGTACACCCGATCGCTTAGAAAAGATACAGCACACCTCTCCTCAATGAGCCGCACGATTTGATGCCTCACTCAGGGGTCTGTGACAAAAGCTGCGGGAGGAGTAGCGCGCCAAACTTTGTGTGGAATAATTTATGCAAGAGAACAATAGTGATGCTTTGCCTTTGGCAAGCACCACTAATAATAATAATAAGTATGCAAGAGAACAATAGTGATGCTTTGCCTATGGCAAGCACCACTAATAATAATAATAAGTATGCAAGAGAACAATAGTGATGCTTTGCCTATGGCAAGCACCACTAATAATAATAATAAGTATGCAAGAGAACAATAGTGATGCTTTGCCTATGGCAAGCACCACTAATAAAAATAATAAGTATGCAAGAGAACAATAGTGATGCTTTGCCTATGGCAAGCACCACTAATAAGTATGTGAGATTACAATAGTGTTGCTTTGCAAGCACCACTAACTAGAATGTACATTTCCTGAAGAAAATGTGAGTGGTGCTTGCCGTGGCAAAATTTCTTACCACAATGTCCCACCTATTGCCCAAAGTTGAAATAGGCCACCCCCATGACAGTAGGATGTTCTGGTGCAGAGATATAGGTGTTGTTCCATGGTTGCTAGGGAAACCCATCTGGTTGATATGCAGTTACTAAGGTGACAGCCACCAACGCTACTTGCCATCCTGAGTAAAATAAGTCAACCCGGAAGTCTCTACAATTTTCTAGTTCTGAGATATGTGATTTGTTACTTGGTTGCTAGGGTAACCCTATCTGGTTGCTAGGCAGTTACCAAGGGGCAATCCAACAATGCTCCTTGCCATCCTAAATGAAATAAGTCAACACGGAATCACTACAATTTTCTGGTTCAGAGATATGTGATTTGTTTCTTGGTTGCAAGGGTAACCCCATTTGGTTGCTAGGCAGTTACCAGGGTGATATTTATCAAGTCTACTTTCCATCCTGAGTGAAATAAGTCAACCCGGAAGTCTCTACGACATTCTGATCCTAAGATACACATCTTAGTGATTTTGAATGGATGTCAATGGTGTTTTGTTGCTAGGGTGCTTTAAATGGTTGCTAGGGCGTGGCTAAGTAGTTCACATGATGAAAGATGAAGACTGATTACTCACCCAATTAAAACAAAGCAACTATCATGTCTCTAGGACATTCTGATCTGAAGATATCTTACTGTAATTGAAATCAATAAATGTGGTTGCTAGGGTGCTCTAAATTGTTGCTAGGGAGTGGCTTGGCAGCTGCCAATGATGAATCTCCAAAGGCTGCTTGTCAGTATGAATGATACAAACCAACTCCCATGCCTCTGTGACATTCAGAATGGAAGATATCTCTCTTTGGATTTTGGTTGCTAAGGTGCTCAAAAATGGTTGCTAGGGAGGGGCTAGGAAGTGTTGAGGGGATTCATGATTGGCTGTTTACTGCACCAAGTCAAACGAGACCACCCTCGTGTTTCTATGATAATTCAGTCCGGAGATATCCCTTTGATCTCTTTCAATGGAAGTGTATGGGAGTTGTTGCTAAGGTGCTCTAAATGGTTGCTAGGGCGTGGCTTGATAGCTTCACAATGATCCTGAGAGACTGATTGGTCGTCTGAGTAAAATGAGCCCGCCCCCTTGTCTCTAAGACACTGTGATCCAGAGTTATTTTCTATACAAAATCTACCATAGACTTAACATTGGGGCAACTTTGGGCAGCTCATGCCCCCCAGGGGTGCAACTTTTACCCCATTGTGAGGTATGTTCTCAAAGAGCCTGTCAGCCTCTTCAAATGTGGTAAATCACACGTCTCTGTGAAATCCTTGCTCTGAGCTATGATTCGGCGAAATGTTAAGTCAGTGGGATTTTTTGCCCAATTTTTTGCCCCTGGGGCAATCACCGTACCCCCGATCGCTTATAAAAGTCATAGCACACCATTCCCAAATAATCCGCACGATTTGACGCCTCATTTGTGGGTCTGCGACCAAAAAATTTTGAAAAAAATTCCATTGACTTACATTGGGGCAACTTTGGGCAGCTCCTGCCCCCCAGGGGTGCAACTTTTACCCCATTGTGAGGTATGTTCTCACAGAGCCTCTCAGCCTCTTCAAATGTGGTAAATCACATGTCTCTGCGAAATCCTCGCTCTGAGCTATGACTCGTCAAAATTCGGCTCAATGTTAAGTCAATGGGATTTTTTGCCCAATTTTTTGCCCCTGGGGCAAACACCGTACCCCCGATCGCTTATAAAAGTCATAGCACACCTCTCCTCAATGAGCCGCACGATTTGACACCTCATTCGTGGGTCTACGCCAAAATGTGTGGGACGAGTTACGCGCCGAAGTTTTGTACGGAAGAAGAAGAAAAAGAAAAATAATAAGTATGTGAGATTACAATAGTGTTGCTTTGCAAGCACCACTAATAAGTATGTGAGATTACAATAGTGTTGCTTTGCAAGCACCACTAATAAGTATGTGAGATTACAATAGTGTTGCTTTGCAAGCACCACTAATAATAATATGTATGAGCAATAACAATAGTGATGCCTTGCCTTTGGCAAGCACCACTAATAATAAGTATGAGCAATAACAATAGTGATGCCTTGCCTTTGGCAAGCACCACTAATAATAAGTATGAGCAATAACAATAGTGTTGCCTTTCCTTTGGCAAGCACCACTAATTAAGTTTAAATAGAATTTCAGTAAGTTGGCTTTCTCAAGCCAACCTAATAATCCATCCATCCATCGTCAACCGCTTATCCTGTGTACAGGGTCTCGGGGGGCTGGAGCCTATCCCAGCTAACATTGGGCGAAAGGCGGGGTACACCCTGGACAGGTCGCCAGTTCCAACCTAATAATAATAAGTTTAAATAGAATTTCAGTAAGTTGGCTTTCTCAAGCCAACCTAATAAGTTTGCAAGAGAACACTAGTGATGCTTTGCCTTTGGCAAGCACCACTAATAAGTATGTGAGATTACAATAGTGTTGCTTTGCAAGCACCACTAATAAGTATGTGAGATTACAATAATGTTGCTTTGCAAGCACCACTAATAAGTATGTGAGATTACAATAGTGTTGCTTTGCAAGCACCACTAATAAGTATGTGAGATTACAATAATGTTGCTTTGCAAGCACCACTAATATGTATGTGAGATTATAATAGTGTTGCTTTGCAAGCACCACTAATAAGTATGCAAGAGAACAATAGTGATGCCTTGCCTTTGGCAAGCACCACTAATAATAATAAGTTTAAATAGGATTTCAGTAAGTTGGCTTTCTCAAGCCAACCTAATAGGATTTCAGTAAATTGGCTTTCTCAAGCCAACCTAATAATTCTCTGGAATACTCAAATTTGATTAGTCAACGGCGCCATCAAGTGGTCTGATATCTCTAAGTAACAACTGTACAATCACACATCAGACCACTCATCCAGATATTGAGAATTGTCGAGTCGTCTTTCGAGTCAAATGTAACCGTTTTATAAAGTGCTACCACTAATCCCTTTTGAATCCATGAATATTACAACCTTGGAAATAATCTGCTGATTTTCTTGCATTTGTCATTAATGAGATTAATTAAATGTTCAATTCCGTCACATTTATTTAACACAGTTGTTGCAATTTCCTCTTTCACATAGCAGTGTCTGTGTGATTTCTGGTGCTGTACTCAACTCATTTCAAAGGATTATATCACTTTAACCAAAACTTTAAAATGTTATGGTAAATCAAAATTCCGTAATCATTTAATTATTAAGATTGCTCTTTTTGAGGAATAGACCCTCATCTCAAGTCACCATAGCACCTGTACCAGTGAAATCCTGCATTCATGTAATCATTCAAATATTGATGCCTCATCAATTGTTACAACGCAGCTTTTACAGCAGTGATGTCAAATGCTCATTGGCTTTCGTGTGTCTTGTGACTGATTGCGAAATGGCATATTTTGTGTGAAGAAGGCCCATTAGTTTGAATTAGAAATGAAAGAGCTATCATTGTAAGAAATCGTTATGGTAAGGGGTAGGTGTGGGATAAATATCAGGTATAAAGTATACTATGTATACTATACGTGTGTGTGTGTGTGTGTGTGTGTGAGAATGGCTCAGATCCTTCCTTAAAATCAGTTTATGTGATTTGTCTGGCTGTTTTATCTTCTGCCTGGAAAAAATAGAAGGTCTCCTCAACAAGATGCACGATGCATCATTCACGTTTGTAGCTCAACCGGTGCAGAACGAGTAACAGGCCAAAGCTTAATACTTAGGTTTAGGGGTTTTCTAATCACTAACCTTTTATGAGCAATAGTAACAGTAATGCTTGCCTTAGCAAACACCATTAATAAAGGTTTTGCAGGTGTCTTCATTTTACAGACCTCTCTAACCACATATAATGCAAGAGATTTATACTCAAGTCCTCCCTGCCAAGTCTATCGCATAGTCAAAAGTCCAGCATGCCTTCTTATTACAGAAAACTCTTTATGGGGCGTATAATATTTGGTTCACAGTGGAAATGTGTTGCGGGTGATGTGTAGTATGGAATGACCTTGGAATATTGCTTCATCTGCGCTCACAGAGGCAGAGCTCTGGTCCGGTGCTGCTCTTTCATCCTGATCCCAATGTATTTCACACCAGATCAGCCAGCAAGATCACCTGATGGAACTGATGATAACATTCCACATTCCACATAAAATATGGTGCTATATGTTCAATGTTCTGTGTCTAATATAAAATTTCCTGTTATATTTAATTATTCATTTTAATTGGTTTGATTCTTTGAAGTACTATGTTCCCTGAAAGCACCACATATATTGCTAGTAACATTTGTATAGTTTTTCACATTTAGGTTAACTTTATTGTTGCTATACCCTACAGTATAAATGATTTATAATGTTACTAGTTTAATATAGACAAGATGATAACTGTTTCCTTGCCGTTTTAACTTTCCATTATGGGACAGTTATAACCTTTAGTTACTTACAAGGGAAATGTGCCAAAAAATAATTGTTACACTTTGCAAAAAGGTTGTATTTGTTAACTTTAGTTAACCACATGAATTAAGATGAACTAACAGTGACCAATACTTTTAGAGAAATTGTCTTGTTAACATTAATTGCAACATATTCTTATATTTTGAAAATGAAAAGTATAGCCTACTGTAGGTTAAAGGAATAGATAACCCAAAAATAAAAATTCTCTCAGCATTTACACACACTTATGCCATCCTAGATGTGTATGACTTTCTTTCATCTGCTGAACACAACTGAAGATTTTTAGAAGAATTTCTCAGCTCTTTTGATCCACATAATGCAAGTGAATTGGTGCCAAAATGTTTAAGCACTATAAATCACATAAGTCAGCAAAAAGTAATCCATAAGGCTCCAGTGGTTAATTCCATATCTTCAGATGTGATATGATCAGTGTTTTTTTTTTTTTTAGGTTAATTAACATTGCTCATGCATATCATCCCCTACTGGGCAGGGAGAAGAATTTCAAGCAAAATCATAATACTTAAATATTGAATTGTTTCCCTCCCACACCTATTATATCACTTCTGAAAATATGGATTAAAACACTGTAGTCATATGGATAATTTTTGTTATGCCATCATGTGATTTTTTTTTTTTAAGCATTTCTTCATCCATTCTCATGCATTGTATAGATCTACTGAGCTTTCTTCTAAAATTCATAATTTGTGTTCTGCAGAAGAAAGCAAACTATCCCTTTAACATTAGTTAATGCATTAGGTACTATCAATCAACTACTTTATTTTGATAAATTAATATTAACCAACATTAATAAATTGTCCATTGTATCCATTGTAAGTTCTACCAGAAAGACTCGGGAGAATAATACTGAACAATTAACCATTTATTTACAGCTCGGCAAACAATATAAAGATAAAAGTATATACCCACCGGTCGTGAATCCTGGAGAGCCTAAACATGGAGAGAGATGAGGGTTAATAATGAGCATGACAAAAAACACCTTTAAGGCCAATGGCTAATTAGTAAGAGGTGACTACATTATAAGAAGACAAGAATACAATCATGCAATTAAAATTCTGCTGCTGTGTAAACGTAAGCATTAATAGAGCTGACGCTTTCGTACAAGCGACTTTTGAGAAGTTTGGGACACACTACGACTGGTCACCAGTTTATCCCTGAGAATGAGTCGAAGGGAAATGAGCATGAAGGAATAGAGATATAACTGTGAAATAGGCTAATAAAGTGTCAGGAGAGTCAGTGGAAACGAGCCGTTGAAGATCACATGAAGACAAGGCCGCACGGCCACACGGCCTTAGTAGACCACAGAGACGAGGCTGGCAATCAGCCACGACGGCATCTAGTGCCGCACATAAAAACAAGGTAGACTGGACACGGCCCGAGGCCACACAGAACGAAAGCGTCAGCATCTGTGAACTCAGACATGTGTAAGTACCCATCTTTTATACTGCAAGTGTTAGAACGCGATTGGATAGATGAGAAGGTAATGAGTGACGTAACAATTGAGTCTTCCTGGCAGAACTTATGCTAAAGCTTCCATTTCATTATACGTAAAGTATTAATTAACAAATGCGAACTTATTTTTAAGCATTACAAAAAATAAACCACTTTACAATAAACAACATATTTACACAACACAATTTACATAACAAATGTACACATACACAACAATTTACATATCAAATGTACACAATACACACAATGTAGAATACACATACACTAGATAAGGGTATATAAATATATATATATATATATATATATATATATATACACACACTAATTGGGAGCGAGAATATATTTGACAGAATGAAGATTAATAAAGTGCAGTGCTGATTGTTGATTGTGAGAGATCATGTGTTCAAAAGTCTTATTGCTTGTGGGAAGAAGCTGTCATGTAGTCGGCTGGTGCGGGTCCTGATGCTGCGATACCGCCTGCCTGATGGAAGCAGTGAGGGCAGCCCATAACTCGGGTGGCTGGAGTCTCTGATAATCCTCAGAGATTTTTTCACACACCGTCTGTTATATATATCCTGGAGGGAGGGAAGCTCACCTCCGATGATGTTTCTGGCAGTTCGCACCACCCTTTGCAGGTATTTACGGTTGTGGGCGGTGCTATTGCCGTACCAGGCGGTGATGCAGCCAGTCAGGATGCTCTCTACAGTACTGGTGTAGAACCGTGTGAGGATGTGGTGGTTCATTCCAAACTTCCTCAGCCGTCTCAGGAAGAAGAGGTGCTGGTGAGCCTTCTTCACAACGGCCTCAGTATGGACGGACCATGTGAGTTCCTCAGTAATGTGCACACTGAGGAACTTGAAACTGTCCACCGGTGGCATTGGAGCTATGTGTCGCCACACAGTCATGTGTGTAAAGGGAATACAGGAGTGGGCTGAGAACACAGCCCTGCGGGGCTCCAGTGTTGAGGGTCAGTGATGAGGAGATGTTGCTGCCCATTCTAACCACCTGACATCTGCCTGACAGGAAATCCAGGATCCAGCTGCACAGCGAGCTGTTTAAGCCCAGAGCCCGGAGTTTCTCATCAAGCTTGGAGGGCACTATGGTGTTGAATGCTGAGCTGTAGTCTACAAACAGCATTCTCACATATGTGTTCCTTTTTTCCAGATGGGAGAGAGCAGTGTGTATTGTAGATGCAATGGCATCATCAGTGGAGCGGTTGTTGCGGTAGGCAAACTGTAATGGGTCCAAAGAGGTGGGCAGAACAGAGCAGATGTAATCTCTGATCAACCTCTCAAAGCATTTGCTGATGATGGGGGTGAGGGCAACAGGACACCAGTCATTTAAGCAAGTGATTTTTGATTGCTTCGGTACAGGCAAAATGGTTGATGTTTTGAAGCATGTGGGGACTACAGACAGGGAGAGGGACAGGTTGAAAATGTCCGTAAAAACACCAGCCAGTTGGTTCGCGCATGCTCTGATGACTTGGCCCGGAATGCCGTCTGGACCCGCGGCTTTGCGGATATTCACTCGTCGAAAGGATCGGGTTACATTCGCAACAGAGACAGAGAGTGAACCATCCTCTGTAGTATCGGCCGCGAGTGCTCTCTCCGCGAGGGCGGTGTTGTTATTGTTCTCAAAACGAGCATAAAATGTATTAAGCTCGTCTGGGAGAGAGGCAATGGTGTTCATGGCGGAGTTTTTATTCCGTTTATAGTCCGTGATGGTGTTAATTCCCTGCCACATACTTCTGGAGTCAGTGGTGTTGAACTGTCCTTCAATTTTGTGCCTGTACTGGCGTTTGGCTGCACTGATGGAGTTACGGAGAGCATAACTGGCTTGTTTACGCTCCTCCGCATTCCCGGAATTAAAAGCGGAGGTCCGTGCAGTAATTGCCGCGCAAACATCGCCGTTAACCCATGGTTTCTGGTTGGGGTAGATCCGTATAGTTTTTGTCGGAACAACGTCCTCTACGCACTTCCTGATGAAACACGTTACGCTATCAGCGTAAACCTCGATGTCGTCATCGGAGACAGACCGGAACATCTCCCAGTCCGCGTGATCAAAACAGTCCTGTAGCATAGAGTCTGATTGAGCCGACCAGCACTGGATCATTCTGAGGGCGGTGCTTCCCGTTTCAGTTTCTGCCTGTAAGCGGGCAGAAGCAGAACGGAAGAGTGGTCGGATTTGCCAAATGGTGGACGGGGGAGGGATTTGTAGCCATCCCGGAAAGGAGAATAGCAATGATCTAAAACCCGGTCCCCTCATGTGTTGAAGCTGATATGTTGGTGGTATTTTGGTGCTATTGTTTTAAAGTTGGCTTTGGTGAAGTCCCCGGCAACAATGAACGCGGCCTCAGGGTGCGCGGTTTCCTGCTGACTTATACTCCCATACAGTTCCTTGAGTGCCCGGTCTGTGTCGGCTTGTGGAGGGATGTACACAGCTGTGATAATGACCGCTGTGAATTCCCTCGGTAGCCAGAATGGTCGACACAGAAGCATGAAATATTCCAGATCAGGAGAGCAGAAAGACTTGATAAAATGTACATTCCTCTGATCACACCATGATTTGTTGATCATAAAACATACACCACCACCTCTGCTTTTACCTGAGAGGTCTTTCGCTCTGTCCGCTCAGTGCACGGAGAAACCCGTGGGTTCGATGGCTGAGTCTGGAATCTCCGCGGACATCCAGGTTTCCATAAGACAGATAACGCAGCAATCTCTCGTTGGAAAGAGATCCGCGCTCTCAGCTCGCAGAGCTTGTTGTCCAGAGACTGAACATTTGCCAGTAGTATACTGGGTAGCGGGGGGGCGATTTGTGTGACGTCTTACTCTGATGAGAACGCCGGCTCTTTTTCCCCTTTTCCTTCTGCGTTTCCGCTGCCGGGCAGCCCAGACAAAGGGGCAGCACAGACACTCATTGAGGAATTTGAATTCCGGTTTTCGGTGTGTGATTGCCGAACCAATGTCCAAAAGCGTTTGTCTGTCGTACACAATAAGGCAGACAACATCCAAGACAAAAAAACACAAAACTGTAAACAAAACAAACAATAAACTGCAGTGTTTTGACGGAGCCCGCGACACAGCAGCCATACTCTGCGCCATCTTGAGCAATCAAGTTACCTAACATTAAAGAATGTGATCATGGAGAGAGTTTTCAAACTTTAATTAATTTGTTTTATGTAAGACTTTATTTTAGGTGGAGGAAACGCTGTTCCAGTGTGGATGAGAGGTGTAAAGAGAGCAAAATCAATGCATTTTTATACTGAAAAATATAATGTGGACATGTTGCATAATCATAAAAGAACGTTATATTATGTCAATATGTCAATATTGCAAGTTTTAGAGTATGCCCAAATGTCCAAATTGTATGAGTATGTACAAATACCTCTACAAACACTATTGAGATCATCCTGGAAAAATTATATTAAGGTGTTTTTTGCAAGGATGTTGTGTGCTATGAAGATTAACATACCTGTGTCTGTTGTTGCATTTTAGTGAAACATTAAACTCCAAGAAACATTTTTAACCTGACTACTGCAAATCATCATAAGTGATACACTATGTAATATTTTTTTTTCTCAAAACATTGGGAATGTTGCCCCAACTTCATACGTGAATGATTGAATTGAACATAACAGAAATGACACTGTTTTCTTCATAGAACAAATTAAAGTGACCCATCTAAGAAAGTGAAGATGTTTGCTGGTCATTTGCAGGATGCACAGGTGGTAGAGGTGGTCTGCAGTCAGCATTCAGTCTGTGGGGGTGTCATGTGATTACTTAAGCTTCGCACTCACTAACTCATCTAATTACACTACTCCACTGAAAGGCCATACTGGAAAAAAGGTTAATTGCTTAATTTTCCTACCATATGTACACACAGTTCATAAGTCAAGTTTTTTAAATGCATACACACTATTTCAAATCTACAACTTAGCCTTTTTTTTCTTCTTGATTTATGTGTAAACAAAAGAGTGGTGGTGCAACATAGATGTGTAGCACTGCTTCTGAGTGCACTTAAGACTGATGTCATGTTCGTCATTGAAGGACTTTGAATCCTCATGAAAAGGTCATTCATGTTTGGATGTGCAACTCATGCCAAACATCACACTGCGGAGAGAAGCAACACATCCAGCGGGAAAGCAAAGACATTACATGGATCATTACCTGCTGATATAGGAGAGAGAGAACAGCGACTGGCTTAATGATGCTTTGATAAGCTGTTTTCAGGAGGTAAACATAATCCGTTAGCTTTTCATCACTTTTTTTGTACCCGGGGCAATTTTTGCTGGGACACGAAACTATCATTGGCTTGTTTGCAGAACAATCCATGACTACAAACATTTCATTAAACTGTCTTTGTAATGAATCATGATAGAAAAGGAATTTGTATTTTGTTGAGATCTGGATATGATATCTGGATGTTTGTTTGCCTTTCTACAGAATTCAATCAATTATAAAGACAGATGCTGTAATATCTTGTTGAATTTCTTTAAGAAATAGACCTTATTTACAACAGCACCATATTTAAGGCTGTGAGGGATAGACTTAAAGTCTTTTCTATGACATCCATGTACAAAGATGTATAAAGTTCCGAGATCACATCTCTTTTTCCACAACTCATGTTTTCTAAAGGTTTTTATCAACTGAAATTTTTTGTAAATTTAAATACAGTATAATATCAATGTTTCATCAGCAGAATGATCCAAAACACTATAAACAACAGTAAAACATATTGAAGAGACTATAAGTTCATTCATCACAGCCTCATTATTATACACCGCCTTTCTTTGGTACGATGAAGTAAGGGCTGTAGAAACCCTTCTCCATCTCAGCTGGAGGGACAGGCTGTCACAGATCTCCCTGTCTTTCCTTGATTTATGCTCCACGCTCCCTCCACTTATCACTAATCACCTGCACCTGTCTCTTGTTTCCGTTCCACTCTTTAAATACTCTGTTCTCCCCTCACTCTTGGTCTGGTCTCGTTAATCGTTTATCGTATACAGACTCACTCCTTCGTTCCTGTGATCTGGTTATCTCCACGCTCCTTCGTTCCTGTGATTTTCCTGTCTCCACGCTCCTTTGTCAATCCTCCTATCTCCACGCTCCTTCGTTCCTGTTAACTTCCTATCTCCACGTTCCTTTGCTCCTTCTAACCCAAGCTCCTCGCTCCTTTTACTCCAGCGGAGATCTCGGAAGCTCAACGATCTCGGAAGCTCAACGATCTCCCAAGCTCCACGCTCATTCACTCCAGTGACGTCACGCCAAGCTCCGCGTTCATTCTCCAGCTCCACGCTCATTCACTCCAGTGACATCAGCCTAAGCTCCACGCTCGTCCAAGCTCTGCGCTCATTCTCCAGCTCCGCGCTCATTCACTCCAGTGACGTCACGCCAAGCTCCGCGCTCATTCTCCAGCTCCACGCTCATTCACTCCAGTGACGTCACCCCAAGCTCCACACTCATCCAAGCTCTGCGCTCATTCTCCAACTCCACTCTCATTCACTCCAGTGAAGTCAACCCAAGCTCCATGCACTTCTGATACTCATCTCCTTCCCTTAACACTCTTATTAAATAAACGCAACCTCCGGGTTTAACTCTACTCCTGTGTCAGAGCGCATTTGTTAAACAGGCTCTATCGCGTCCTTACGCAGAAGTGTTTTGATCTCCGCATGCAGGGTTTTCGCCCTGCACTGAGGTAAAGCGGACGCCGTTGAAGCAGGGTGGGTGCCTGGCAAACTGAATCATGTAGCCAAGTCGAATAGTCCTGGCCAGCCACTGCAACGCAAGCTCCGGGTGAGGGGCACTAAGGGGATGATCACATGAGAAGTACCTGAAGGTGGGGCCTCGTGGTGGGGGGGACCAGGCGACTTCACGTCGGGGAGCGTTGCTTCGTCCCAAGGTGTTTGTGTTGAGGAGAGGTTCGAAGCACTTACTTGATCTGCGTACCTGGCCTGGGGCAGGTAGGCGACTGAGAAGGAGGTTCTGTAGCGACAACTCCTAGCACCCAGGGGCATAGTCTGCACTGGGGTGCAGAGAAAATAAATGCAGCATACACTCTTGTAGAGGTGAGAGGAACAGCAGTGGATTTATTCCCTGAAACACAGAAAACGAAGAAAAAATCTGTCTGAACAGACACAAGCTTCCCTCCTTTTATAATCGTATGTCTGGGTGAGGGGGGCATGCAAATTCTGTTCGCCAATTCTCATTGGCCTTTTCTCAAAGATAGAGGTAACCGAGGCTCTCAAGAGAGACCCCTAGTGTCACTACATCAATACAACGTCGAGTGAGTGACAGAAGGTGAACTCCAGTCATTTTAGCAACCTTATTAAAGCTGTTTTGTTCTGCATGGAGACCCTCATGGAGGCTGCCTTGTTAGGATCACATGACCAGCGGAATTCTACTTCCTTAATCTCAGTAACTGTGCTGTTATTGGACACTTTTACTCATGGATTAAACTAATCATGGCTGACTGTAAATTGTGAGTTTCTACAATGGCTTTGAAAACGATTGAATTTTACGGATGCTGCATCAACACCACTAGGTATCAGTGTAAGTCCAAGACTACACATATAAAGAAATACTGAGTGCCCCTTTAATATGATGCTGTGTGCAAATGTATTATTGCCGCCATGTCGAGATCACATGATCTGCTGGGTATTACTCGCTTTATGTCAATAATACCCTTTAACCGGGTTCCAAAAATAATGGGAATCAATGGTTTTTCGGGTGCTGCAGTGGAAATAAGAAAATATTGTGAAATAGTGAGTTCTGAGGTTGTTAGCTTTTCGTATATGCTTCTGCTAAATCCATTAGTTGCTTTTGACTTCATTTAGAAAAAACTAAATGTGTTTAAAAGTGCAATTCCTGGTGAAGAACTACACTACCCATGAAATAGCAGAGAAAGAATCACATCCAACAAAGCACTCCCAAACTCTTGATATCATATATTTCTGCATTTTTTGCAATAAACTTAAGATATATTGTTTCTAAACTTAAAATTAACAACTAAAAGTATCATCATTTTTAATATGATTACATAATTCACAAGGTGCTGATGTACTTAATTCCCTAATTAAATATGTTAAGTATGTAATCTTTGACTTTTTGTCAGATTTTCAAAAGTTTTTTGTGATTAACCTTGAAGGTGTCTGTTTTGCTCCAAGGCCTAGAACTCTTTTAAGGGGGATTTTATGAAATCCCTATTAAAAAAAATAGAAAATTAATGGGAAAAGGCATCTGAAAAAGGCACTGTTTCACTCTATAGACATTCTATTTGATAAGATATCCCTAGTTTCTGAGTTATATACTTCTGATTTTTTAAGGACATTATATGATCTTATAATTACCTATAAAACATTTTCCCCTTAAACAGCATCAATGCAGTTTGGTATTTTTTAACCCTAACCAAACCGTATCTACTTTTGCCAAAAAAGTAGCTTGACAGTAATTTTACTACTTTAAAACTTAAAGTAGCTTCACCAACTCTGTTCTACTTACTACAACCAGAACAAACTTCTGAAGTGCCAAAATAAAAAATAATAAATATCAAAATAGCTTATACCTTGATGACAAGTCTATCAATCTTCTTTATCCCGGGAAAAGTGGAGGTTTGGTTTGGCAATCAATAACGTCAAAATTAGTCTCCCTTAGCAGGGAATCACAGGACCGAGCACAGCTGGACTGGAGCTTTGCTCGGCCTGTATCCTGCCAGCTGCCTGTCCTGACATTAACCAGCTTCCCCCGAGACACGCTGACATGCCACAAGCTCACACACGACGTGTGTGTGTGTGTGTGTGTATTTGCGCAAGTGTGGGCCGCTCACCTTGACTTAGTGACCTGGAATTGCACCGAAACTGTGGTACTCCCAAAGGCACCTAAGAGATCTACATGTAGGGCTGCAGACTGCATGTCTGTCATCACTCATCAGTGTGTACTAGTGAGCTAATGACAAGCAAAGTGCTTCTGTGGCTTGAGATGCTTTTGGAGAGTACAGCACAAGGCAGCATGCATGACCTGAGATGGGCTGCAATCTGCAGTGATCATGAGCAGATTACTAAGACTGACTTCAGGAGATAGGTAGTTGACATTAAATTTCATGCAGACTCAGTAGTGTCCTACGGATTGACATACTATAATTAATCAAACTATTTCAAATAATATTTTCAAATTAGTATATAATTATTATTAGGGCTGTCAATTATTAAGTGCTGCATCACTGCACCTCAACAAATCTCACAAATAGCACAGACACAGAATGAGAGCTGGTCAGGCAGGATGAGTTCTTGACAGTTGGATGAAGCACAGCAGAGTGCAGGGGTCTTGAGGTGCGATTTTCATTGTTTTAATTTCTTTCAAATGCAGCATTTATGAGGCTAAAAACCAGTGAGGAGCTCTAAACGTGTCCATCTGATGCATACATACTGTATACTGACAACATAATTATATATAGCGCAAATGGAACGGAAGAACATGAACTCAATTGCAAAATGGATTGCTGTCAGCAGTGGACTTAAGTTTAATGATTTGGAAATAAATCAAACAATAAATTGAATTCTGAAGCTGCTTTTTGTATTGTCTAATCAATGCTTTACTCATTTGCCACAATCATCCAATATTAGAATATTTATTATTGTATTATATATAATACATTATATTTATAATAATTTTAATTATTGTGTATTATTATTTTTATTCAAGAAATATTGATACACGATCAGTTGGGATTAACTAATTAGCATGTCATGTAATTAATCAGATGCATTTTTTCTGATCAACAGTCCAAATGATCATACATGCACTTTTTATGACATCTTATTAATTGAGACTGCAGTACATAGAATATTTGAATTTAAATGTACTTACAGGAACATTTAAAATCAAATAGTGAAGACAAAAAGGTGGTAATTGTGGTCACAAATTGTTGAACAGTTACAGGGCCAAATATACACTCTCTTTTGTGCAGATTTTCTTTAAAAATCTTGCTGTTGATTAAAAACAAGTTCATGTACATGCTATGCATACAACTACTCTGAAAACAGGTAGGGTGGCCATTGTGTGTGTGTTTTATTTACCTACACACTGTATTTTTTAACTGTATAAAACCTTTCTGTTATTTAATTTGGTTTAACCCTTGTATGGTGTTCGGGTCTGTTGGACCCGTTTTCATTTTTTATCAAAAGAAAAATGATACGATTAATTATTTTTTCAAACTCAGACTCATTGGCCTTGGCTCATTTTCTGTGAAGAATATATATCAGAACACATTTTCAATGAAAACACACTGTACACCCCCCCTACACATTTACATTACACACAGGATGTTCGGGTCCACTGGACCCGAGGCTAATAAAAGTGTGGAAACTGTAGATCCTGTGTACCTTTACTCTGTCCTCCTCCTGTCAGTGTGTGTGTGTGTGTGTGTGTGTGTGGAGTGTGAGTTTTGTGTTTCTGCACCTGCCGTTCCCACACAAGGTCACAACATTGTTGCAAAATTCAAGCACGGCCACCGTCTGCTCTCACATTCCCGCACATTTTACCCTTTGTCTTGCGGGAACCAATCTTTCTTTTCTCATACTCTATCCCAGCTGCGAATTGGGCACGGGACACAATAAATAATAATAAATAATAAGCTTTGCCAGTGTGGTGAAAATTGTAGGTTCTGTGTACCTTCACTCTGTCCGGGCCTACTGTTATTGTGTGTGTGTGTGTGTTCTTTTATATGGTTTATGAGGACACAAGTGTGTATAATGGGTATTACAACATAAACATGGTTTATGAGGACATCTGTGTCCTCATAAAACAAACAGCTTAAAAAAACATACTACATGGTGTTTTTTGTAATTCAAAAAATGCCAACACTTTCTGTGATTGGTAGGTTTAGGGTGGGGTTAGTGTAGGGGGTAGATTATACAGTTTGTACATTAGAAAAACCATTACGCATATGAAGAGTCACCATAAACCACATAGAGTCACCATAAGACCAGCCGTTCCGTGCAACGTCTCTGGAAAAATTCCACATCATTTCCAGGATTATCCGCTTTGATAACCGAGATGACAGACCAGCTCGACGGCAGAGAGACAAGCTAGCTGCCATCAGGAAAGTGTGGGACAAGTGGGTGAACCGCCTCCCCCTGTTTTTCAACCCTGGGCCTAATGTCACCATTGATGAGCAGCTGATGCCATTTAGGGGCCGCTGCCCCTTTAGGCAGTATATACCATCTGGTTTTCTGTTTCCTTGTTATTGTTGTTTGATTAACAGTCTTTTTATTACATAGCCTACTAGACAGTGCTCTATTCGGTTACATGTAAACTTCAAGCATTTTGATGCAAATACGCTTTTTGTCCCACTGTTTAAATTCACTTTAGACATAAACAACTGCGTTTACATTAAATCCTCATCAAGACAGGTATTGGCAGAATTATAAAGTGTATTTGATCATTAGGCGCATTAGCACTCAAACATTAGCTGCCTGTCAATCAAACAACATGCAGCTACAGAAGTCAGGAAACAAAAAGTTAAGTAAAAAGTAATATCTTTTATATTTTATCTAGGTCAACCAACCAGTGGTTGTCTTGCTATCTCAATTGATGTAATGAACACCCCTGTTCTAGAAACACAAGTTAAATATAGAAAACTACTCAAAAAATGTGTTCAAGGACAATTCTCTTTTTCAGATAAACATCTAGATCATTTTATTGCCCAGCCCTATTGTTAACATTGCATTAATCTCTCACAGCAGCCCAATAATCTATAGATTATTGATTGTGATAGATAGTTCAATTACAGGCTACGTTATAGACACACAGAATCTAGAATGGAGAACTATGAAATTTACCTTAATATGTTTCTTCAAATTAGAGGCAGGATTAATGATGATATCTGACTTGAGCAAGTTAAGCTCACATGAAACGATCATGCAATTGGCCTTTTTCACTGCAAAACCCTTCCAGATCCGGCCGAGATATTCAGCTGTAAACTGTGTATGAGGTAACCTCCACATCCATAACAAATGGCGCCAGATCTGCAGCTGCCGAAAAAGTTTTTACGTGTGATTTTATTGGATGGGAGTCACGAGACTCTCGGTTGATAGATAATAATAAAATAAGGACAGGGAAGTAGCGAACACAGACAGTGGGAAAATAGCGCAGTAAAAGTACAGTTACAGCACTTAAAATGTACTCAAGTAAAAGTATAAAAAAAAATAACTACATGAAAAAAGTACAATTCTTGTGAAAAAAAGTAGCTAAATACAGCAAAGCGAGTATTTTTATTTGTTAATTTACACCCCTGGTCATAAGATAGCATTATGTGAGGATCATAGCGAAAAGTGTTTATGAACTGTTAAGCTGTCGTTTTACTCATGATTTGTGTGAATGTGAATAAGTCATTGTAGTTGTAGTGCCTCTAAAGTTCAATTCCCAGAAAACTGCCAGAATATATAGAACGAAGCATGCAAAAAAAATTTGCAAAAAACATGGACATGAAATCAGGTTGGAGAATATCTTGGTTTCCTGAAAGGATGGAACAAGGCACTGCATCAATAGCAGAGTGACTATTATATACAGCATTAATTTAACATTTATTTTTCAAAGCGTATGAATTTCACGTACCTGACACAAAGCAACAAGTAACACGGTTAGGTTAACTGCTAAATGAAACCGCTAATTTGCTTTAAACACTACTAATCAATGTAGAAAACACTCTATAGTGTTTTCTAGCATAGTGATGAACAGCAACACGAACAAACAATGTGTCACAAAAAAAAAAAAGTACAAAAACAGAAGTTAGCATTTTATCATACTACACTACTACTCATAGAAAAATGGGTAACACTTTACTTGAAGGGGTGTGCATAAGATTGACATGACACCTTCAAAATCATGACATGACACGTCATTAATATGAAGGAGGTTTTATGCATGTTTATGACAACTGTCATTAAGTGTCATTCGCTCAATTATGACATTTTGAAGGCAAATATGACATTGTTTGAGATGTCTTTGTCATGACAACTTGACATAAACCAATACATCATAACCTTTCAGTGTCTTTGTCATGACAACTTGACATTACCAAGACAACATAACCGGTCATAAATGTCATAAACATGACATAGCAGATTAATTATCAAACTTAAGAAACCACTTAGCTTTATGGGTTAACATTACATTAAACTGTCATGTGGTTGGTTTTGACATTGGCTGTCATGAAGCCATTATAACTGTGTCAAGAATATTTTTCTGACCACTTTTTTTTTTTTTCAGTGGTACAAATTGAATATGTCATTAAGTGTTAACACTGTCAAATTATTTTATAACAGTGTCATGAATACTTTTCTTGACCTCAACTACAGTGGTACAAATTGGATTTGTCATTAAAATGTCATTAAGTGTTAATACTCTGTCAAATTATTTTATTACAGTGTCATGAATATTTTTCTTGACCTCAACTACAGTGATACAAATTGAATGTGTCATTAAAGTGTCATTAAGTGTTAATACTCTGTCAAATTATTTTATAACAGTGTCATGAATATTTTGCTGCAAGTTGAACTTGTCATTAAATGTTTAGTGGTATTACTGTAAAATAATTTTAAATACCTTAACAAAACTAACAGAACTTTTTCTTCCTCACACAGAGGGTTCTGACATGTTCTGACATAGAATGGAAAAAAAAAAAAACACAAAAAAAACTTACAAAATATAATTACCTGTGCTTCCTCAAACAGAGGGTTACAAAATAATCTCAACACATATATTTAGTGTTTTGGAGGGAAACCAACAGTATAAAATAAAATAAAAATAAAATAAAATTAGGTGTGCTTATACATTATTGGGAGGAGTTGTCCACTTTTTTTCTTTGCTGTGATCGTTTCAGCCATCTCTTCTGTTATAGCCCTCTTGCAGCGCTCTGCAAACTCAGAGATCTTCTCATTTACATTATCTGTGGGGAGCAACTCCTTGTGTCTGGATATGTGATTGCTAGCTCAGCAATTATAGCTGTTCTTGCTATTGTGTTGCGGTCAACATTAATCTTGGCGAAGGCCTTTTTCATGGATCCAAACTTTGTGAATCTCTTGAGGGCATTCTTGTAGCGGAGGATGATTCCATCCGTTGTGGTCACTGAACAAAAAAAATAACCAACACAAACAAATAAATAAACTAAGGCTTTCAAAACTATTAATTGTGATTATTCGCACTTGCTGTTTGTAGTTACCTGTAATCATGATTAGGAAATTTTAATCAGATGACAGTCCTAATTCATACAAATGTTAAAGAGACACATTTTCTCTAGATTTGACTTATTTTATGAAGTCATATAGTGACATCCTTGCAGTATTAGATGTAGGTTTAATCTCAGCTAACGTTCTTTAAGATGCGATTTCTGGGCATATCCGGGACACGCTATTGAAATGCAGGAGACTCAAGGAGCTTCTGGGAGTAGTGGTATGTCTGAGATGCTTCTGTAAAATGGTGAGTAACTTGTGTCTTCTGTGAGGTGTTTGAGGTGGTGGATCGTGAGTTTTGGGAATTCCTGTCAATTGTCTTTCATTGTTACAGATATGTAATAGCAAATGCGATTAATCGTGTCAGCTTCTTTTCAGACAACAGCTGATATAAAATAATTATACTAACCCTGCTGGTTCACTGTGGATTCTCCTTTCAATTGACATAATAAAGGCTTTAATTTTTGACATCACAGACTTTGGGCCCTATTTCAAGAATCTAAGCACATGGAGGGATGAAGGCGCAAGTGCACTTAGGGCATCCGAATCCACTTTTGCTATTTAACGACGAGAAAAATGGTTGGTGCGCCAGGCGCATAGTCTAAAAGGGTTGTTCCTATTCTCTAAATGAGTAATGGGTGTGCTTTGGCCTTTACGTGCAATAAACCAATCAGAACCTCATCTCCCATTCACTTTAAATGCCAGTTGCGCTTGCGCCTTGGCGGGGTCACTATTTTTGCTATTAAAATGAAAACTGTGTCAGGCTGAAACTAGCAAAAAACACTCACGTCACGCCTGGCGCTGAAATGCGCCAGGTGCATGATAGGGCCCTTTGAGTTTTTCCTCAATTGCCAGACTATGCAAACAGAATTTTTTTAAATTTTTTTTTTGCAACAGGAGGAATGACCAAGAAACAGCACAATAAGCTGTGTCCTTTTATATCTAACAGCCTATATCTAACATAACCAGCCTGGGTGGAGGATGCACACTGAATCAGCATGCAAATGAGTGTCTGTTCTTGTCTGCTTTAAAGGCTAAATATATGTTTCTTTATTAAACATGCAAGATAAATGAAAAAAATTGCTTTCATTTACCCATCCTCATTTATTTCAAAATCTGTATGAATTTCTTTTTTTCTGTGAAACACAAAATAATATATTTTGAGAAATGTCTCAGTGTTGCTGTTGTTGTTTTTATTCCATATGGAAGTTAATGGCAACCAAAACACTTTGGTTACCAACATTTCTCAAAATATATTATATCAAGAAAAAACATATTCACACAGGTTTAGAACAACATGAATGAGAGAAAATTATGACAGAATATAAATTTTTGGGAAAACTATCCCTTTAACTAAGCTGCTTTTCACGCAAATATGAAAAATGAAAGACAGTTAAGTAATGGGCAACTTTAATGTAAGAAAACATCTAATTATTTAGAAAATCATTGCATGTGCTTACTTCTTGAACGGCTGTGTGAGTCAGTGTATTTTTTTGACTTTTTCTTCTCCTTCTTCTTTTTCTTCTTCTTCTTCTCCTCTTCTGAGGATGAGGAGCTGGAGTCTGAGAATGAAGAGGAGGGGGATGGATATGTTGAAGGTGAAGATGAAGAAGGAATGTGAGCAGTCTTTCTGATCCTGTGAGAAAAGGGGAATGGGGCAGGTGGACAAGCAGAAAGATGTATAAATAAACAAAGCCCCATAAACTAAAAAGCTACCTTTCACAATGTAGGCCCAATTTTGGGTACTATCTGAAAGCAGAAAACTGTATCATAGAAGAACACAGATAACAGGCTTTGTTTTATTACAGATAACTTATATAATGCTCCAATTGTAGTTGATGATTAAAGGAACTTCTGTAAAGTCTTGTTTTTGAAACCAGAGCAGAGAGCTATTGGAAGCACTTGTCATTGGATATAATCAAATCAAATCACATTTATTTGTATAGCGCTTTTCACAATACAAATCGTTTCAAAGCAGCTTTACACAAGTCACAAAGTGTCTATGAAAATGTCTTTAAAATATTATTAATGTTTTACATTTACATTACAATATATGTTAACGTGACGGATAGTTTTGATCCTTCTGTAATAATGTGATTAGTAATTTAATTACTGCATTTAATAAACATGACTACATGAAGTTACTGACATCGAGTAGCGATGGCGAGAACTTGGATGTGTATGGAAACACTGAACAGGAAGTGGTCGATGTTGAGAGAGTTAATAATACAGTATGAGAGAAAGAGAAATGCATTTGGTCATGTGTGTTGTCATATTGGAGACGGCCGTGAGACCTCTGCCAGCGTGTGCTATATGACGAATACAAGCAGTGTTGCGGTTCAACATAACTAAGAAATATATATGTTGTAATATTCTAAAAAGGTCTATTTTGATGAAGGCGAGTCTAAACAGATTTTAAAGCCGTTCGATAGTGTCTTACTGATGTAATCATTTGGTGTGAGTTTAACAGTTATATTTAATAAGCAGTTATTATGTGGCAATGTTAAGCAATATCAATTTGTTTCTGACTTCAGTTTTAACTTCTAGTTAGAGAGACAAATATTCCAAATATTTCACATAGCATTACCGTTGCGGCATGTGTATCATTACTGTGATTCAAAATTAAAACCATAGCTATATTGCCCCTCTCAAATTCATCAAATCAAAGGGGTTCTAAAGAGTAATGAAAATATTTAATTTAATATAGTTTAACTATAGTTAAATTGATCCCCCGGTGAGCAAGCCAAAGGTGACAGTGGTAAGGAACGAAAACTCCATTTAGCCATTTTAAAAGCATTTAGGCATTTTAGAGTGAAGAGGAGTAACTCTATTCTATTTAAAGTCCCTGTGAACCGGAAGTAACAAACGACTTTCCCACAGTGTTCTGATATATTTCGAAGTGAAACAGAATATTGAATAGAGGGCAGGGGTTTACTTCTGCGCTCCTCCTCTCCATCTCTCGCTCATAGCAGACTAACGGTTTGAGGGGAGTTGCCACGCCCTCGCGCCATAGCAGGGAAGGGAAGGATAAAGTATTTGATTAAAGATTATAAGGGTACATGATTTTTTTTAAATGAATTAAGTGGACAGATAAATCATTTATAATAAACACTACAATATTACATATAAAAATACGAATTGTAAAATTTGATTTCATGGCGACTTTAAAGTCAAGTCAAGTCAAGTCAATTTTATTTGTATAGCGCCTTTCACAACACACATCGTTTCAAAGCAGCTTTACAGAAGTTCAGCATTAACAGACGATAAAAATGTAATGTCTATAAAGTCGATAAATCATCATCCTTGTGCAGGGCTCCAAACTGCGACTAAAAATGGTCGCATTTGTGACCAAATAAATTTATTTGTGAGTGTAATTTCTGTCAAGGTCGCCATTGGCGACAGTAAAAGTTTACTCCCTTTGATTTTAAAATTTGCATTACATTTCCCGAGATACATTACAAAAGTTTATATCAAAGAAATAGCGGGGAAAACGGAGTTCATTGCAGGAACTAACCATTTCAAAAAAGAGACTGTTAGAAAACACGGTGACAGTAACAAGCATAAAAAATGCACGTGATCACAAAATTGCGAAGAATGCTCCACAGACTACACTGTTAGCGAGCTGCGGGACGAAAAGGAATGGAAGGAGTTAAAAATGAAAAAAAAAAAATTTGGCGCCTGTTTTTTCCCCCTATAGGAGCCAATCGCTCCTTAATTGATTTTTTTTTTTGTTTGGAGCCCTGTTGTGGAATTAGATAAGATATGATTCTTTATCGTGTTTAAAAATAATCAAATAATAATTGTATTAATAACCCCAGTGAGCAAGCCGAAGGCGACTGTGGCAAGGAACACAAAACTCCAAAAGATGATGGTTAATGGAGAAAAATAACCTTGGGAGAAACCAGACTCACTGTGGGGGCCAGTTCCCCTCTGGCTAACATCATGAATAATGTAAATAAGAATTATTTATAGTTAAAAAACATGATTTAAAAAATTATTAAACTTATTAAGTGCTAAGGGTCAGTATTTAGACAGTGATTGTGTTTGAACTGCAAGATTAGTGACCAGTGTCTTTGAAGTCCATCCTTGATTAAATTCCAGAAGTTCACTTAGATGCAATTGTCCTTGTTTGGCTGATGAAGGCTTTTGTTGGCAATAGTTAGTCTATGTATCCCATTTCAAGATCGTAGTCCATGGTGATGGGGCATCTGAAGTCTCCGTGAGAGGCTGGATACAAACTGGAGCTGACGAACGCTATTTACCTCGGGACTGGCGTCCCGAGATAACAGCAGAAAAGCAGATGGGAAATAATTAGCATAGCTGATGTTCATAATATTAATGCATTATAACTGATTCAGCAGTAGTATAAAAAGTAAGCATTATGTGAATGCTTGGTTAAAGAGATGCGTCTTTAATCTAGTTTTAAACTGGGACAACGAGTCTGAGCCTCGAACAATATCAGGAAGGCTATTCCAGAGTTTAGGAGCTAAATGTGAGAACGCCCTCCCTCCATTAGTGGACTTAGATATCCTAGGTATGACCAGAAGCCTCGAATTTAGTGATCTTAAGGAGCGCGATGGATTGTATGGCGATAGAAGATCCGTTAAATACACCGGAGATAAACCATTTAGGGCTTTATAGGTCAGTAGTAATACTTTGTAATTGATACGGAACTTAATAGGTAGCCAGTGTAGAGATGATAAAATCGGTGTTATATGATCATATTTTCTTGACCTAGTAAGAACTCTAGCGGCTGCATTTTGGACTAACTGTAGCTTGTTTATTGAGGATGCAGGGCAACCAGCTAATAAAGCATTACAGTAATCTAGTCTCGAGGTCATGAATGCATGAACTAACTTTTCTGCATCAGAAACAGATAGCATGTTACGTAGCTTAGCAATGTTTCTAAGATGGAAAAAGGCTGTTTTCGTAACAGATGAAATATGATTTTCGAAAGTCAAGTTGCGGTCTAGTATAACACCCAGGTCTTTTACTGTAGTGGATAATGTAACAGGACATCCTTCTAAATTAAAGTTGTATTGTAAGGGATTTTGTGGGTAGTTTTTTGGACCAATAAGTAATACCTCCGTTTTATCGGAATTTAATAACAGGAAATTACACGTCATCCAGCATTTTATATCTTTAAGACACTCTGTCAAGTTAGATAAGTTAGTGTTTTCATCTGGTCGTGATGAGATATATAATTGAGTGTCATCAGCATAACAGTGGAAATTAATTCCATGTTTTCTTATAATTTTACCAAGTGGCAGCATATATATTGAGAATAATAGAGGGCCTAACACAGATCCTTGTGGCACTCCATAGTCTACTGACGTTATTTTTGATTTTTCCCCATTTAAACAGACAAAATGGTAACGGTCTGATAAGTACGATCTAAACCAGCTTAATGCCTGTCCCTGAACACCAGTGTAGTTTTGTAGTCGATCCAAGAGTATTTTATGATCTATAGTGTCGAACGCAGCGCTAAGATCGAGTAGAACTAATATTGAGATGCAGCCTTGGTCAGAAGCCAAAAGTAAATCATTTGTAATTTTAACTAGCGCAGTTTCTGTGCTATGATGCGGTCTGAATCCTGACTGAAATTTTTCATAGATATCATTTTCTTGCAAGAAAGAGCACAATTGAGCGGACACAACTTTTTCTAATATTTTAGACATAAATGGAAGATTTGAGATGGGTCTGTAATTTGCTAGGTTATTTGGATCTAATTGTGGTTTCTTAATGAGAGGTTTTATAACTGCCAGCTTAAATATTCTTGGAACATGACCTAAAAATAAAGACGAGTTAATAATATTGAGAAGAGGCTCTTCCACTACATGTAACAAATCTTTCAGTAGTTTAGTTGGTATTGGATCTAGTAAACATTGTTGGTTTAGATGCAATGATAAGTTTATTTAGCTCTTCCTGTCCTATAGTTGTAAAGCGGTGTAGTTGTTCTTGAGGGGCGATAATTGAGGGTGAGTCATAAGACACCATAAAAGATTGTACATTAACAGTTGTGTTTACAATTGTGTTTCTGATGTTTTCTATTTTCTCAGTGAAGAAATTCATAAAATCATTACTACTAAACTGTAACGGAATATTTTGCTCAGGTGATCTCTGTTTATTTGTTAGTCTAGCCACGGTGTTAAATAAGAACCTTGGATTATTTTGGTTATTTTCTATTAGTTTGCGGAGGTGCTCAGCCCTGGCTGTTTTTAGAGCCTTTTTGTAACGTGACATACTGTCTTTCCACGCGATTCTAAAGACCTCTAAATTAGTTTGTTTCCATTTACGCTCTAAGTTACGAGTTTCTCTCTTGATAGAATGCGTAGCACTGTTGTACCATGGTGCTCTAGTTTTTTCTCGAAATTTTTTTAATCTAATTGGTGCAACAATATCTAATGTACCAGAGAAAATGGTGCTCAAACTGCTAGTCATTTCCTCTAGTTCATCTGTTTGTTTGGGTTCACTGAGCAGCTGAGATAGATCAGGTAAGCTATTTGAGAATCTATCTATTGTGGTTGGAAGGATTGTTCTGCTTGGTCGATAACGTGGCGCAATATGACAGATTTCAGTGGTACGTAGTATGCAAGTTACCATGTAATGATCAGTGACATCATCATTTTGCGGTATAATATCTATATCGGTTGGATTGGTTCCATATGATATAATTAAATCTAGCGTATGATTTAGGCGATGAGTGGGACCACTGACGTTTTGCGTGACCCCGAAGGAGTTTAACAAATCTGTAAACGCAGCCCCTAACGCATCATTTGTGTTATCTACGTGTATATTAAAATCTCCAACAATTATTGCTTTATCGACATTGACCAATAGATCTGATAGAAAGTCTGCAAACTCTTTTAGGAAATCAGCGTAAGGCCCTGGAGGTCTATATACGGTAGCCAAGGCTAGAGATAATAGGGATTTTTTTCTTACATCTGAGAGTGTAACATTTAGCACAAGTACTTCAAACGAATTAAACCTGTGACCTATTTTCTGAGTAACATTAAGAATATCTCTATAAATTGTTGCAACACCGCCGCCACGACCAATCAGACGGGGCTCATGCTTATAGCAGTATCCTGGCGGAGTAGACTCATTTAGACCGAAATAATCATTTGGTTTAAGCCAGGTTTCAGTAAGGCAAAATACATCAAAACTATTATCTGAGACCATTTCATTTACAATAACCGCCTTAGGTGTGAGCGATCTAATGTTTAGAAGACCTAGCTTTAGAAATTGTTTTTGCTCACTGATATTGAGATTTTCTGGTTTAATTACAATTAGATTTTTCCTAGATCCTACAGTAGATGTATTGTTTGGCTTTACTAAACGAGGAACAGACACAGTTTCTATATAATGTTCTACATTGGTACTTATATCAATTAAGTTGGGACAGCAAATACTGTGATTTGGACTTTGACTTACTAGTCATATGGTGTGTAGCATCTTGGAGATGTTGTCCGACAGAACAGCCGCTCCGACTCTGCTGGGGTGAAGGCCATCAGGACGGAAGAGCCTAGGTCGCTCCCAAAACAGATTCCAATTATTACAAAAAGAGCAGTCTCTGTTCATTACACCATGACATTAACCATTCATTTAGAGCAAATAATCTACTGAACCTTTCTTGTCCTAGTCGGTACGTGGGAAGCGGTCCAGACACGACGATCGTTGTTTCTGGCGAAGTGCTGCGTACCGTCTCGATCAGGCTCCTGTAGTCCTTCTTCAGTACCTCCGTCTTCCGCAGCCTGGTGTCGTTCGTTCCCACGTGCAGCACGACAGCTCCGACGCGCTCGTCACCATTCAAGATCTCGGGAACCTGCGTAGAGACATCAAGAACACGAGCACCAGGAAAGCAGTGAGTGCGCACCTTACCTTTGCCAGAGAGAGCGCGGACATGACGGACGGTCGAATCGCCGATGATCACGGCGTCGTCGCGCTCCGACTCGCGAAGAGGTGAGAAGCGGTTCCGGGTGGAGATCTCGAAAGCCGGGAGGGGTGGGGAGGTCCTTGGTCTGGTCCTGGCTCGCGTCTTCCGCCGTGGAATCACCCAGGGTCCATGGTGATGTGTCGGTGCCGGAGTGAATGAAGCCAGGGAGGATTGCGTCCTGTGCAGAGAAACACACGGAGTAGACGAGATCGGAGTCAAAAAATTATGAACCACTGACCTGTGAGCATCTGCGCGTGATGCTTCAAGCGCGGACCGCCGATCTCGCAGCTCGGCCTGTCTCTCCAGCAGGTCGTGGATCTGCCTCTCGACGGATTCCAGCTCCAACTGCACCGAATGTAGTTCAAAGAACTACAGCGATTGGCAACTTAAATTTGAAAGACAAATTGGTCTTAACTCCGTCTCTGCACCATTAAATCGGTAATTTCCAGTGGCTCCACAATGACAGCTCTTATCTGCACGCCCTTCAGTGAGTTTGCACTTAAAATTAAAAATAGTTGCTACACTTTTGCTCTGTGTGCTGTGAGGAATGTACCAGATAGGAAGGAAAAGTTGATAGAGGCTCTATCAGAGTTTCTCTGTCCTCCATGACTTCCACAAACATTTAAAACTGCATGAATAATGGTAATTGTGTTGCTAATGTACCTGACTTTCCAGTAGATGAAGGAGCCCTTGGGACTCCCTTCATTTGTGAAAGCAGGAATTCCTTATCATTTTTTAGCTCACTGTTGGCCTCTTCAAGGTATTTAATGCAGTCCTCAAGGTGTTCAATTTTCTGTCGACCCATATTGGTCTGTTCTTTTAGTTTGGCCAACTCCAACATTCCTGTTGGTGACACTGCACATTTTTTAAATATTTTTGTATTTTTAAATATTTTGGTGTGCTTAAAACAGAGTACATCAATTTAAATGCATGTCGCAAAATAAAAGCCAAGCACTTGCAAAAGAAACTGAGACAGAAATATATTATATGTATAAAATAAAATAATATATGAATCCATGATGTAATAAAAATAATAATAATAACAAAAACATCAATAATAAGAATTATTATTATTAGACACAATTTTGACACAATAAACTAAACTAAACTTTTTTGAACTTAGGTATGTAAAACTGTAACAATACTTGTATTTGCACTGATTAGTGCAATTTTAATACTGGGACAACACTGATTTATTATGCTACAATATACAAAAACATTCAATATCTACAAAATAATAAAAAATAGGAAATATGATGTGCCACAATCAGCCACATAAAGATTGAACACATGTTGGGAATCTGCTAACAAAGTGGCTAGAACACATATTACTAATGGCAGCTTTTAATTTCAAGCACTGGTTGTTAAAGTATTAACACCAAAATTACTTACATAATTTTCTCTGGGAATATTTGACAGTTAGTTTCTTTCTCTTTGGCACAACAGGGACCTCATCCACATCCACATCTTGTTGTAGGTCATCATTCGCAAAATTTGCATCATCCACAACTTGTACATCTTCTTTACCTGCCTTGGCCTCCATCCCCCCACCACGTGCTCTTTTGCTGCAACGAGTTTTCATCTAAATAAAGTTGTGCAAAGCAAAGAAAACAAACAGCATGTCATGTCAGCTAACGTTACATTCATAAAATAACAGTCCTGTACAACTTTGGGTAGCTGTGTTAAAGCTAACTTACATTAAATTGCTAAACCCTAATTTTACCCAGAACGTAAAGACTGATGATGTCAATGTTCCTAAATAAAATACAAATATTACATGTTTAGCTTACCTCAAAAAGTGAACTTCGTGGGTAGTAGTTTCTCTGATGCTCCTTTATGTTGCCCGTGTGGTCTGTTTTACGACAATTAAAAACACGGGACAGTCATGTAACTGTTACGCACGTCGCGCGCATCCCGCCGAAATGTAAAGTGGAACGACATTTGAATGTGGTACAGGAGGACAGAGATTGGTTCTGGCTTAGAAAGCATTACAGATGGCCCGGTTATTGCAAGAACTCCTAAAAAATATTAGAAGTTATGATAACACGAAAAAAAGAAGAATAGTTCGATGGATGCAGAAACGGGGTATCCTGAAAAGTAGGATGCATTGTCCAAACTGCAATCGAAGCATGCGCCTGGAAAAATGCGATCGCAACGATGGGTTACGATGGTAAGTTAGTCTGTCTGTCTGTTTGTCAATACATAAACAATTTAATGAAATGAAATCGCTATTTGAGATCTTATTTTAAACTAGACAAATACACCATACAAATCATACATGGGCCTACCTTTACACACACCCCCGCATATATATATATATATATATATATATATATATATATATATATATATATATATATAATTTATTTTTGCACAATTGAAGTGGACCAGAGTGGATGAAGTCCACCTGTATTTATGGCCCGGAATTCTGAAATTAGCATTAATATGTGAAAAGTTTTGGACAGTAACAATGACGTGTTTTATCCAGGTTTCTCATGTGTTATACTTAAAAGCATTTTCCCTTCTTTTTTTGCAGAGTTTGTAAGCGTCACAAAAGTGCCCCACTTTCTGTGCGCAAAGGCTCAATATTCACCAGTTCTCACACCCCTTTGGTGAAATGGCTTGAGTTTATGTACAGGTACAGTATTTATTAATTTATTTATTTATTTGACATGTAAAGTGCACAAAAATAATAAATACTGTAAATGTGTCATCATTAGCCAACAAGAATATTTTTCATCTGTAATCCCTGGAAAGAATGATACAAAATCACAAAATTTGTTTTTAATTATCCATAATAAGAAGATCATATACTAACATATATCATATCATGCCTACAGAGAAGCAATTAGAAATATTCAATATGCATTTCATTATAAACCATGTAAAACCTAAGCTTATTATATACTTAAAATGTAACATTTAAAATATAAAAAGATTACAGTTTGACAGGTTAAATACAAATACATGAAAGATTTGTAGTGTGAATAAAGAGGTGCTGGTTTTGTTTCGCAAAGGGTTGTTTGCTTTTACCCAGTTCAGTGACAGGAAATTATGCAGGCCAGGCCTTCAACGCAACAGCAGTACAATTTCAAGTGATTCTAATTTGGTGTTTTAATAATTTTTCCTTCCCTACAGGCTTTCACATGGTTTACAGTTGAAGCAACTTGCCATGATCACTGATGGTATAGCAGGAAGCTCAAAGACACTGACAAGCATGACAAAAATACTCAGAAAGGTTGTTGCATTACCTATTAGTTGTCTGTAATCAATAAGTAAAACATTAGATTTCAATGTTTGATAAGTCAAAACCCACTGTAGACAACTGGATTCAGCATTGCTACATACTTATTTGGTGCAACCAAACTTTATCAAATTCCAAAATTCCATACAAAATTTTTTACAAGTCTACTTGTGATGTGTTATTTCTATATTTGAAGGTGTGCATTGCTGCCCTCAAGAGACTGAGGATCAGAGGAATGAGAATTGGTGGTCGATGTCGATTTGTTGTTATCGACGAGAGCAAGTTTGCCCATAAACGAAAGGTAGGCTGTTTATTTGTATGCAGCTCTACTATAACTTTACTTCACATGTATCAGTTTTGTCATGTTAGTGCAGTGCCAGTCTGAGATTATGGAGAAAATACAAAAGAGAAAAAGGTCTGAGGAAAATATCTTGAAAATGAGGTTTTAGAGAGCGGGAATTCCTGGAAAAAGGCTGATATATGTTAACATGGTAATATGGCTGCTGTGTATGTCTTTATAAGACACAACTCATCAGTCTTCTGTGTTGAGATTGCAATGCAAAAATGTGTATTATAAAGATGGTATTGTACACTAAATGAGCCAAAGCAACATCACAAACAGTATGATCTTAATTTCAAAAGCATGACAGGCTAGTATAAATGAGGCACATTGAATGACTAGAGACAGCAAAGTGTTAATATTGGGAGAAATGTAATTGCAGTGTTTAAACATGGGATGAATGGGGGAAAAAATGTTTGTTCAACTTGAACACATACAATATATTAAGAAATAAATATACCCTTAATTTATAATCGGACAATAAGACTGTAAACAAAATATCTTAAAATCAGCGTATTAAAAAGCAATACAATCCAAAATTTCCTCTGAAGTCAAATGAATGGCAAACAGCAGCTAATTAGGTGTTTCCAGGCACATCTAACGGAAACTCAAGCCAAGTGCAAACTTGACAATGATTGGATGATTGATTGTATTTATCTAACCTATTCATCTTTTTTAAGACATTTAAATTGTCTATTATCTGACCTGCTGTTGGAGGAAACTTAAAAAACATTATGAAATGAAAAATATTCATGACACTGTTATAAAATAATTTGACAGAGTATTAACACTTAATGACATTTTAATGACACATTCAATTTGTACCACTGTAGTTGAGGTCAAGAAAAATATTCATGACACTGTAATAAAATAATTTGACAGAGTATTAACACTTAATGACATTTTAATGACAAATCCAATTTGTATCACTGTAGTTGAGGTCAAGAAAAATATTCATGACACTGTTATAAAATAATTTGACAGAGTATTAATACTTAATGACATTTTAATGACAAATCCAATTTGTATCACTGTAGTTGAGGTCAAGAAAAATATTCATGACACTGTTATAAAATAATTTGACAGAGTATTAACACTTAATGACATATTCAATTTGTACCATTGAAAAAAAAAAGAAGAAGAGAAGCAAAACAAATACAAGTTATTTCCTCTGAAGTCAAATGAATGGCAAACAGCAGCTAATTAGGTGTTTCCAGGCACATCTAACAGAAACTCAAGCCAAGTGCAAACGTCTGTGCAAACTATGGTTTTTGTATATTTACAGCAATATTCCAATTTGGAATATTTCTTCCATTGTTAATGTGCTGTATGCTGTGTTTGCCATTCTGGAGGTTCGGGCAGACTTGAGTAAGGCATGCCCACTCTTTTCAAACCTGCCCTACATGGATATAATATAGATAAGGTTGTAACATTGTAATTACAGATGGAGCAGCAGTATGTCATTTTAGGGTTGTCTAAGCTGTCAAAAGCAACAGTAGCAAAATAGAGTCTAAGGCTGTCACAAAGGCAGGTGTGATATTTTAGAACAACTAAATTAAGTGATATATGTCAGAAAATAGGACAATATCAAATCACTTAGGGTATGTTTAAGGCATCTTCATCATTGTGATATCTCACATAAAACAAACAAAATCATCTATTGAAACAAGAACTATTAAACCATTTGAATTTCCACATATTATATCACATTTGCCTTTAAAGGTCAAGATAAGGTAGCATTTCCAACTCTTCAAAAACGTGGTGGTGGCGTAGTGGTTAGAGCACAGGTCTTCTAATCAGAAGGTCGCTGGTTCAAACCCCACGGCCACCACCATTGTGCCCTTGAGCAAGGCACTTAACTCCAGGTTGCTCCGGGGGGATTGTCCCTATAATAAGGGCTCTGTAAGTCGCTTTGGATAAAAGCGTCTGCCAAATGCATAAATGTAAATGTAAATAAATGTAAAACAGTACAAATCGATACTGATGCTAATAGAAGCTTTATGAGGATGGATACATTGACCATAGATAAACTATAACAGCAGACTCATTAGCAGGATTCATACAAATACTGTCTAATAACCTCACAATAGACTTCACTTTAGTAGATACTAACATGTTCCTCTGTCCACTGTACTTTATTTTGTAATCCCTAAAGGAACATGGTTAATAACATCTGTAGAATATCATGCTGTTTTGCTCGGGGATGTTCTCTTTCTGTCTGATAATATGCTGTATTTATGGTGATAATTCAAGCAAATGTATTACCAGCAGCTGTGAAACAACACTGTTTAGAATGACTTTAATTGCACTAATGCAACTGCATAAATTATCTAGAGTAAAAAAAAAAAAAAAAAGAATATATGCTTCATGTGAACATGAGAAATTGATGCATGCTCACACATTACAATTTCCAGTGTATGAATATCTTATTTCCTTTTGCGTCAGCACCATATCATGGAGAACATGAGTGCATGGGTGCACATGAATTGATAGAGATATGTTTTAAACTTGCCACAAAGGATAATACACTTGCGTAAATTTTATGGTGCTCATTTATTAGTACTTATGATAATCATTGTATGTGGCCATTTAAATGGATTCACAGTAATCCTGAGGTAACAGATGTAATAATGCATTAAACCAGGGGTGTCCAAACTTTTTCTACTGAGGCCAGATCCAAAGAGAAATGAGGTGTCATGGGCCGCATCGTTGTAATAATTTTAATATTGTATAATCTTGATATTGTATGCTTAATATAATACAAATTTAAATAACATTTTGATGCATAACAATAATCAGAATAAGTTACATTTTCGTAATATGACATGATTCAAGGAATTACTGTTTATTTATCATTAATTCAATCATAATTTCTGTTCTGTTGTTATTTGTGATTTAAATCTGATTTGTATTGATTACTGTAACGACTTCACAAGAAGGACACGGGAACAGGGTTCAACGCAAAGGTAGGGCTCTTTAATTACGGGTTGCAGACAGACAGGGGTAGTGCAAAAACGTGCATGTGTTATACATAAACTCTTTATTGCCAACACTGGACTGGCAGCTCTCTCTCCCGACCGGAGGCACTGGTGCTCTTTTATGCCGCTCTCCCCATACTCACTGAAATTAGAGACAAGTGTTAGACATAATTTAGCTCAGGTGCAAGCGCCCTTACGGCTTTCTCCCTTCGGACGGGCGCTTGACCACGCCCCCGCTGCCACATACCCCCACCGCCCGACTCAGGCCGGGGCATCATCCATCCTGCCTACCACTCCCCCCCCCCATTTCTGGAGAGGAAGTCGGCGACAGCCATCTGCACCCCCGGTCTGTGGACCACCTCGAACTTAAAAGGCTGGAGAGCCAGATACCAACGGGTGATCCGGGCGTTAGTATCCTTCATGCGGTGGAGCCACTGCAGTGGGGCGTGATCCGAGCAGAGAGTGAAGGCCCGCCCCAGCAGGTAGTAGCGGAGTGTGAGGACCGCCCACTTGATGGCCAGACACTCCTTCTCTACAGTGCTGTACTTCGTTTCCCTTAAGGAGAACTTCCGACTGATGTACAACATCGGGCGCTCCTTCCCCTCCACCACCTGCGAGAGTATGGCCCCCAGCCCTCTGTCTGAAGCGTCCGTCTGTAATAAGAAAGGGAGAGAGAAGTTAGGTGAATACAAGAGCGGCCCTCCACAGAGTGCGGCTTTAACTCGTGTAAACGCCTGTTGGCACTGCTCCGACCATTGGACCGGATCTGTAGCCCCCTTTTTAGTGAGGTCAGTCAGCGGGCTGGTGACATCCGAATAATTAGGCACAAATCTTCTATAATAGCCAGCCAGCCCCAGGAACTGCCTCACCCCCTTTTTGGTCTTAGGTCTAGGGCAAGTCGCAATCGCAGCGGTCTTATCAATTTGGGGACGCACCTGGCCATGACCCAAGTGGAACCCCAGATACCGTACCTCCACACGCCCAATCGCGCACTTCTTGGGGTTTGCTGTGAGTCCTGCCCGCCGCAGCGACTTCAAGACCGCCCTCAGATGTTGTATATGCCGCTGCCAATCATTACTATAGATAATGATGTCATCTAAATAGGCAGCGGCGTAAGCGGAATGCGGGCGGAGGATACGGTCCATCGGACGCTGGAACGTGGCTGGGGCCCCGAACAAACCGAACGGAAGTGTCACAAATTGGTGTAATCCGAACGGCGTGGTGAAGGCTGTTTTCTCACGGGAAATTGGTGTCAAGGGGATCTGCCAATAACCCTTTGTCAAATCCAATGTCGAATAAAAGCGAGCAGTACCTAACCAATCGAGCAGTTCATCAACCCGAGGCATTGGGTACATCAAATTTAGACACTGCATTGACTTTTCTGTAGTCCACACAGAACCGCACAGACCCGTCACTCTTGGGAACAAGAACGACCGGGCTGGACCAGTCGCTGTGGGACTCTTCTATTACTCCCATATCAAGCATCGCGTCCAATTCGTCCCAAACAATTATCTTTTTATGATCGGGGAGGCGATAAGGGCGGCTACGAACGACCACCCCCTGCTCGGTCTCGATGTGGTGTTCGATGACATTTGTGCGACCCGGTATAGGAGAAAACACGTCTGCAAACTCTTCTTGCAACCTGGCAACCTCTGATCGTTGGCACGGGGAGAGGTGGTCTCCACAAATGACCGGGGCATTGTGATTGGGCTTTAGATTTACCTCCGGTCCGAGCTCCGCTCTCTCTGGAACCACCGTAGCCAATGACACAGGGACCGCCTCCCTCCATAATTTGAGGAGATTGAGGTGGTATATTTGACGCGCGTCCCCCCTATCGGTTAACCTCATAATCGAGATCCCCCACTCGACGTGTGACCTCAAAGGGTCCTTGCCACTTAGCGAGTAATTTGGAGCTCGATGTGGGAAGCAATACAAGAACTTTATCTCCCGGTGCAAACTCCCTCAGCTGCGTTCCCCTGTCGTACGGCCGGCATTGACGTTCTTGGGCTCGGAGCAAATTCTCCTGTGTTAGTTTTCCCAAAGTGTGGAGCTTTGCTCTGAGGTCAAGAACGTATTGAATTTCATTTTTGCTATTCGTAGGTCCTTCCTCCCAGCCTTCTCGTAAGACATCTAAGATGCTGCGCGGGTGTCGCCCGTACAACAGCTCAAATGGAGAGAAACCGGTTGATGCTTGCGGGACCTCTCGCACTGCAAACAACAGGGGGATCGAGCCATCTGTCCCAGTTTTTAGCATCCTCGTGCACGAACTTACGAATCATGTTTTTGAGGGTTTTGTTAAAACGTTCCACTAGGCCATCTGTCTGCGGATGATACACGCTAGTGCGATTCGATTTAATGCCCAATAGATCGTAGAGTTCGCGAAGTGGGCGTGACATAAATGTTGTGCCTTGATCGGTGAGAATTTCTTTTGGAATTCCCACCCGGGAGATTATTTTGAAGAGTGCCGTAGCAACACTACGTGCTGAGATGTTGCTTAGAGGCACTGCTTCCGGATATCGCGTTGCGTAATCCACTAGGACTAACACAAAGCGATGTCCGCGTGCTGTCCGCTCTAATGGCCCGACGAGGTCCATTCCAATTCTCTCGAAGGGGACCTCGATCAACGGAAGAGGGCGCAATGGCGCTTTTGGGGTGGCCGGTGGGTTTACCAGCTGGCATTCACGGCACGCCGCACACCACCTGCGGACGTCACCGCTAATGCCCGGCCAATAAAAACGGGCTATTAGACGGAGAAGTGTTTTTCTTTCCCCTAGATGACCCGCCATGGGATTATAATGAGCCGCGTGGAATAACATTTCCCGGCGGCTCCGTGGAATCAAAAGCTGTGACATATTTTCTTTAGTCTGAGTGTCCTGCGTCACTCTGTACAGCCGGTCATTTATAATTGTAAAATAGGGGTATGCGAGAGCGATGTCTGGCTGAAGATGCTGACCATCGATCAATTTCACCTGATCAAAGGCATGCTTGAGGGTTTCGTCCTGCGACTGCTCCAAAGGGAAATCCTCGTCAGGGAATTCCCTGCGAAGAGGAGGGGCGGAAGCCTCGCCCCTCTCCTCGTCATCCCGATTTGGAGCAGCCGAGGACGGCCCCGGCTCTGCCTCCCCTGTCAAAGCATCGCACATCGCACATCTCCCCATTTTAGTGCAGGACCCATCCATACAAACTCCCCCTAGAACATCTTTAAACGCTGGCCAATCGGTCCCCAAAATCAGAGGATGGGTGAGGCGGGGACTAACCGCTGCCTCCACTCTATGCTTTTTTCCCCGGAATTTCACTAACAAGGTCACCATCGGGTACTTGTGAATATCCCCATGCACACACCTCACCCTCACCTGTTTAGCTGTGCCCAAAGCCCCGGGTTGAACCAAGTGTTGATGGATGGTGGTCTGATTGCAACCAGTATCCAGCAATGCTTGGTGTTTACCCCCCTGGATTCTTACCGGAATCCAGTATGCTCCAGCCCGATCGGGGGCAGCATGCGGGGGATCGGAGACCCGAACCACCGTCCCCACTTCCATCATCGGACACTGATCACGGAAGTGGCCCGGGTCCCCGCACCTCCAACAGGCTGGCCCAGGCGCCACACCCGTACCTGCGTCGGCGGACGCCCCCACCTGAGGGGGAGAGCAGCCGAATGTTGCAGGGGGGGGGTGTGCGATGCCACCGTGGGTCTCTGCCAGGCTCCTCGCCTGCGGGGGGCAGGAACGGACCCTGGAAGGAAGACAGAGCGAGAGGGGGGAGGGGGAGGGGGATGGGGAAGAGCAGAAAAAAACACAGGGGGAGGGGAGGAAGAGAGAGAGAGGGCTCATCCGCCCTCGGGATCGCCGCCATGTGGTCCTCCGCGAGCTGCACGGGTGCCTCCAGCGACGTCGGGCGGTGGCACTGGACCCACTCCACCGTTCTCTTGGGTAATTGCTGGATGAATTGCTCCAGCACCACCTGATCGATGAGACCCTCGACGTCGCGGTCCCCCACTAGCAGCCACTTCCGGCAGGCATCACAGAGCCGCTGAGCAAGCGATTTTCTTCGGGGCTCCGACCAACCCGTTGCATAATGGCTCCCCTCAAGTCGGGGTAGGCCAGGAGGTTCGTTGCCGGCAGTTGTTGAGCCACGAGTTGGGCTTCCCCGGACAAAAGAGTTACGAGGCGGGCTGCCCATTGATCGCGCAGCCAGGCCCAGATCTCAGCGGTCCGCTTGAATAAATCTAGGAAGGCCTCTGGGTCGTCCGTTGTCCCCATCTTCTGTAACATGGGAGGGGGCAACGGGGAAGGATTGTCCGGGGTCTCGGCTGTGGCGGGAGCAACCTCCCGGCTGAGGAGGCTCCGGATAGCATGTCGGTCCTCTGCTTGAGCCCACATGATTTCAAAGAACCATCGATCTTGGTCCTCTCGGAGCTCAAGCAGGGAGTGCTGGTGGCTTTGGTGTAACGCAGCGAGGGACTGGAGGACTTCGGTCAGCTGGGAGGACTCTACGGGACGACCTTCCATGTCTTGATTCCCGGGTTTCGGCACCAGTGTAATGCGAGTCTCGACTGGACAGGGGGAAGAAGGACACGGTGACAGGCTGGCTCGCAGGAACGCCAGAGGCCTCAGCTTGAACACCTAAGTGTCTTTTAATGTCTCCAGAGTCTGAGGATTTTTAATTCATTGCCATGTTTACCACAAAATCATGTTATGTTTTAAGTATGTAACTGGGTGTATCGAATCTCACCAGATTATAACATGAAAATAATTTAAAAACTAGCAAATTGCGCAGAGCTGTCGCTCACACGTCTGCTTCTCGCATGTGGTCACATGTCTTTATTATGTGAGAATGTTAGAATACATGTTAGAATAACTGTTAAATCATCAAAACTATTAAATAACAATTTAAATGTAGGCACAGTTTATTTACAAAAGATAATTTTGTCCCAAGCCTCCCAGAGCTCCGCCTCCTGAGCCTCCCAGAGCTCCGCCTCTCGAGCCTCCCAGGGCTCCGCCTCTCGAGCCTCCCAGGGCTCCGCCTCCCGATTATCCCAGGGCTCCGCCTCCCAAGCCTCCTAGGGCTCCGCCTCTCGAGCCTCCCATGTCTCCGCCACTCCAGCCTCCCAGGGCTCCGCCTCTTGAGCCTCCCAGATCTCAGCCTCTCGAGCCTCCCAGATCTCAGCCTCTCGAGCCTCCCAGGGCTCTGCCTCTCGAGCCTTCCACGTCTCAGTCACCTGAGCCTTCCACGTCTCAGTCACCTGAGCCTTCCACGCCTCTGTCACCTGAGCTTTCCACGCCTCTGTCACCTGAGCCTTCCACGCCTCAGTCACCTGAGCCTTCCACGGCTCCACCTTCAGAACCTTCTACGGCTCCACCTCCTGAGCCTTCCATGGCTCTGCCTTCCACGCCTCCAGAGCCTTCCATGGCTCCACCTCAGAAGTCTGCCATGTCTCCGCCTCCCACGGGCTCCACCTTCCACAGCTCTGCCCCTGAAGTCCTCCATGTCTCCACCTCCCACGGCTCTGCCCCCCACGGCTCCACCTTCCACGGCTCTGCCCCTGAAGTCCTCCATGTCTCCGCCTTTCACGGCTCCACCACCTGAATCTCCCATGGCTCCGCCTTCCACGGCTCCGCCCTCTGAGTTCTCCCTGGCTGTGGTCCTGTGGCCACCTCCCAAGCCTCCTGTCCTGTGGCCGCCTCCCAGGCCTCCTGACCCAGTTCCCGTCCTGTGGCCGCCTTCCAGGCATCCTGACCCACTCCTCGTCCTCTGGCCGCCTCCCCGACCTCTTGACCCAGTCACTGTCTCGTGCCCCCCCCTTGGACTGCCTGTTTGCCCCTTGTGCCCCCCCCCCCCCCCCTTGGACTGCCTGTTTGCCCCTTGTGCCCCTCTTGGACTGCCTGTTTGCCCCTTGTGCCCCCCTTGGACTGCCTGTTCTGCCCCTTGTGCCCCCCTTGGTCTGCCTGCCCCAAACCCCCCTTCACTCCTTGGACGATTTGTTTTTTGGTTTTTTTTTAGGAGCGTCTGGAATCCGCTCCTTTGAGGGTTATGTCACGATTCCACTGTTGTCTGGCCTGTGTTTCTCCCCTGTCATCTCTCCCGGACTACACCTCCCATAATTCCCTGCTCTCATCACTGCCATCTGTTTGTCATTGTCTACACCTGTGCTTTATTTCATCATTATCCTCTGTGTATAAAAGCCCTGTTGTTTTATCAGTCTTTTGTCAGTTGTCTAATGTGAATGTTACATATGCCCTTGACTGTGTTTCTGCCTGTGCCCTTTGTGGATGTTTCTGTTGTTCCCTGTGTTTTTAGTTTTCTGTGGTTTTTGTTATCCCAAGTTTGCTTGTTTTTGGTTTAATAAAAAGCTGCACATAGATCCTCACTCCTCGTCTGCCCCATCATTACAACAGAGATCAAGAACTTGTAATAAATTTACATTACATTTTGTGTAATCAGATTACAGCATGCCTTCTTGTGAATAATTATAAAGAAGTACAAATCATACATTCCCACAACATATCTAGAGATATTCATTCATTACTGATTTCAAAGCCAGGGGGAAAATGATGTGACTATTTTCACTCCTATGTAAATAGCATCTGCATACAGTGCAACTATTTGCACCCCTATACTCTGGTGAAACCACTGGAATATATGACAAACCAGACAGTAGCGTGGGGTGTAAAGATGGTGTGAATGTGTAGTGTTCTCCAGGTGACTCTTCTGGTTTGATTCTGCCTTCTACACTTTTTCTCATCCTATTTCCTATTTCCACTCTTAATATTTCCTGTAATGCTACTTAAAGTAATAGATGAAAAAATTAGTATAAATATTGATTTCATCACAGTGATGTGGTCACGGAGAATGCTGAGGAGTGCAGAGAAAGGCTTGCTCTGGATGTGGGTTCTGTTGATCGCACTCTTTACAGCTGCTTAGTATCGCTTGTTTGTAGACTTCATCACTGTATAGTAATATTGTAGTAACCATGTTCGTTGGCAAGAACCATAGTTTATTGCAATTTACCATGGTGTTTCTACAGTAATATGGTGGTAATATAGTAACCATGGTTAATTTTGTGGTTACTGTAATTTTACAAAAAATACCATGGTTACTGTAGTAAAACCAAGGTTATTTTTCTAAGGTAAGGTTAAGGTTAGGTTTAAGGGTTAATGTAGTGTGTCTGTGGGATCTGACACTATTTGCACAAGGGTGAAATTACAGTAGTATCTACCCTTTTTTTCACCAAGGTTGGGATCTGCCACTATTTTCACTGAGGTGTAAATTATATATACCATTATTTGCACCAGGGTGCAAATAGCATCTTCTTGAAATTAAATTGCATGTTATCTTTATCTTACATTTGTTTAACATTACATAATGTACATAATAATCACCCTTTCTACTGCTACTGCTACTGTGTGTGTGTGTGTGTGTGTGTGTGAGAGTGTGTGTGTGTGTGTGTGTATTCTCAAGATAACTGACAGGTGATTTCTGTATCTAAAAGCTGATTGGTGATGGCTTAATTTTCTACACCTACAATATTCAGTGTTCCAATTTCTCCCATTCATTTTAATACAAGTGCTTTGTCTCTGGCTAAACAGACTCTTATACAGTATAGTGCCTGTGGAGTGCTGCTAACTTGAGCTGAGTGCAAAGTTTTCATCAGTCTGTCATTTTTGGGACAAATATAAGTGGATATGTGGACATTGCTTGTGACGTGTAAAAGTAAAAGATTATCAAAATCAAATGAAAAAAAAAAATAAATAAATAAATAAATACATAAATAAAGCTGCAGCTGACCAGAGCTTCCTATTCACATAACACAAAGATTCATCAGGACTTCAAAACAAACTCACTTTTGGCAAACATCCATCAATAAGATACAGAACCATCATCTGAGCATTTAGCTTTTAACTGTAATATCTCATCCTTACAGACAGATGGAAATGAGGATATTCTGCACAATCAGAGCTTTGAACACTCTGCAATTACTCCTGCCAAGAGCCCACACATAATTTACAGTGTATTAACAAGCATATTACATTAATTAGAGGATATGATGATGGAGATGTTGGCATACTTTTTGTTTCGTTAGTCTGGAGGTGTAATGGGAGTAAATTAGAGGATAGAGGACACTTAAATCAGGGAAAATATCTTCACATTCATGGGATCTAGTAGAAAACAACACTGCAAAAGTGGACAGTTTAAACTAAATGTAAACACTGCAAAACAGTGAGTCTGAGCAGAGGCTTAACTTATCAGACATAGGCAAATGAATCAGAGGTAGAATTGATGTTTATAATGTATAAATATCAGTCATCATGGTAGAGGTAAGAGGTTTAAAGTAAAAGGGTACATATAAGATTCACTGACAGTCAGCAGCATAACTAGATCCTGGCAGATAGGTCTTTTGTTAATAGCCCAAATGTGTTTTTGTGATGATAAAAGTAAGATGATAAAAGTAAGGCTTAATGTTAAGTATATCAGGGTACAAAAGCATTAAGGCAGGCTTCAATTCTGGCTTCAAATGTAAATTAATTCCGATCAGTGAGCCCAACTTGCAATAATTGACAGGTTGCACTTTGATGTTTACCTGGTGTTCTTGCTTAAATTCATCAGCTGAATTGTTGCAAATGCCTCGAGTGGGAGCTTTCTGTTTTCTCCTACGGGGGTACAGCTTTTCTGTATCAGAGGCACCGAGGTTTTATTATACAAGCATTTTTTTAAATATATAATCTATAAGCGTCATTTCTAATCTCTGTTTGTTTTTAAAAATCCAAACACCAAGTAGATTTTAATGCATGCACCAGTCATCTTGTTCACTTATTCAGGTTTAATCAGATGTCGGTACATGAGAATAAAGAATGTTTATCGCAATGGAATTTCCTCAAATGCAACTCAAGATAGCAGCACAGTGAGCTATAAGCCTAAATAGCACAATACATAGGTCTTAAAATTATAAAATCTCACATTAAATTCAAACAAAAATGACTGTATGAATATGTGCTGGTTCACATTTCCATGTCATGTGTGTGCAGTTAAACTGCTGCGTTTAAATAGCGTACAGAGCCCTTTCTACACGTGCATACTTTTGCCAAGACCGAGTTGTTAAGCATTGGTTGGTGGTGGCCCCGTACTACATTTAAATTAATTTAAATTACAAAAATTCAGGTGCCAGACAGGTTTAGGCCTGTCAAAAATTATTATATTACCCAGATAGCTCTAAAAGCCACCAATTACATGAAATAAAACAATAACAACATAGTGTAACAAAGCATAAGTGTATTTAAATACCAAAGAAAACAGTAAACAAAAAGGCAAGGAGTCAAAGACTCACAAACACAATACCAGAAATAATTAAATACCATCAGAACAAAAATCACAATACAAATATAATATAACAATACAAGTGTGTGTATGTGTGTGTAGTTGAGAGAGTTAAGGCAGTGGGAGTGTTTGTGAAAGGTGCATGCTGGGTTATGGAGAGTTTGCAATGTACCTGACGATGACTGTGGGCAATACTGCAGGACGCAGAGTAAGAGTCCAACAAAGGGATTAAAAGGTAGGTCAGAAGAAATCAAGGTATTTCCTGGCGCTTCCTCTTTAGACCCTACATTTTCACCATCACACCCTGAAAAATGGAGCTCTTCGGCACTTGTAGATTAACTCCTGCCACTCCACTTTCACGCAAAGAGTGTAATCAACGGTGATGAAAAGATCCATGCCTCACTTTCTGGTGATGAGCACTTGTGGAATTAGTTCCCTCATTGTTTCCTCTCTTCTCCAATCGCGTTCCTTATCCACGTCACCATACACAAAAACAAACTTTCTTTTTCCACTCACAGCTTGGCACACCAAAACTTCAGCTCACTCCAGTCTCAAATCTCTCTGTTTTTTTGTCTTTTGTGAGGTCAACTTGTTTCTTTTTATAGATTACCTTTATTGTTGTTACCTGGAAATCTGATGAGCAGCCATTTTAGTTGGTGGATCCTTAAAGGGGCAGTGCGCAGTTCTGCTCTGCCACAATTTAAAATAATAATAATAATAATCCTTTGAAGAACAATAGGGCCTCCAGGCTTTCAGTGCTTGGGCTCTAATAATAATAATAATAATCCTTAGAAGAACAATAGGGCCTCTGCACTTTCAGTGCTTGGGCCATAATTATTAGAATAAAGTCTTGCATTTTGTGATTATAGTCATCATATTTTGAGAATAAAGTAAAAATCATTAGAATAAAGTCTTAGCATTGTGAGAATAAATTAGAATATTGTGAGAGTAAAGTAGAAATATTAGAGATATAAATCTCAATATTAGGCTAAACAGCATAATTTTCACAACAATAGAATGGATGCCAAGCCAGCAGCTTCATTAATGCAAAAGATGGGTGTGGAGGAAGTGGTTAGATCATACATTAGGCTAGGATTTAGCAAGGTATCCAAGCCACATCAACTACTTACTGGGGTACCTCAGGGATCAGTGCTTGGGCCACTTCTCTTCTCTATATACACAACATCACTGGGACCCATTGTCATGGCACACATTCGTTTGATATGTTTTAGCACCATCAGGTGATAGTTTGATGTAACAACAAAATGAACATCGTTAACTGTGGACTGTTTTCTAAATTTGTTAGATTAGATTAGAGGTTGATCAGGAAATAACCTCAGTGTTCCAGATTCTATCCATGCGGTTGGTCAAGAAATGGCTTCTCTCTGTTTCCTTTACATTTGTGCCTTAGGGAGCTTTTGCTTCTAAGTTTGTTATCTTTTCTTTTCAGTGATTTGTGCAAATGTATATGTGTATAGATTTGTAATTCATAAATTTGATTTGTTACGATACGCAAAGCTGAATGTAATCTTTGGAATACATGTTTAAATAATATTTGTACACAGTGGGAATTCATTTGTTTATTTTAAGAACATTTTGTAACAAGACATTTGTAATTTTTGTATGTTTCAGTTTTACAAAAAAAGAGTCAACAAAAAGAAAAAGAAAGAGTAAAGAACAAAACAGTAAAAACCCTCAACTTTACTACAGCGTCTGACCTTTTCTCACTCCTGTTAGCTATCTATCAATTTTGCGTAGATGAAACATGCATCTAGGACAGAATAACCATCATTCAGGCACATGGTTTCTCATACCACTGCTATGCCGATGACACACAACTCTATTTGTCTTTCCAGCCCAACGACACCACCGTGACTGCTCGAATCTTTACCTGCCTGGCAGACATCTCGGCCTGGATGAAGGAACACCACCTGCAACTCAATCCAGGCAAAACCGAACCCTGTTCTTTCCAGCCAACCCTGCTCTCAAACACAACATCACCATGCAGCTGGGTTCGACTACAGTAACGCCTTCAAAAATGGTCAGAAATCTAGGGTTGATAACATTGATAACAAACTAAATTTCACAGACCACATCTCAAAGACCGCAAGATCATGTAGATTTACACTCTACAACATCAGGAAGATAAGACCCTTCCTATCTGAACATGCCACAACTGCTTGTTCAGTCAGGTGTCATAACTAGACTGGACTACTGTAATGCTCTCATTGCAGGTCTCCTTGCATGTGCAATTAGACCTCTGCAAATGATCCAGAATGCACATCTGGTCTTTACTGAACCAAAGAGAGCACAAGTTACACCACTCCTTGTCTCTCTCCACTGGCTACCGGTTGATGTACGTATCAAATTCAAGGCTCTGATGCTGGCATACAGGACAGTCACTGGGTCTGCTCCAACATACCTAAAATTATTTCTACAGAGCTACACGCCCACTAGATGCCTGCGGTCGGCTAAGGAAAGTCGCCTTGTTGTACCAACACAAAGAGGCACCAAAACACTTTCTCAGACATTCAACTTCATCATACCGTGTTGGTGGAATTATCTTCCCAACTCCATCCATGAAGCAGACTCACTCTCTGTCTTCAAAAAAACGACTTAAAATACATCTTTTCCAAGAGCACTTAACAAGTCATTAACAAAAAATGTAATAAAATACAAAAAATACAAAAAATTGGACTTGAATACTATTCTGATGCTAGTGAAACTTTGTAATATGGCACTTTTTGTACCTTAAGATGTTTCACTTATGTTTTTCCTCTTTTGTAAGTTGCTTTGGATAAAAGTGTCTGCCAAATTAATAAATGTAAATGTAATGCTCATAATGCTTCAACTCAAAATATTATGATAAATGACAATTGCAAGTTTAAAATGTTAAATTACTTTGATTTTATTGTTAGCATTAATTTCTGCACAATGAACAATGAGCCGACAATTGTAATTCTCGCTTTGATCATTCGCAATTGAAATTAAAATGTGTTTGATCCATTTATTGTACGCCTGAACTTTGTTTCTATAATGTTCTGAACCGGCTGTCATTGTTGCGCTTAATATAATTATTGTTTGACAGATAGGGTGTTAATTTTTAGTCATGGAAGGAAGGATTCATCTTACTTTTATATTATAATATGGCCTGTGGGCTAAGCCCCGGATGACATTGAAGTCTAGTGACACCCCTGCAGACAGTCAGAGGGATGAGATGTTTAAGACGTTTAGTCTTAAAGGTGCTATACGTAAGATTGACAACAAGCATTTGAAATGGGTACTGCAGTCAAAATTCTATATATTGGGGAGTTGCTGCCCCGCTCCAGACTCGAAGCTTATGTGGGTTTCCAGAATGTTGACATGTAAATTAGCCAACTCATCATCCGTTTGAAAGGATTTCTGGGCTTTAAGCTGTCTGCATCTTCCAAAGGCATCTCCAATATTTATCCTTGTTTTACTATGCCTCTGGTCATGGTGGTTTTTAGATTGAGGGCAAGGTTTTTTTTAGGTCAAGTGGAATCTGTTATCTATGATCCAGTTTGTTTTCTGGTTTCCCTGTCTGCAGCACACAGTGTTGTTTGCCTGCAAACCTGTTCAAATCTTGCAACCCAAGGGTGTCAGAATACTATTAGTGAGTGGGCGGTGGGCGGGATCACACAGGCCAAAACATGAACATAAACATAAAAATTCCAGCCGGAATAGAAACTTAAAAATATAATATACTGGCTGTAACATTGTTATCAGAGAAGTTAGTATTTCAACTTAGCATGTTTCCTGATTCTCTAATGACATATTATTATATGAATTAGTACTGTACAAATATTTCACACAGCACCTTTAAGATTTAAGTAGACAATTCACCCAAACATTACATTTCTGTCATTATTTACTTAATGTCATTCCAGACCCATTTTCTGTTATTGTTATTCTGTGGAACACAAAAGGAGATTTTTGGAGGAATATTCATGAAGTTCTTTTCCATACAACAACAGGTCATAGAGAACATTACTATCAAGCCCACACAATGAAAATAAAACACTACTATCCACTTTATTTTTCAATATAACTAGGGCAACATCATAACTATTATCAAACTTGAATGTGGACCCCTTGAGGTTTAAGCCACCTCCAGCTATTTCAGTGATGAGGAGGAGGGCATGGCCGGGCCGTGAGGACACACGCCCTGCACCGAATTGTCCTAATCAGTCGGGAGGGGGATAAAGACAAGCCGGAGACACACTCAGCTGCTCTGTCTGTGTGTGTGTGTGTGTGTGTGTGTGTGTGTGTGTGTGTGTGTGTGTGTGTGTGTGAGAGAGAGAGAAATAGAGAGAGAGAGTTGTTTTTTATGGTTTACAGTGAACTTTTTTAGGTTACACACTAGTAATAACATATTATGCTATAAATGTGGTTTATAAGGACATTTCTTGTGTCCCCATAATTCAAATCACTTATAAAAAAACATACTGAACAATGTTTTTTTGAAAATGTAAAAATGCAGAAAGTTTTGTGAGGGTTAGGTTTAGGGTTAGGGATAGGGGATATAATCTATAGTTTGTACAGTATAAAAATCGTCATGGTTACTGTTGTAACCTCCGTTCCCTGATGGAGGGAACAAGATGCTGTGTTGACTAGTGACACAAGGGGTCTTTCTTGAGAGCCTCACGTACCTCTGGATTTCAGAAAAGGCCAATGAAAAATTGGCAGACAGAATTTGCATGTCACACCCCCAGACATACGGGTATAAAGGGAAGCTGACGTGCATCTGTCAGTCAGGTTTTTGCACTTGGGAGCCAAGAGTAAGGATCGGCCGTTTACAGTGTTAGGTCTTGTGTCCTGGCAAGGGGGACACAACGTCTCGTTCCCTCCATCAGAGAACGGAGGTTACAACCGTAACCATGACGTTCCCCATCTGTCACTCACTCGCGTTGTGTCGATTGTAGTGACACAAGGGGTCCTATTTAAGAACGCCATGCACTAGACCGTGTTACGTGAACTGCTGCAACCCGATATCACGCCAAAGCGTGAAATAGACACGCTGGTCCACTAGCGGATGCGTGTCTGTGTCACGCTTTGCCTCCTCTAGGCGTGTGCATGACACGCGCGCGTGTAGTTGCAATACCAGCAGGGGGCAATCATTTCCTCAATGCCAACAACTCTCCGCGCACCAAAGAGTAAGCGATACCGTTGTCGTATTGTATGTTCGTACGGGCAGGATGATGGCCAATTTCACTGGTTACTTTCACTTGTGACTATGTGACAATAAAGGGTTACTACACATACTACGTTCAGGACATATTTGTTCATTATAGTGCTGTCATTAAGAAATCCTAACGTTGCTGTAGCCTAACATATATGTGTGTGTGGGCTGTGGAGACAGATGTTTAATCTGTGGTGCTGTTAACGTTACTGTGGTCAATAACGTTAATGGAAATTAATCACAGAAAGCAGCGTTCGATCCTGAAATATCGACACTGATGTTGTCGAGTATCCTATGCTTATGTTATATCGACAGGGTCGATCCTCACGTAAAAAATAAGCTTATAAATGGAAAAAATATATATCCTGCTAATCGGAATTGGAGAACGCAATATATCGCTTACTCTTTGGTGCGCGGAGAGTTGTTGGCATTGAGGAAATGGTTGCCCCCTGCTGGTATTCTACCTACACGCACGCGTGTCATGCACACGCCTAGAGGAGGCAAAGCGTGACACCGACACGCATCCGCTAGTGGACCAGCGTGTCTATTTCACGCTTTGGCGTGATACCAGGTTGACTGCTGAAACAGGTGCAAGCAAGCTACTGCGTGCTTGAAGCAACTGTATCGACCACACGTAACCCTCCCCAATGCCCCACAAAAGTGTCATATACAGTTCTTATGTTCCCAGCACCCCTGAGGGGGGAACAAGCAACATGAGTATCATGGGACCAAGCCGGCCAGCCATGGCCTTTTCTCTCTCTATGTTTCTCATCATAAAGCATAAAGTGGCTGGGGCTTAATGTTATAAAACACATCAGGGAAGGCGTTCTTTTCTGTTCCTATTCTTTCAGGGGGAAAAGACTCTGCTGAGACCATATCCTACCCAGGCTGAGGGGAGGTAATATGTGGCCAATACGTCACATGGGTTGTCAAGCCACACGTGGAAGTGGTGTGGTGGTAGGTCCTACCTAATTAGGGTTGAGCTCTACAAACACAGTGACCGGGGAAGAGCGACTGCCCAAGGGAGATGCGGGTCCGCCAACAGGGGGACCATACCATGGAAAATGTGTTAAGTGCAAGCGGTACATCTGGTCAGTTGTTTCCGCGTTACCGAGTTCTACCGGCTCAGACCTGATAAAACACAGGATAAGACAGATTCAACCCTGAGATTTTAGAATCTCGCAAAGGTATTGGGTATTACCCAGACCGTTGCACTGCAGATGTCGCTAGGGAAGTGCCGTTGGCCAGTGCTCACGAGGATGCCACACTTCTTGTCGAGTGTGCTCGAACCCGCAAGGGGACAGGCATGGCCTTGGTCTGTTAGGCCAGGGATATGGCATTGACGACCCAGTGGGCTAACCTCTGTTTGGAGACAGCGTTCCCTTTCAGCTGTCCACCAAAGCAGACAAAGAGCTATTCAGATCATCTAAAGCTCTGTGTGGTCCAAATAGATACGCAAAGCACATACCGGACACAGCAACAAAAAGGCTGGGTCTGCCTCCTCCCAGGGCAGCGCTTGCAGGTTCATGACCTGGTCCCTGAAGGGGGTCGTAGGAACCTTGGGCACATGTCACGGTTACGGTCTTAGGATGACATGAGTATCTGCCGGACCGAACTCCAGGCAATTGTTGCTGACAGTGAATTCTTGCAGGCCCCCTACCCTCTTGATGGAAGCTAGCGCTATCAGAAGGGCCATCTTCAAGGAGCGGGCCTTGAGCTCTATTAAGTCAAGCGGCTCGAAGGGGGTTCCCTGAAGGCCCGAGAGGACCATTGAGAGATCCCAGAAGTTGAACAGGCTTGGCCAGGGAGGGTTCAGTCTCTGGGCACCTCCAAGGAACCTGATAATCAGGCTGTGCTTACCCAAGGACTTACCGTCAACTGCGTCATGGTGGGCCAAAATAGCGGCTACATACAACATCAAGGTGGAAGGGTACAGCCTTCTTCAGACCAGGAAGAACACCAATTTGCGAACAAGCGCCACTTTAGGATGTAAAGCTGCCTGTTAGAGGGAGCTTTGGCTTGGTTGATCGTGTCTACAACTGCCGGTGGTAGGTCACTCAAATCTTCCACATCCCATTCAAGGGCCATACGTGGAGGTTCCAGATGTCTGGGCGCAGATGCCAGAGGGTGGCCCGTCACTGGGAAAGAAGGTCCTTTCTCTGGGGAATTCGCCAGGGAGGAGATGTAGCGAGGAGTGTGAGATCTGAGAACCAAGTCCGAGTGGGCCAGTAAGGAGTCACTAGAGTGACTTATTCCCCGACCTCCCTGACCTTGCACAGCACCAGTGCAAGAAGGCTCACTGGTGGAAATGCGTACTGACAAGAGCGCATGCCTCCTTGCCAATTTATGCATGCTATCCGTGCTGTCTGAATGGATCTGTCTGAAAGACATTCTTGCCCCGAATCAGCAGGAGAAACCTCTGCAGGGCAAGGAATACAGCCAGCAACTCACGGCAGTTGATGTGCCAACGCAGCGGGGGCCCTCTCCAGGAGCCAGCGGCTGTGTGGCCATTGGGCGGTGCCTGTGGTGAGGAAATCACTCTTTTATTTATATTTATATTTATGCATTTGGCAGATACTTTTATCCAAAGCGACTTACAGAGCCCTTATTACAGGGACAATCCCGTCGGAGCAACCTAGAGTTAAGTGCCTTGCTCAAGGACACAATGGTGGTGGCTGTGGGGATCGAACCAACAACCTTCTGCTTAACAGTTTAGTGCTTTATCCCACTACACCACCACCACTCCTTAACGCCTCCTTGACAATGTGGGTACCGCAGCCCAAAGGGGGTGCGGCAAAAGAAAATAAGGGAAATAAGGATTTACCTCCCAGCCCTCCTCCAGGGGATGGAGTGGTCTTCGTAGCAGCTCCGGAGTGAACATCTGACTGTCTGGGTCTTCTGTCTTAGGAGCGCTTAGGAGCCTTCCGTGTCCTAGAGGGGATCCTGGTGACGGGGGTGTACGTCACCTGTGAGGTGTTCAACTCTGGGGCTGAGAGCTGGACCCGGGTTGAGGTGGAGCTGCCTGTTGTCTGCTTGATGAAGCTGCAGGGGGATGCCCTCGGCAGGCAGATGGACTGCAGGCTGCACTTGGGTGGCATGATGTGAGAGATTGATTCCATCTGCCTCTTTACCGGTGAAAACTGCTGAGACAGGGGCGTTAAGGAAGCTGGCTTTGTCAACATCACACATCTCGACCAAGTATAGCCACAGGTTACGTTCCTGGACCAAGAGGGTGGCCATCGCCTACCAGAGTGCCCATGCTGTGACCTTTTGTGGCTCTGAGAGCGAGGTTGGTGGCAAAGCGCAATTCCTGCAGCACATCGGGGTCAGGACTACCCAAGTGCATATCTATGAGTGCCGTGGCTTTCAAACGCTGCCTTGGTGTGATCGCTGCCCAGACACAAGGCAGTGTCTATGACCGTCAGATCTGGAGAGATATCGACCGCATCCAGGAACTACACAGAGTCGGAAGGGCATCTTTAAAAAGATGTGTCCTGAAAAGGATGTTCCATGCCTGCTGTGTATTACTCTTTTAAAAATGAAATATACTCTGTTTTAGAGGGGAAAATACTTCTCTTTTAGAGGGTATGCACTCTTTACAGAAGCGCTGTTGAAGCGCCCAGGGGCATGAACTGCTCAGCGTGCAGAGAACGAGAAAGCCGCTGGAAATGCGGCGTATATCCAACAGCAATGCTCTGGTAGAGGTGAGTGGATCAGTAGTGAAACTCAGCTTGCTGCTGCACAACTGCTCGGCTCATCGCCAAATTGCTCCTGGATCGTTGGGAGAAGTTGCTCTTGAAGGATGTTTTGATAACATTCTTTATTCATGGCAGAGATTTTGGGCAGAATTGTGAGAGAGCCCACTCCCTTGGATGAAAAACAACCCCACACATGTATGGTCTCAGGATGCTTCACTATTGGCACAGCACAGGACTGATGGTAGCGTTCACCTTTTCTTCTCCGGACTATCGATTTTCCAGATGTCCTAAACAGTCAGAAGGGGGATTCATCAGAGAAAATAACTTTGCACTAGTCTTCTGCTGTCAAATCCTTGTACTTCCTGTAGAATTTCAATCTGTCCTTGATGTTTTTCTTGAAGAGAAGTGGCTTCTTTGCCTTCCCTTCTTGACACCAGGCCATTGCCCAAAAGCCTTCACCTCATTGTATGTGCAGATGCACTCACACTAACCTTCTGCCAATATTGAGCAAGCTCTGCACTGGTGGTGACACGATTCTGTAGCTGTCTCCTCAGGAGGAGACGGTCCTGGCTCTTGCTGGACACTCTGGGATGTCCTGAAGCCTTCTTCACTGCAGTTGAACCTCTCTACTTGAAGTTCTTGATGATCCAGTAAATGGTTCTTTCAGGTGCAATATTCTTTGCAGCAATTTCCTTGCATGTGAGGCCATTTTGCAAAGCGATGATGGCTGCATGTCTTTCTTTAGAGGTAACCATTGCGAACAATACAACAATGATTGGAAGCACTTCTTCCCTCATTGTATAGCAATCAGTCTGCTCTTATAATCCAATCAGAATGATAGAGTGATTTCACCTGACTAGTACTCGTTCACACTTTCCCAGGTGCTGCTGATATGATTAGTGAAATTATGTTAGCTGGTCATTTTGTGTCAGTGAAATTTTTGTACATATGTTTTGGCAAATTAAGCATTTGGCAATTATTTAAAATGCATCTGATTACTCTGCACAATAATCTAGAAACAATGTGAATCAACACCACAACAACTGAAGCAGGAAGTTTGTTTTTTCTTCACAGTATGATCAACTCTCCAGTCATTACTATTGTAATGAAGGCTCAGACAGATTAGGATCCATATGCGGTCTTTATTCAAAGGTAAAATTAACTCTGAGAGAGAAAAAGCAGCGACTTAGCTGGCAACAGAGTTCGTGGTCGAGGAAGCGTCAGATCGGGACAGGTGACTGGGTTCGTGGTCGAGCAGGCGTTTGATCGGGACAGGTGACTAGATTCAAGGTCAGACAGGCGTTTGGTCGGGGCAGGCGGCGGACAGAAGAATGGTCGAGTACGGGCAAGGTTGGCTTCAACAAGGATCAGAATTTAAGGTTAGTAGTCGCTCAGTTATGCAGCCGGGGCAAACAAGACTTCGCAGTGAGGGCACAGGGAAGCGAGGCTTTAATAGAGGGAAGATGATGGGCAACAGCTGTTTGGTAATCAGTGCGGGCTAGAATTCAGGTGAAGCGGATCTCCGGTGATCGGTAATGGGTGCGTCCACACTGGCGTTCGTAACAACTATACTGCATGCACAGATTTATCTGGGCCTGCTAATGATTATGTTAATGTATGATGGGATGTATGTACAGTAGCTTTAATTGTATAGATCTTGTGAATGTACATTTGAAGATTGTGTTTGTACCGTAGGTGTAAAGAGACAGCATATTTGTGTAATGTTATAACTGAACTAATGCTCTTCATTCACAACAGCACACTGCACTGGTAATGCTGACATTGCACTTTGAAATAGGCCATTCAGTTCTCAGCACATTAGTTATGCACACACACACACACACACACACACAGTGATGCATGAAACGTTTGCATATGAGAAATGCATTAATAGAAGCATTTTACCCATACACTTTAATTACGGGAGTAAAGGCTGGAGAGTAATGTTAAATGAGAACATAGTGGTTCTATTGCAGCAATCATTCCTGTTGGTTTATCAGAGTAAATAATATGACATATTAGGACAGCTCATACAGTATTACGATTACACTGTCACTGATTTGATATCCTTCAGAGTGTAATTCAATGAGGAATGGGTTTGATTGTTTTTCAGACTTGCAGTTTTGTAAAGACATAACATATCTCTTGACTTCTGTTAATTACAGATGAAGAATCTCAGACATAATTAGATTAAAGGTTTCAAATGCACCTGCTGAAGATATAATAACGTTGGATGCAAGGTCACATTTAGAACCCTTGTAACATTTTAAAGCAAAAGTCAGCAGCAAACAAATGATGCTAGATTTTTCCTCAGAACTAACTTCACTTTTCTGAGCTTTTTTGAGATTTTTGACTTTTAAACAATTGATATCAGGATGATTTTTACAAAATGATCGCACGGGAAATCAGCATGTTGTTTCTGAGAGTTTCAGTTCAACCAGATTTTGCCAACTTACCGACAAGTGACATCTCCCATCAGTCATTTTTGTATCAGCTCTGGGTTGTTAACCTCCCAGAGCAGTGCAACTAGAATTGCTTTGATTCTGTGTTGAAAACAGGAAGTAATCTCATTCGCATAATCAGTGATGAACACATTTCGGAGGTTAAATTTTTACTCTAACATTAAATTTTTACTCCACTGTTGGTTAGGTTTGGGAATTGGGTTAGGGGGTACAGTTTATAAAATATGCATTCCTCTTCACTGTATTACAGCCAGTACAGCTGTAAACAACTCCTTTTTGATGCCGCTCCATGAACATTACACCTGGAAATTGGAGCTCACATGTGCCAGTAGGGTCCAACAACACTTAACACTTTGGCCACTGGGGGCAGTGTTTCAAATTTCGGTAAGGACAAACTGATTTCAGCACAATTTCACTGTGAGATCAGTGTGCATGCAAAGAACCAAGGTATGAGTTTTGAAGCACACGTGAGTTGACATGTGAGTCAAAAGTTTCATAAAGCACCACAAAATGACGTGTGTTTTTGGCAATTGCATTTTCGGCTTATATTTGCTTTTTACAACACTATCGATTAGGTTTAGGTTTAAGGTTTAGATTAGGGAGTTATGTTTTGTTGATTTAAATTCTACAATTTTGTTCGTAGAACAATTAATGTCTTTTTAGTGCCATGCAGCGGACATCTCGCTTCGGAACTTGGATCAGGCTGTTTTGTCTTCATAACAATATTATATTTGCAGTGTCTTTCCTTCTGAGTATATAAGCTCCCTATAACTTAAAATCTTATCTAAGATATCTGAATACCCTAAAAAGTAGATTTTGTATGGCTCTATAAGTGAAATGCAGCAGTTGAACTTGCTTAGCCTTCATTTGGAACCATTTCTGTTAGTATAGCAAAAATAAACAAAATCACTGTCCATATTGTGTCTAAAAATGAGAGTTAATCAATGGTAAATTCTTGTTTTTAGAACTCTTCTGTAAAGCAAAATCACACTCACTATCATGCTTTTGTAGTGAACATAAGCATAGCTGTGATTACCTACGTCCCTGTGGAGTGGAGGGGGGTGGGGCCGGGCTGGAATATTGCACGCCCGGTCCCCAATCGGCCTGATGGGGCGCAAGAGGGATAAAGGCAGCCAGTGACGATGGTTCGAGAGAGAGAGAAAATTACAAATGGTTGCCCTGTATGTGTTTATGTTTGTGTTTTGGTTTAAGTTCTCATTCAATTATTTTTTATATTGACAAGCCGGTTCTCGCCTCCTCCTTGCCCATCTTAACCCACTTTACATTGGTGCCGAAACCCAGGAGGGAGGAGGGATGCCCATCACAGAGTCCTCGACACTGCCGTCCACCCAGGGGAGCGCCGCTGCCTTCTGCCGGGTGACGGAGCCCGGCACAGGGAACGGCCGCTGTCCGCGGGGCGAGTGGGGACTGGATTCCCCGACCGCCTGGAGCGAGGGAGCCACTGCTGGGGGAGGAGGAGTGCCCTGCCATCCCCAGAGATGTGGAGGGGTTGAGGGAAGACCGCCGTCTGCGAGGGGAGGAGGGAAGTAACTCCCCGACTGCCCGGAGCGGTAGGGCTGCTGCCAGGGGTGGAGGAATGTCTCCACGTGTCGCCAGTAAAGCGGAGGGGCGTTCTGTCCACTGGGGGGTTGGAGGTTGACTCCGGTTCACCCGGAGAGGAGCGGCTGTCGTCCGCCGGAGAGTGTGGAGGAGTGTGCAAGGACCACGCGATGGTGCATCGGAGAACCGGTGAGTGAGCTTTTTCTCTCTCTCCTCTCTCTCTCTTTTGCACCATGTTGGCCTTTTCCCTTGCCTATTTAGTTTTTTTGTTGTTGTTGTTTCCCCCTCCTGTCTCCTCCCAGGTCGAGGAAGGTGGGGATAACCAGCCGGCAGATGGGTCGCAAAGCACGCCCCTCCCCAGGGAAAGAGGAGTGTGGGGGGGGGGGGGGGGGGGGGGGGGGTCTATGTCATGCCGGTGTCACCCCGGCCTGAGGTAACGCCGGGAGGAGTGTGGAGTGGAGGGGGGCGGGGCCGGGCTGGAATGTCGCATGCCCGGTCCCCAATCGGCCTGATGGGGTGCGCGAGAGATAAAGGCAGCCGGTGGCGACGGTTCGAGAGAGAGAAAATTACAAATGGCTGCCCTGTATGTGTTTATGTTGGTGTTCTGGTTTAAGTTCTCATTCAATTATTATTTATATTGACAAGCCGGATCTCGCCTCCTTGCCCATCTAAACCCGCTTTACAGGCCCAATTACAGTTGTGCGGATATTTAGAATAATAGCATGGCTCTTAGTGTTATGTTCATTAAAGCTGAAGTAATAACTTTTTCAGTGTTAAAATATTTCCATCTATCTCAGCTTATTATGCAGCGAAAACTACAAGTCATTCAGAGGTTAATTTTCTCAAAAACTCTAAAAGCTTCATCTCTGTGGCAATATAAAATTCATGTGCTTGTTTAGAGTGACCCGCTTAGACCTCAATCAATAGCGTGGTTGGACGCAGGTCTATCTGATGGTTCGAACAACAGTAGATAAGAGGCGTAATCAGAAAACTGTTTTGAAAACTTTTATTAAAAATTCAGCTTTAAATATGCCTCAAAATGCATCTTTTTGTGACTTATTTGCCTATGCAAATTTGTTTTTTATGTCTTCTGGCCCCATTTTTGCCACGTCAAGCACAAAGGTGAGACTTATGTTTGGTGACAAAAAGAAAGCGTTGCTTTTGCAGGGCATTATTTGTACTTTCAAAGCTTGTTTAATGTGTGCCCATCTGTTTGTCAGCATGCCATCATCACTGTGAAGCCCATTAGACAATACGCAGGTATTCGTGTTAATTAAGTGTCAGATTGTCTCCCCTTGTTAGCATGCTTGCACCCTATTGAATCCTAATCTGATGTGAATTTGGTCATTTCTGATGCACAGAAAGGAAAGTGATATTCATCAAGGGTGTTCTTGCATGTCATATCCTGAGGGCAAAGCTGAGGTGTTACAGATTCTAAGAAGAAAAACTTGTCAAAGGACTGTAATTGTTTTCACATAATTGCACACTCATATATGAATATATAGACATAAAAAGGAATTCTGATTGCTGCTGTGGAATAATGCTGATGTGCTGATCTAAGATCAGTTTCCTCACTCCAAAAATAAACCTTAATTACAAGTGAGAAGCTGACTCTAGTTTAGTGACTTTAGCCAGTGCATCACAGCGTGTAATAAAGAAAATGTCTTTATTTCTGAAAAGAGTTTACTTTTTTGTTTAACAAATAGTAAATACAAGTATCATAATTCTTATATTTATCATATTCATTAAATTATGGTAGAAAATTATGCTTGTTTTATGACATCCATAACCACATTTAAAGCAATATGCTTCTCCTCTCACTTACACTCTAAACTAGTCTACTTTGAGATTAGTTTGAATCTCTTCAAACTGGATTTTATCTTAAATTCTGAAACTTTTCACATTGATGCTGATATTGTTGGTGCGTGACAACTTTTGATTGTAGGTGGAAAAAGATTCTTTCAGAAGCTCAAAACAGCTCTCACAACTGAGCCTGTACATCAGACCCACGATTTCTGGACCGATTGGACTGGATTGGTCATATTGGATTTGGCACTGTTCTTTTTTTTAAATTACACAGGAATGAAACTCGCAGTAATGATGAAATGGCCGATCTCGATGAAGGTAAATTAGCGCCTAAATGATTTGCATGCGAAGGATGAGATTTGTGAAAGCCTAAATCAAATTGCAAGTGATTTTTTTATTTTTTATTTTTTGCATGCGCACAGAACGTTTTATAAAGGTGTAAATCAAGTTGCAAGCGTAGGAAAAAAATTATTAGCAATTACTCATTTGTGTGTTGCGAATCTGTAATTTCATATTAACAAGTAAATGTGGTCTGTATTCTTCTGACTTCCTTTTTTTCACGCTTACACTTTTAGCACTATTTAGGCACCTAAACATGGCAAACCTGCAATCAGCAGAATGCAAGCATTGAAAGGCTGTAATGAACAGCAAAATGGATTGATCAGTCTGTATGAGTTTGTGGCATAGGCCTAAATGTTTTCCAGAAATAATCTGATATACACTGTCTCCCGTTTTGTTCCGCTCACACTTTTGGCACGAATTTCTCATTGAAAAGTTTTTTGCAAGCATGAGGGGGAAGGTGATTCTACCTGCTTCTAGTAACCAATCAGATGAGGTTTTCCTTGACCAGTTTTATCTGACCTGATTGGTTTAATAACATGACAGACAGCTTCTTCTTCATATGGCTAACCATTGTTCCTCTGGGTTTATAGTGAGCATCTTTAGATCAACTAATTAGATCTAAACCGGTTTGGCTCTATCTGGTTTTTGTCAACCTGAAACACTACAACAACTACAACAGGCCTCGGGTAGATAGAACTCCTTGTTATTCACTAGTTCTAAATGCTACTGTATATGTAGATGGTAAACATGACCTTTTCTTATTCAATTCTCATGTTTAAATAACACAGATGTTTACTTTCCTCTCTCTTCCAATTCTCTCATTCTCTCATGGGAGGGTAAAATTGCTCTGTGACAAGGGGGTGGACGGGCCATGAGGATGCACGCCCGGCACGGAGTTGCCTAAACACCAGAGAGAGGGAGACAGAGACACATGTGGCCGTTGTGTGTGTGTACGTGTCTGTGTGTTGTATGTTATGTTTCAGTTTCTTTATACCATTAAAAGTTTACGCTGACTGCTCAGCTGCTTCCAGCCTCCTTTTCTTTAAGCAGAGACTTTACCCGTTACATGCTCAGATTGTCCTTTTTGCATGTGTTAATTATTGAAGCTGTGCAGCACAAAAGACACACATACATTGTATTTGATGTGACCTCTTAATAATACCCAAACCCTTCTGGCATGACTGAGTACGACAAGCCTTATCTCCATCAGTCAATATCATAAACCTGCTGTTGCTAGATTACCACTCTCTCCTGGAGATTCTTGTCAGACTGAATGAGTGGCTGACTATTGATTTACTGATAACAGTGTCAAGTAAATAGAAGGCACGTGTCACGCCCGGGGCTCGAACCCAGAGTGGGCTGCGGGTAACCCAGAGCACTAACCGCTATGCTATGGAGCTGTGTGGACCCAAACTGCAGAGAATCACAAGAGACAGTACTTGGGGAAAACAAACTGTCTTTACTTAACGTCCATCTTGAATAAACACAAAAGATCAATCGTCAAAAGCAGGGCTGAAGAAAGTACAGATCCTCAATGATGCTGGTCATAACATGTCCAAAAGCATAGAATAAACTCCCCAAACCAGAAGGTCAAAAGATATGGGAGAAAGTCTGTCAATGTAAACAAAATTAGGTCAAACAGACAGGCATTCACAAAAGATCTGCCTAAGCAAAGGAATTTCAAGACTGAGCAAAGATACAAACAAAAGCAGGTCTTATATATACACATACACATACACACACAATCTAACAGGCCAGGCACAGGTGATATCATTGAGCTAATAATGAACTTAGGAAAAGAAAGAAAGTAGTGGGAGGATTTGTGCTCTAGGTTCCCCTCTGCTGGACAGACCGTGGTGTGACAGCACGTTGGCATTAAGTTTGGTGCATTTCAGGGTCCTAAGGCCACTCTTTGCTCTGAAAGGTCAATTCTTCAAGCCAAAGGCAGCAGTAACTAACTCAAAATAGTGATGAACTTCATAGTATATATATTTGGTTTTTTTTTCTGTCAAATGATAACAATATTTTGCAATCAGTCCACTGCATGGGTAAGGTGAGCTTTTAAATATGGGACTGAAAAATTGCTGGTGGTAGAAAAAATGCACTAGAAATTAAGGGGTTATGAAGTTAACAGTTAAATTTGTCTTTTTCCTCAAAAAAAGTTATTGCATGACTTCAGATGGGTTGGGAAAAAGCACAGAAGTCGAATGGACTACTTATATGAAACTTTTATAATACCTTTATGTGTTTATGTTATATGTTTTGATGTTCATCACTATCAGACCTCATTCCATTGTATGGAAAAGAGCAGCATAAACATTCTGCTAAGCATGTTCCATAGAGGTAAGTAGTTAGTTGAGTAAATTAAGTAAACAGTCTCTTTAACTCTTGATTGTGGCCTTTACATTTTGATTGTCCACATCTTTACAAAAGGAAAGAAGAGCTATAATAGTACTGATTATGCTAATTTAGGACCATTGTCCAGTTTTGGACAATGGATCTAGAAGAATTTTGGTTAGCTGGAAATTTGGCAAAGGCTTTGTATTCACCAGAGGCATTTTCTCAGTGCCAGGGTAACACAAACAGCTTGTCAGCTGGCATAATTGGCCCCAACCAATGCATCTTATAATGGAAATGTTGGCTTTCAAGAGAGCAAATTTGTTTTCATTAAAGACTATCCCTTACATAACCTCTGCAGACTAAATGACAAAAGGTCTGGTCTGGTCCATTTGGCAGCTTATACTGTTTAAGAACCACACACTATGATCGTTTTACATGTCAGTCAGAGGGCTCTTCATTTCAGTCACAATTTATTTAGTTTTTACATCCCACTGAGATGTGATAACCATAATAACAGACTGTCATAAAATAAACTATATTATATAATGTTGCAGCACAGTTCGATTCAGACACAAACAACTTTACAGAAAACACATGCTAAAATAGAAGAAAATGTGAAAAGACTTTAAATAAAGTACAAAACAATAAAAATAAGTAAAGGCTATTTCACAGGCTTAGCTAAGTAAACAGTGTGTATTATAGTTCTGCTAGTAACTGCCTCAAACAAAACTCATGTCACTAACATTGCAAACTTTGGCAAAGCCAAAAGCCTTTTCTTAACAATTACCACTTATTATATCAGCACAATGCCTTACAATTATGAATTTATTTCCAGGTGGACTCCAGGTGATTTATTTTTTTTTAAATCCTACCCTAGAAGTTGCGTAAAGCCAGCAAATTAGATTAGAGTTTACTATATTAAGAAAGTGTTTTCCAGACTTTCCAGACAGTGTGAAATATGCAACAAACAGTCACTAAATGGACTGTGGCCGTGAGGTTGAGACAAGTGTGTTATAAAGAAAATGAGATCAAGATACAGTAAAGATAATTCTTCAGTTTGTATTGCCAACCCCACCTCCAATTCACACATTTGCCATTTTCTATCATTCCTCCATATTTATCTTAATCATAACACAAGAAGTTTAATTGCATTTTTGGGTCATCCAGATGGTACCTTTGTGAAGAGATTAATTACTCCATTTGGCACCATTAATAATACAAATATTTGCTGGGAAATGTAATTGTGTATCTCAGCATGGAAAGGTAATACAGGGCTGGACATCTAGAGTCAGGCTGAATTCCCATTAGTGGTGAAACAGGCAGGGAAAGAAGGACAGATTAGCAGTCATGCACTTGTCAGGGTGCAAAGCAGCACACGGCATACTAAATGAGTAAGCTGCCTCTCTCTGTCTCTCATATGTGCTATTTCCAATGATACTACACTCCACAGAAACATAAGATCAGAGGCGTCATACCCATTCAGAGAGATATTTTTGAGCCAAGAGGATTATGAATGGATTATTTGCACTTTACCAAAACATATTTGTATTTAGATGAATAAATAAAAAGATTATTGCATGTAAAAAAGAATGTCTGTAGCATTCTGTAGAATGTCTTTATTCACATTGTCTAAATTGTGTTTGTCTGAATCCAATCGAGTCATATAAGTTTTGCTATAAGTGACGTCATGTGAAGAGCACCAAGGGTAAGCACAGTGTTATGATAATAAAAACAAATTAATTGCATTAATTTCAATGCAGAAAAAATATTTTATGAGTGCTAGCGCTAAGCACAGCGCTGTGTTTAAGTCATAAATGTATGGGCATGGCCATTAATTTTTGTATTTTTGTGCAAACATGCACTAGTCCATGCGCAAGTGGGTCTGGGGAAATTGTGCATGCAAAGCTGGGTCAAGTGCAATTTAATTGAAGCTGAAGCTCTCCTCTGGTTAATCCACTGTCTGTATCCTATTATACAGTATATTCCATTCCTTGCCAAGCACCGGCAATTTAAACAAAGAAAGACAACACATTCATAAGTTGGAAGTGTAAATGCGCTGTATGCAACAAATTAGAAGAATAGAAATATGGACTTATGTTCTTTTGTGCATTAACTGTGTCCTTGATGAATATCAGGCATATTTCTATGACAGTGACAAGCTCCTTTTAAACACATGAAAAATGTGCTCATCATACCAAAGACAAACATTTTATCCTCTCCAACTTCCTCCATCGGCCTCTTTTGCAGTGACTTAAAAATCACTGCAAATTATTATTTTCTTTTTCGATTGAGAATTGTTGAAAATTATTTGAAAACATGTGTAGACCATGATAAATGCATTAATAATATGTTTATGATATGTATTTATCGTAGTTTGATATAATTTACGTAATAGCTCGTGCTGTTCACTGCTTGTGTAATGTTGTGGGCATATTGAACATATCTAATGTTTTATCGTGTTCACTTTGGTTAAAAGCTGTTGTGTGAGGTATAGTCTATAGTCTATTCTAATGCTAATATTAGGAATGGGTTGCAATTGAAAGTAGCATGATCTGTTATTCATCAGCAATATACTCTAATGAAAGGCAAAATACACATTTTACAAAATGTAGTTATGACTGAAAGTCTCTATGATTATGATCTGTCTTGTGTTTACAGTATAAAACATGTATCTTTGCTCTGTGAGAGTTACATTTTTTTATTTTATTTTATTTATTGATCTATGCTTTTATATATATTTGTTTATAGACAATACAACTTTTTTTTATAAATATCAATAAAATGATTAACTAAACTTTAAAATGATTAACTTTAATAAAAAAAAAAAATACAAGCAACATAACCATAACAGCTACTATACTGCATTCATAACATTCAATTAAATTGCATTTGTGGTAAACGAAAGCCCACAATGCACACATTTAATGGATTATAAACCAATTTCATGGAAACAAATACACCTTTTACAATACATATAAAATGGAACTGTAACCATAACTGACATTTGCTTATTTTATTTCACAGTTCTCAGTAATGTTTTCAGTTCATGGTACTCAAAACATGGGCTAACGCAAATGGGAGTGTTGAACAGCTCTCCTGTACTCTGTAAGTATCTTACTACTTTACTACTCTGCTTCCTCTTTGCTCATTTTGCAGTTGATCATGGTCATTCTCATCCTATTTGCCCCCCTGTACCACAGGCCCTGTAACGTTTCAAGGAGAATATGGAACTTGTATACCAGTATCCTTCCTCACATAACGCGGCAGTAAGTAGGGCTGCACAATTAATCTAAATAAAATCAAAATCACGATGTGACCTTGTGCGATTATTAAATTACAAAGGGCTACGATTTAATTAAATTAATAGTCTGCTCACTTCAAAGTTTATTTGCACTGCTCTGTCCAGTCTAGATTACTAAGTTACTCCATTGTTACGGTGTTTTCAGAATGGTTCCGTGCTCCACAAATCCATCTCATGCTTTTGGGGCTTTTCCATTGCATGGTAAAACTCAAGACTGCTTGCTTTTTGGGGGTTTTCCACTGTGGATAGTACCTGGTACTTTTTTAGTACCACCTTGGTCGAGGTTCCAAGCGAGCCGAACTGAAACTAAATGTGACGTCAAAATCCTGCAGGTCACTGATTGGTCAGAGAGAATCATCAGTACCAGCATCAAAGATTTATTTTTTAATTTATTGATCTATGATTTTATTATGCATTTGTTTATAGATAATATTTTTTAAAGAAATATCAATATAATGATTAACAATATAAATATTTTAATAAATACAAGCAACAGTAACAACTAATAAATAGCATTCATTACATTTAGTTACATTGCATTTTTGGTAAACAAAATTAAAACAAAAACCGGTGAAAAAATGAACACTGCTGTGTATGTGCAAACATCAGCGTGGACTGCTCTTGAACCAGTCATAATATAATTCAAGTGTTGCAAAGGAACTGTTATTAAAAAATATGTTTCAGTTAAAAACACTTGACGGCAAAATCAAGTAAACCATTTAGAATATGCCATGACTGTTTGATAGTTATGGTGCTGATGTGATTGAGGTTACATTTTAATATATTCGGATGCAATGTGTTGGATGTGCGTTATGTGTAATCCCTAAAATTTTGTTTTAGAACGTTGTGGAGAGTTTGTTTATTCTGTTCCAATTGAGTTTCATATATACCTGTATTGGAGGTGCTGCACGATGTTAGCAATCAGAACAGTGGGAGTTTACATTGAAGTTTAAAGGAGACGCTGTCGCCAAAACTGAGGATTTCAGTCAGAGTGCTAGAGTACATTAATGATATTGATCATTCATTATTAAACTATGACAGTCTTGGTTAAAAAAAAAACTTTACTGATATAATCAGTGGACCTCAATGAAGATAATAAGCATTTGTACTTTCTCATTGTCAAATTTAGTGGAACATTTCCAAAGATAATGTGCTGAACTATACTGTAGTTACTCTGCAAGGACACATGTGAACATGAGGGAACTGACTTTATGCATCCACTAAAAATCACTTAACATTAAGTTGTTTCAAAAAATGAGAAAAAAATTAATAAAATTATGTTAGTTTGGAGAAAAGCTCTAGTAGAATTTGTTTGCAGATGACTCTTCCTAGGATATTTTGTTGCCTAATGCAGTGACCTACTGAAACATATTTCTAGCGAAATCAAATAAAGAATGGGTGTGTTGACATTTCGAACAAAATCTGACCAAAAAGAAGGCGTTTTTTTTTTTTTTTTTTACATTGCTGTGGTTGTTCATTGCGAAACTGCTTGCCATGTCCTAAAATTCAAGACAATTGTTTTCTATGTTTTCTATTATGCATCATGGCCACTGTTTTGAAAGAAACATAAACTTGTATCAAAAATGTTAAAGCTTATGATGTTATTTTAATGTTTGTTTTTATGTACTGTGATTGCTCATGATTATACATAGAAAACTGTGAAATTATGAAAAAAATAATTATTCACAGCCCTAATTACATATATTTACTTTATACTTTGTTTCAAAGAACTTACAAGAAATTGGTTATATATCATTTATTTTAACTATTTAAACATGTACATGTTCAAATGTTCCTGTGTCCATGTTTTTTTTTTTTTTTTGTGTGGATACCCCCTAAATCCTTGATATAAGTATATTTTACATGGCATGAAGGAAGTGGAAATGCTGAAATGCTGGGGGAAATCATCTGGCATTTTCCAGTAGATTGTTTTATATATATATATATATATATATATATATATATATATATATATATATATATATATATATATATATATATGACATATATATAGATATATATAATAGGATCAGTTGGGCAGATTCCATTTATATCAAGCTTTATTGGCAAGAGAAACTTAAGTGTATGTTGCCAATCCATTTTAAGACACTAAACAGTCATATATAAAACAAATTGAAGGCTGAAGTTTAATTTGCTGAAGTTTAAAATATCAAATGTATTATTTTCACTGGCTGCCATTCAGTCTCTGTCACACACATGCTGGGTCTCTCTGGTGCGGTTTCATTTTTGTCACTGGTTTAGATGACAGTGAGTGATCATTTTCAATCGAGGCAAACAGATATGGCAGCTTGACCGTATCAATCCTACACTTGGTTCACAGCTTGCGGGTGAAGTCTCCATTCTCTGTACAGTAGATCTGCTGTTATCAGGACTCAGGGTTGTTTTGACCCACTTTTTCTCTCTGTGTTCATCTCTTATGTGTTTGACTCTCTGCTAATTTTTTTGTGTTTGTTTTGCCGGGTCCCATGACTGGCCAGGTTAATGAGATTCGCTGCCAATTCTTAATTGTCTTATCTCCCTTATTTGTTCTGCTGTCTTTTTATGTGGTGTTTCTCCTCTGTTTCAGTGTTAGATTGTGTTCTGACGTGTCGTGAAAAGGTCTGGTCTATACTCCTGTTGGTTTTGTATTTACTGTCCTGTTGGTCTGTCTGACCTTGCTTTTGGATATCCCTTCTTGGATTGTTACATTTTAGTTTTTTAGGGTAATTTTCTAGCTGATTCGCTGCTCTGCAGCATTCTTGCTTTGTGGATTTTTTCTCTTTTCTCTTATGCCTCTACCAATCCTTTTTGGAGCATTATTCTCTTTTTGAAAAAAGACTGTTTCACTTGGACATTCCTCTCACATCTGAGTTCTCATTCTACTCCAGATAGTATAATAAAACCACTTTGGACTTAACGGAGGAAAGTCAAATTTGTAAGTGATTGCCAAGTAGAGATCTTTATTGTGCCAGCATGAATCTCAACTCAGCACATTTAACAAGGCTATGGATCCCCTCGCTGCCCAGGTTGCTGAGATGTTGGCCCAGTTACTTTGTCTGGTTCTAGTGACTCCTGTCAATCTCTCCACCCCTCCACCCACAGCGACATATACTCCTCTTCATGCCCAGTAAAATCCAAAACTTGCCAGTTGCTCGGGTGGTACTGGTAAGCACTACTTACAATGACAGCACCCCTGCTGTATGTGCCCTCCTTCCTGCAACCATCACTTGGGAGGGCGGCATGTGTCATCATCAGTTTTCAGTCCTTGCGGAATCTAGGGTGGATGGCAGTTTCATTGATGCCATTTTGGCCAAGAAATTGGGAATTCCTACAGCAACCCTCTGCATTTCATCATCAACAGAGCACTTAATGGGGCACCTTTAGCCAAAATCTCCCATGTCATCATCTTGGTGAGTCTGTTTATTTCAGGGAATCATAGAGAACACATTACTTTTTACATGTTTGTCTTGCAATTTATGCCTGTCATCCTGGGCCATCCTTGGCTCATTAAGCACAACCCCCACATGGACTGGTCCAGGAATCTGGTGTTGAAATGGAGCCTGTTCTGAATTCCACTCTCTCTTCTGTCTCTTCTCTCTCTGTTCCTCAGGAGGAGTGTGGTGACCTCTCCAATGTTCCCCTAGAGTACCATGATCTCCTTCAAGTGTTCAGCAAGTCCTGGGCTGCATCTCTTCTTCCCCAGTGGCAGTATGACTGTGTGAACATCCCCCTGCCTGGCACATTTCTGTCTCGGGGTTGCCTACTCCGTATTTGCTCCAGAATGGGAAGCCATGGAACGTTACATACAGGATTCTGTGGTGGCTGGTCTCATTTGCCCCTCTGCCTCTCCTGCAGGTGTTGGGAGAGGACAGCTTTGTCCACCCTTGCATAGACTAACACAGACTCAACTAAATTACCATCAAGAACAGGTATTCTTTACCTTTAATGAGTACTGTTTTTGAGTTGTTGCAGGGAGCTACTTTCTTCACAAAGTTGGACCTCCTTAATGCATACGTTCTTGTCCATATCAGAGAGGGCGATGAGTGGAAGGCACCTTTCAAAACTCCCACTGGGCACTTTGAATACTGTGATATGCCCTTAGAGCTCACCAACCATTAGAATAATAGAAAATATGGACTATTTGTGTCTTACATTCTTTTGGGCAATAATTATGCCCTTGCTGTGAACGTCTAAGTTACTGTTGTAAACTCCATTCCCTGATGGAGGGAACAAGACATTGTGTTGAATGAAGTGACTTCTTTGAAGGCCTCGGTTACCTCTGGACTTGAGAAAAGGCCAATGAGAAATTGGCAGACAGAATTTGCATGTCCCTCCCCGGACATACAGGTATAAAGGAGGGAATCATATGTCTATCCATTAAGGTTTTTCACTGAGTAGCTGAGAATAAGGTTCGGCCATAGCATTGGCTCGATTCAGCGTCGTGGCCGGGAGGACACAACCTCTCGTTCCCTCCATCAGGGAACGGAAGTTACAACAGTAACCTAAACATTCCCTGTCTTTCACTGACTTCAACATTGTGTCGAATAAAGCGACACTAGTGGTCCCTATTCAATCACACCAGGCGCTGAACCATGTACGTGTGCTGCTGATGCAGGTGCGGGCAGGCAGTTGCGTGCCAAAGTGACAGGCTGCGTCAGACTGCACGTACCCTTCCCCAACGCCCCATAAACATTTTAGGTTACCGGCACCCCGAAGGGAGGAACAAAGCAACATGCCAAGCATGGGAGCAGGCCGCGCCAGCCACGGCTTTTCTCTCACTATATTTCTCAAATAGAGTTAAAGTGGCTGGAGCCATCTTAACGCTATCACACGCATTGGGGAAGTGTTCTTTTCCAACTCTTATTCTATCAGGGGCAAAAGACCCCACGGAGACCACCACCTGCCCAGGCTGGGGGTAGGTAAAGAGTAGTGAAATATGATTGCGATTGGGGGGCAGTGGGGACTGCCCAAGGGAGACGCAGGTATGCCTGTAGGGGGACCATAGCACGGAAAATACACACAGGGTGATTAATCCACAAAATGGTCCATCCTGTGGGGCACCTACAGACGCAGGTATGCCTGTAGGGGGACCATAGCACGGAAAATACACACAGGGTGATTAATCCACAAAATGGTCCATCCTGTGGGGCACCTATTCCAGTACAGAGTAATTTTAGTACCCGTAGTGGGTCTGGCTGGGGAATTCCTCCACTGAATTTTTGGACCAGAGGGCTAGAGAGGAAAAACATCCAGGGAGCGCAAATCTAGTGGACTCTCCTGGGGCAAAGGTCTCTTGGGTAGCAAACAGGTCTATCTGTGCTTTGCCAAACCGCTCCCAAATCAGCTGGACCACCTGGGGTGGAGCCTCCACTCTCCGCTGAGCGAACCATGTCATGACAGCGCATCCGCTGCCATGTTGAGGTTGCCTAGGGTGTGAGTGGCGTGCAACGACTTGAGTCGTTGCCTCGTATTAGCAGGAGAAACCTCTGCAGTTCAAGTATTACAGCCAGAAACTCTAGGCAGTTGATGTGCCAGCCCAGCCGTGGCCCTGCCCAGGAGCCGGCGGCTGCGTGCCTATTGCACACGGCCCCAACTGTGTTGTAGGCGTCTGTTGTGACCAGAACGCATTGGAACACCTGCTGTATGGGGACTCCTGTCCGCATAAAACAGAGGTCTGTCCAGATGGGCGCCATGCCCATCTCGGGACTCAAGTCTGGAGGATGCCATGTGCCCCAGGAGCCTCTGGAATTGTTTTAGAGGAACTGCTGTGCCTCAGTTGAATAAGGTGAGGCATTTCAGCACTGAGCGCACTCGTTGGTGAGGCACGCTGTCACTGAGACTGAGTCTAACTCCATGCCGAGAAAAGAGATGCTCTGATCCGTGGTGAGCTTGCTCTTTTCCCAGTTGACCTGAAGCCCTAGATGGCTGAAGTGCCCGAGCACCTGGTCCCTGTGGGCTCACAGTGACTCTCCAGAGTGGGCTAGGATGAGATGTCGTAAGCTGCCGCCTTTCTTCTGCACAATGAGGTAAGGGCTGTAGAAACCCTTCATCTTGGCAGGAGGGACAGGCTCTATTGCTTCTTTGAGTAAAAGGGTCACAATCTACCTTGCTCTGCACACCCGACAGGGGGCAGGTTAGTGACTGAGGAGGAGGTACGAATCCCTCTGGACTCATCAGAACCGACTGGCCGGGGGGGCAGCAATTGTGGATCCAGAGGCGAGAGGTCCGCATCTGGGGTACCAAGACTGCTGGAGTATGGCACCGGGTTGCTGTGAGAACGGCATTTGCGGACCAGGTGACCCAGGGAAAGAGGAAATTGCTCTATTAATAAGAATACGGGTACCGCAGCCCGAAGGGGGTGCGGAAAAGCAAATAATTTTAACTGAGGATTCTCCTCCCAGCCCTCCACTGGGGGATAGAGTGGTCTGCTTACCAGCTCCAAAGAAAACATCTCGTTCCCAGGGTCGTCCATCTCAGGAACGCGTGGGAGCCTTTATAAAGATGCGTCCTGAAAAGGATCTTCAACACCAGCTGTGTATTGCTCTTTTAGAGAAAATAAACAATTTTATAGAAAATACTATCTTTTAGAAGCACTATCGAAGCGCCCAGGGGCAAAGCTGCACTGTCGTGCAGAGAAGGAGAAATTCTGTCTGCCAATTTCTCATTGGCCTTTTCTCAAGTTCAGAGGTAACCGAGGCCTTCAAAGAAGTATCCTAGCATTGCTTCATTTGACACAACGTTGAAGTGAGCGACAGATGGGAAACTCTCTTGTTTTGTCTGCCATCGTTCCAGTATTATGGTGTTTAGTGGTGAAATAGCCTACTACAGTGGAAGTTTGTGTTTCCTCCTGTCTCTGGACCATGATGCATATGTTCTCTATCGGCTTCTCTCACCTGCAGTCTTGACAGCGATGCTTGAAACATGCTTTGCTGCTCTCCCGTTATACATTGTATATATATTTGTTATATGTTTCAGTGTTAAATGTTTCATTACTGTACAGCGTCCTTGAGCTTTGGAAAGGCACTATACATAATATATTATTAATGTTGTTAATATTCTTATTATAATTGTTAATATTTTTATTATTGATCTTCTACCACACAAATCTTGATTTTAAAAGTGATTGATAGCTCTTGTGGAATCCACAAACTGGAAATGCAGGACCTGGTTTTAGACTTTGCGGCGTGATTAGAAGTGCATCTCAAACGTCTTCTCAATTACTTATTTCCCAAGAAAAATGGCAGATTACACTTTGTAGCACTTCATTAACATACAAAACACCCACCGTTTGCACGCAAACACCTACAGCCACTTGCGCTTTGGGTTAGGGTTAAGATGTAAACCCTAAGATGTAGCAAACAGTCATTGCGCATTGCGTTGTGCCTAGCGCTGTCACGAAAATATAGCCCTGTGTCTCCATCAAAATATCTTCAATTGTGTTTTGCAGACAAAATGTAAGTCATATGAGTTTGAGACAGCATAATGGTGAGTAAAAATTTGAGAATTATGATTTTGGGGTGAACTATTCCTTTAATTCTTTTAATTATGTTTTGTATATTTTATAGTGAGAGAAGAGGTGAGGGTGGGGGGGTGGTGTAAATTCTATAAATCACCCGAGCCATGTCAGAGCATGTGCACTAACCTCTGGCAAGAGGTACCGAAGCATTCGGGCCCTCACGGCCAGCTGTGTAACAGCTTCTTCCCCCAACCCATCAGGATCCTCAATACTGAGAGACTGGACTGACACACACACACCTGTACACAATACATCATTTTTTTCAGCACATGTCCAGAGTTGCACTTTAATTCATTGTCACTTTATACCTGGCTGTTACCTCAATAACTGCTATGTCCATAGAACACTATTTTATAGTTTATGTTTTCATTTAGTCTTCTAGAAAGTGTCATCTTTTTGCACTACTTGATTGCACCCCGAGGCTGAATCCTCCCAGGCCATGCCTCTTCCCCTCAAGGGATCTTGCCGCGATCCTCCTGGACCTTTGGAGAGCCCCCTTTGAGGTGCTAGAGTCAGTCAAGCTGAAAGCCCTCTCCTTGAAGAAGGCCCTCCTGATTGAACACACCTCCATCAAGAGGGTAAGGCCACACAATAGGTTTGTGGGATTTTTCCCATTCATTTAAATTGCTGGCGATCGCATCACTGCTGCGAGGGACCGTAGCAGCTTCGTGGACCGCCGTCGAGTCTGTTAGCTCATTTTCCAAACGGACCTTTTCGTTTTCAAAGGGTCCGTATGGACAAATCTTGAAGGGGTCGGTTTACATGGGTGAACGGTCACAGATAGGGGGCGACAGTAAGCTGTGGTGGCCTCTCCACTCCCCTCTGAGACCCCCAGACCCCCAGAGTCCCACGATCACACTATCTGCCACCTAACCACCTATTCTGCACAATGACCATAGTGAGAGGGTCAGGGCTGTCCACAGACAAGCTATCCTCCCCCTTCCCAATTGTTTTGACCAAGGTATACCTGCATGCCACCCTGTTTCTGAGGGCCCATTGATGAAGCATTCGAAGCCCCCCAGGTCTTAGCACTAAATTTAACCCCGTCCACGAAACCGCTGTGGAATTGCATTGCTTTAATGGGCAAGTGGGATTTCTTGTAAAAAGGGGTCAAAAGCCCCAGGGGCCCCCAAATCAGGCTCTAGACATTTTCTGAATGCACTCTTTCAGCTCTAGACCTTATATTAACACCCAAATTACTCTGCACATGCAAGAGGCTCTCTCTGGCTTTGAGAGCAAGAGGCCTGTGAGGATGATTCTTGCATTAAAGAAAAAAAAATTCTTTCTAGAGACTTGTGATTTTATTATGACACACCAGGGGCCCCAGACTGCCAGCACGTGAAGTTTGGGGCCCAGAGGAGCTTTCTAGAAAAAGTCCACGTGCAATCAGTTTCATTCATTTTCGGCAACGGTTTGGTGGACAGGGCTCTGAAAGGTCCGAATGACTCAAAAACGACATATGTGCACCGCCGTGGTGCTCTTAGATGGCGTGGAGAGTTTTTTGACCTTTTGACCTTATTTTCCATTCATTTGGCCCATTTAGGGACGTTGTCCACGAACACATTGTGAAAAATGCATTGATTCAAAGGGAAAGTGGGATGTCTGGAAAAGAGGGGTCAAAAGGTTGCAGGATCTTGAAACTCCTGGTCCACGGGCGTCAGGTCCCCCCGAATCAGGAACCAAAATATGGGGTCTCCAGAACCTTCCTGGGCCTATATCCAAACCCTAACCCTAGCTGTCTGATCATTCAAGAGGGCTCTCTCAAGCTTTATGTGCAAGAGGCCTTTGTGAGAGAAAGTTGCACAAACGGCCAAAAAAATGTTTCCTTTTTTCTAGAGCTTCGTGCTCTCAGTATGTCTTTCGAGGGGTGTCAGTCTACCACCGTGTGAAATTTGGGGGCTGTGGGAGCTTTCTAGAAAAAGTCCACGTGCAATCGGTTCCATTCATTTTCTACAACGGGTTGGTGGACGGGGCTCTGAAAGGTCCGAACGACCCGAAATTGACATATGCGCGTCATCATGTGCCCTTAGACGGCGTGGAGAGTTTCGTGACCTTTTGACCTCTTTTTCCATTCATTTGGCCCATTTAGGAACGTTGTCCACGAACACGTTGTGAAAAATGCATTGATTCAAAAGGAAAGTGGGATGTCTGGAAAAGAGGGGTCAAAAGGTTGCAGGCTCTTGAAACTCCAGAATGTCGAGCGTCATGTCCCCCCGAATCAGGAACCAAAGTTTGGGGTCTCTAGAACCTTCCTGAGCCTATATCCTAACCCTAACCCTAGTTGTCTGATCATTCAACAGGGTTCTCTCAAGCTTTATATGCAAGAGGCCTTTGTGAGAGAAAGTTGCACAAACGGCCATAAAACTTTTCCTTTTTTCTAGAGCTTCGTGCTCTCAGTATGTCTTTCGAGGGGCGTCAGGCTACCACCGTGTGAAATTTGGGGGCTGTGAGAGCTTTCTAGAAAAAGCCCACGTGCAATCGGTTTCATTCATTTTCGACAACGGGTTGGTGGACGGGGCTCCGAAAGGGCAGAACGACTCGAAATTGACATATGTGCATCGTCTGGGTGTCCTTAGACGGCGTACAAAGTTTCGAGTCCCAACGACGTCGTTAAGTGCTTAATTGGCTGACTTGTGCATGAAAAGTAATTTTTCTGGAATATTTTTCTTTATTTTTTTTAAAGTACTTCCCATGCACCGTGGAACACTGCCATTTAATAGGTCGTTTCTGAGGGCCCTACGATGAAGCGTTCAAAGCCCCCAGGTCTTAGCACCAAATTAAACCCTGTCCAGGAAACCGCTGAAGAATTACATTGCTTCAATGGGCAAGTGGGACGTCTAGAAAAGGGGGTTCCGAATTTGAGATCTTCGATCGTCAGGGGCCCCCGAGTCAGGTCCTAGATTTTGGAGGCCCTGGGGGCTTGCTAAGTGATGAATGTACTGTTGCACACAGGCCTAAAATGAAGCCTGTCTCATTGATTCCTATGACAAGAACAGAGGTTTCTGCTTCCTAATCTGTCCAGAGTTGAGATCTGGATATCCCACTTACAATTTGTCCCCATTCATAGAAATAAAGGGTTCGTGGACAGAGGATTTTTTTTTTATCTTTTGAAGGGTGCACTATGATCAGGGGGAGTCCTACAGTTACCTTAATGTGATTATATGTCATAAATTTGATCTTGGAGTTATAAAAATGCAGTCCACCAAGTGATGATTTCAGCCAATGCAAACAAATTGCATGTGGGTATATGGGAAGTCCCACTTCCAATCATTTTAATGGGCCAAAAATCATCACTTGGTGGACAGGATTTTTATAACTCCAGGATAACATTTATGACATATAAAGACATTTAGGTCACTGTAGGACACCCCCTGAACATAGTGCACAATTCAAAACATCAAAATTCCACTGTCCACCAAGTGATGATTTTGGCCAATGCAAATAAATTGGAAGTGGGTAGTCCCATACAGCCATACAATCACTGGCTAATGGACAGAGAGTCCTTTGGCCCATTAAGTTGATTGGAAGTGGGACTACCCACTCAAGTTATTCTGTACATCCAGCAATACAATCACTGACTAATGGACAGAGAGTCCTTTGGCCTATTAAATTGATTGGAAGTGAAACTACCCATCCATCCATCGTCAACCGCTTATCCTGTGTACAGGGTCGCGGGGGGCTGGAGCCTATCCCAGCTAACATTGGGCGAAAGGCGGGGTACACCCTGGACAGGTCGCCAGTAGTGAAACTACCCAGTCAAGTTATTCTGTACATAAAGCAATACAATCACTGACTAATGGACAGAGAGTCCTTTGGCCCATTAAATTGACTGGAAGTGGGACTACCCACTCAAGTTATTCTGTACATAAAGCAATACAATCACTGGCTATTGGACAGAGAGTCCTTTGGCCCATTAAATTGATTGGAAGTGGGACTACCCACTCCAGTAAATCTGTACATGCAGCAATACAATCACTGGCTAATGGACAGAGAGTCATTTGGCCCATTAAATTGATTGGAAGTGGGACTACCCACTACAGATATAATGTACATACAGCAATACAATCACTGGCTATTGGACAGAGAGTCCTTTGGACCATTAAACTGATTGGAAGTGGGACTACCCACTCAAGTTATTCTGTACATAAAGCAATACAAACACTGACTAATGGACAGAGAGTCCTTTGGCCCATTTGAGTCTGTTGGTGGACACATACACATGTAGATTCAATTGGAAATGGGCAGTTAGTCAGTTTGTGTTTACACACCTACATGTTTCAGGTCAAAGTGGGCAAAATAGGTGGTTTGGGTTCAGATAGCGTGTCTCTGGACAGCCCTAACACCTACAGTTGGTCCGGGGTTCTCATTGGACAAATTGTGCAAAATAGATGGTTAGCTGGTAGATAGCGGGTCCGTGGACAGCTCCGCCCCCTCTGGGCGGTCTGGGGGTCTCACTTGTCAATTTCATAAAAATAAGTGGTCAGGGGCATGATAGCGGTTCCGTGGACATCCCCGCCCCCTCTGGGCGGTCTGGGGGTCTCACTTGTCAATTTCGTAAAAATAAGTGGTCAGGGGCATGATAGCGGTTCCGTGGACAGCCCCGCCCCCCCAGGGCGGTCAGGGGGTCTCATTGGTCCATTTTGGAAAAATAGTGGGTCGGGGGATGATAATGGGTCCATGGACAGCCCCACCCCCCCAGGGTGGGCAGGGGGTCTCATTGGTCCATTTTGAAAAAATCGTGGGTCAGGGGGATGATAATGGGTCCGTGGACAGCCCCGCCCCCCCAGGTTGGCAAAGGGGTCTGTGGGGGTCTTCACTGGGCACTGCGTCCCACTCCCCCATTAAAAGAACACAATGAAACAAATTGAAAGTGGGACAGCACTGCCCTCGAGAGGTGCCCACTTGCCATCGAAATGAATAGTGAAGGCTTACATTCATTTAAGCCAGAAGGTGGGCGTGAGTTCGCCACCACCCTGATGAATGCTGAACTGCACTAGAAATGCAAATTCAGGGTGGCATCCTTATGCAGGTTGGGGACCTGCAATTGTTTTCTGTCAGTGAAATTTGCCTGGAGTTCGGTCTAGCAGATTCTAACGTCATCCTGAGACCCCGGCTGGGCTATGTGCCCAAGAGTCCGGTGTCCGGTGCGTGCTTTGTGCACCTATTTGGATCACACACAGAGCTTTAGATGCTCTGAGCATCTCTTCGTCTGCTTTGGAGGACAGCGGAAAGGGAACACTGTCTCCAAACAGAGGCTTGCCCACTGGATTGTGGATGCCATTGCTCTGACATACCAGGCTCAGGCTATGCCCGCCCCTTTGGGAATATGAACACACTCTACTAGGAGTGTGGCATCCTCGTGTGCACTGGCCAATGGCACCTCTCTGGTAGACATCTGCAGAGCAGCTGGCTGGGCTACACCCAACACCTTTGCGAGATTTTACAATCTCCAGGTTGAGCTGGTTTCCTGTTCCATGATGGAGGGAATGAGATGTTGTGTCCCTCTTGCCACAACACTGTACTAGCTGCTGAAATGGCCGGACCTTGTCTCGGCTCCTCGGCACAAAACCTGAATGGAGTAGGCATTCCAGTTCCTTTTATATCCGTATGTCCGGGGGAGTGGCATGCAAATTCCTCTCGCCAATTCTCATTGGCCTATTCTCAGTGAATGGGAGGTGTTTGGGGCGACCCCAAGTGTCACTACATCGACACAACTTTTCGTTTCCTCCATCAGTGAATGGAGGTCACGAAAGTAACCATGACGATTTTGACACTAGGATTCTCGCAAACTCCAACAGTGACTTGTTGGCCTTTCTCAGTGGTTCGTTTCATCTACTGAAATGTCTGAACACTTACAACTCTGCAATATTGTCAATATTGTTGCAGTCTTCTTGGTTACTTATTTGGTAATTACCCTTCTTTTTTAGTTGTTCAATGTGTTCTGACAGTCTTATTTGATTATTGTTGGGTTTTAACAAGTTTCTCAATTTATTTTATATATAGTTTCCATTTTCCACTGACAAAGTTAGAGTTTTAACTTCTAACCAAATCATCTCAAATTTCCACAGGCAGCTCCAGATCTTCATGTATTGTAAGTAGTCAGTTATCCGTAGTGAAATCCTTGTCATTCCATTCTCACCTCAGTAAGAATGATTCTCTTATGGATTTGTCAATCTTCAGATTTGTTGTGCATATTTTCCTAACTCTGAACTTATTATATAAAACAAAAGATATCAATAACTAGTAGTATCCACACCATTATTACATCCTTCATAGGTTCTCATTATACTGTGTGAATGCACGTCAAATAAGTGTAAAGTAAATATACAATTTGTATTTCAACAAATGCATTGAAAAGAGCTGAAAGACACAGTGCTGTTATTTAATAGTGTAGAAAGTAGCTACTCTAATTGTTTAATCTTTTTAAACAGTTTTTTCTAGAAAGCTCTCACAGCCCCCAAATTTCACACGGTGGTAGCCTGACGCCCCTCGAAAGACATACTGAGAGCACGAAGCTCTAGAAAAAAGGAAAAGTTTTTTTGACCGTTTGTGCAACTTTCTCTCACAAAGGCCTCTTGCATATAAAGCTTGAGAGAACCCTGTTGAATGATCAGACAACTAGGGTTAGGGTTAGGATATAGGCTCAGGAAGGTTCTAGAGACCCCAAACTTTGGCTCCTGATTCGGGGGGACATGACGCTCGACATTCTGGAGTTTCAAGAGCCTGCAACCTTTTGACCCCTCTTTTCCAGACATCCCACTTTCCTTTTGAATCAATGCATTTTTCACAACGTGTTCGTGGACAACGTTCCTAAATGGGCCAAATGAATGGAAAAAGAGGTCAAAAGGTCACGAAACTCTCCACGCCGTCTAAGGGCACATGACGACGCGCATATGTCAATTTCGGGTCGTTCGGACCTTTCGGAGCCCCATCCACCAACCCGTTGTAGAAAATGAATGGAACCGATTGCACGTGGACTTTTTCTAGAAAGCTCCCACAGCCCCCAAATTTCACACGGTGGTAGACTGACGCCCCTCGAAAGACATACTGAGAGCACGGAGCTCTAGAAAAAAGGAAAATATTTTTTTGGCCGTTTGTGCAACTTTCTCTCATACTGAAATGTCTGAACACTTACAACTCTGCAACTTTGTCAATATTGTTGCAGTCTTCTTGGTCACTTATTTGGTAATTACCCTTCTTTTTTAGTTGTTCAATGTGTTCTGACAGTCTTATTTTATTATTGTTGGGTTTTAACAAGTTTCTCAATTTATTTTATATATAGTTTCCATTTTCCACTGACAAAGTTAGAGTTTTAACTTCTAACCAAATCATCTCAAATTTCCACAGGCAGCTCCAGATCTTCATGTATTGTAAGTAGTCAGTTATCCGTAGTGAAATCCTTGTCATTCCATTCTCACCTCAGTAAGAATGATTCTCTTATAGATTTGTCAATCTTCAGATTTGTTGTGCATATTTTCCTAACTCTGAACTTATTATATAAAACAAAAGATATCAATAACTAGTAGTATCCACACCATTATTACATCCTTCATAGGTTCTCATTATACTGTGTGAATGCACGTCAAATAAGTGTAAAGTAAATATACAATTTGTATTTCAACAAATGCATTGAAAAGAGCTGAAAGACACAGTGCTGTTATTTAATAGTGTAGAAAGTAGCTACTCTAATTGTTTAATCTTTTTAAACAGTTTTTCTAGAAAGCTCTCACAGCCCCCAAATTTCACACGGTGGTAGCCTGACTCGAAAGACATACTGAGAGCACGAAGCTCTAGAAAAAAGGAAAAGTTTTTTTGACCGTTTGTGCAACTTTCTCTCACAAAGGCCTCTTGCATATAAAGCTTGAGAGAACCCTGTTGAATGATCAGACAACTAGGGTTAGGGTTAGGATATAGGCTCAGGAAGGTTCTAGAGACCCCAAACTTTGGCTCCTGATTCGGGGGGACATGACGCTCGACATTCTGGAGTTTCAAGAGCCTGCAACCTTTTGACCCCTCTTTTCCAGACATCCCACTTTCCTTTTGAATCAATGCATTTTTCACAACGTGTTCGTGGACAACGTTCCTAAATGGGCCAAATGAATGGAAAAAGAGGTCAAAAGGTCACGAAACTCTCCACGCCGTCTAAGGGCACATGACGACGCGCATATGTCAATTTCGGGTCGTTCGGACCTTTCGGAGCCCCATCCACCAACCTGTTGTAGAAAATGAATGGAACCGATTGCACGTGGACTTTTTCTAGAAAGCTCCCACAGCCCCCAAATTTCACACGGTGGTAGACTGACGCCCCTCGAAAGACACACTGAGAGCACGGAGCTCTAGAAAAAAGGAAAATATTTTTTTGGCCGTTTGTGCAACTTTCTCTCATACTGAAATGTCTGAACACTTACAACTCTGCAACTTTGTCAATATTGTTGCAGTCTTCTTGGTCACTTATTTGGTAATTACCCTTCTTTTTTAGTTGTTCAATGTGTTCTGACAGTCTTATTTTATTATTGTTGGGTTTTAACAAGTTTCTCAATTTATTTTATATATAGTTTCCATTTTCCACTGACAAAGTTAGAGTTTTAACTTCTAACCAAATCATCTCAAATTTCCACAGGCAGCTCCAGATCTTCATGTATTGTAAGTAGTCAGTTATCCGTAGTGAAATCCTTGTCATTCCATTCTCACCTCAGTAAGAATGATTCTCTTATAGATTTGTCAATCTTCAGATTTGTTGTGCATATTTTCCTAACTCTGAACTTATTATATAAAACAAAAGATATCAATAACTAGTAGTATCCACACCATTATTACATCCTTCATAGGTTCTCATTATACTGTGTGAATGCACGTCAAATAAGTGTAAAGTAAATATACAATGTGTATTTCAACAAATGCATTGAAAAGAGCTGAAAGACACAGTGCTGTTATTTAATAGTGTAGAAAGTAGCTATTCTAATTGTTTAATCTTTTTAAACAGCATCAATACTGACAAATAATTTATAATACTACCCTTTCTTACTCCCAAAGCATCAAATTCTAGCACTTGGGCAAAATCCCTGCATGTCACTCTGTAGATGACAAAAGCACCTTGCAACATGGGCAGTAAGCCCACTGAAGGGGCTTCTACATGACTCAAGTCAGGGCATCTTCAAACACAATACTCTGCAGAAAATGTCTTGTTTTGATTTTAACATTGGCCCCACCCACTTAACAATGTGACTTTGTAATTGCTTCAATGTTCGGGGGCAACCAGTGGTGGAAAAAGTACTTAAAATCCACGCTTGGTGTAAGTAAGAGTACAGATACCACACAAATATTTCATTTGAATTCACGTAATTTACGTGAATCATCCAAATTTATTCAATTAAAGAATGGGCCTTCCCTATGCTTCAAATGAGAGGGACAGGACGGTTTAGGAGAACTTCATAAATGTGAATCATCCAAACATACGATTCACTAAAATGAAACTTGGTGCTTCCGGTCTTGTAGAAAGAACCACAATTACCAGGCATACAGTTTGAGAGCCACTGCTTTATAGAACCATTACTATAGTCTAATTAACTTTTAATTTCTCTCTCGTGCCTCTAAAACATTTAAGTCTATCCAGAAAAGATTCTAAGCTACAGTACAGTACCACTCCATGTACCAAGTCCATGTGACGAGGAGTGCATGGCCGGGCCGTAAGGATGGACGCTTGGCACTGAATTACCCCAATCAGCCAGGAGAGGGATAAAGAGGAGGCGGAGACTCCAGTAGAGAGAGAGAGATGCACAAATCTGTGTGTGTGTTGACGTGTTCCTGTGTGTACTGGTACTGCTGAAAAGCAGAGTGATTGTTTGATCAGGGAGCTGAAAAGCCACTAGGGTGTGTGACACTGAAAAGTGGAACAATAAATGTCTTATGTGTGGATGTTCACCTGGCTCTGCTTCCTCCTTCTTAAGGAAGGCAGAGATCAGTCACACTGGTGCTAAAACCCTGGAGTTGGAGGAAGATGCACCATAAGAGAGCCCTCGCTGCTAACCGAGGATCACGATGCCAAGGGAGTGCTCAATTTAGTGGTGCTGGAGCAGTGCGTCAGCAGGCAGCCGAAAGGGATGGCTGAGGGGTCTAATGCCATCGCCAGGCATCCATCCTCACTGCCCAGCCACGCCCTCCTCACCACCTACCCCCATCGTCTGACTCAGGCCTGGGAGCCATCGGGCCTGACTAATTCCCTCCCCCCATTTCTGGAGGGGAAATGTTGCCCTTTCGGCAGATCTGCTGCCGGATGATCTTCTCCGACTGCTGGGAACATGAACAGGATGGGGGGAGGGAGAAAGGAGAGTGAAATTGAGAGAGGGAGGAAGAACAAGAGAGAGGATAGAGAGAGAGAGAAGAGAAAAAATTCTCACCCTGACTCCACCTTTATCTCTCTCCCAGCTGATTGAGATAATTCTCTACCAGGTGTCCAACCTTACAGCCTGGCCACACCCTCCTCATCACAGTCCAGTTCTAGTGATGGCCCTAAATATACAGATTATCCAAATTATGAATGAAGCAAAATCATGTGGTTAAAACCCTCTACTGTCATTTTTCCACAATATCTTAATGGAGACCTCCATAGTTTCTTTGTTTTTGTATTATATGCCTTTTACAGTCATTAATACATTTAGACAGCCAAGTTTTTTTACACAGCTAAGGTAAATTGTGTTTTATGTATGTTTGGAAGCATGTTTATGCTTATTTAAGTTTAGACCTCCTAAATATCACTCAAAAACTTTATGAGCGCATGCTCGTAGTGTCTGTTCTTTTGCTTCTTTCAGTTAAACACACTGTGCACTGCTTATGTGCTGCTCCACTCAGCTCTCTTTTCGCAAAATAATGCTTTTTTTAATCAGGTCAATGAGTAATAAGAGGGTCTGTATCAGAGTTTTTCATGTTCAAAGTTTTTCAATGTTGCAAAGTAAAGTTGCAATAAGTTGAAATACAAAAGTGTGTACTCAAAATGTGCCCACGCTGTGTGTGTGCATGCAGGAGAGAGAGATTCAGGCTATTCGGTGATTTTACATGGCCAAATGAACATTTTAAATATTTTAAATATGTTTAGGGATATATTTCTTATTAAGAATATATAACTTTATATAGGCTACTATATAATATGCTTGTCATGATTTCTTTCTGAATTTGTGATAGCATATTTTTGCTTAATTTGGGTGGGGCAAATCCCTTAATTTGAACAGCTGCCTTGTTACTCTTGTGAGATCTGGTAACACAGCAACTGGTATATAGCCCACCCTTAGCTCAGAGTACTGTCATTTTAAAAATTAAAGAAGCATTCTTTTATTTCATCATAACCGGCTGCCATTTGGAAGAAATGCTGAGAAAATCTGGAACAAGAATAAAAAATGTAGTTTCTGCTCAGAATGAACCGAAATTATAAATATTTAGATTTGAGTCGCTGTTTATAAAGACTAAACATTTATAATACCAACTGTCTCCACTTTTTTATAACCCCACTGTACTTTTGAGCTCTTTTGAATGCATTTTTTGAAATTCACATTCAATATGTAATGAGTGTTCTCTTTACAAAAAGCTTCACTATGATGCTGCGCTTTGCTAAGCGCTATGGGGAACGACCCTAGTCGTGAACGTGCTGTGAATATGTGTGTAACAAGTCAATGAACATTGACCGGAATTTAGAGCCTCGGCTGATGTAGTCATTAGACGCACCTGTGGCCAGGCTATAAATGGATGCATCACCAGGTGTCGTCAGATCCTCTTTTTTCAGAGCGATTGTGTGTGTGTGTGTTTTACAAACCCTGTCAAAACTTTCTTTCCTCTGCTAGGAATTAGAATTTGTGAGGCAGTGTGAAGTGAACCTTTTCTCCTTTCAGTTCTGTCTAGAAAATTTATATATATTTTTAAAAGAAAGAGAGAATGACTGAAAGCCATAAACGATGCATGTTCCTCTGTTCTCACTCTAAAGCTGAAGAGGACACGCATCAGTTTTGCTCTGTTTTGGTGGGGCTCTCGTATGGATCTGTCTGAGGAGCGAGAGACGGGTTCATCCCTTTCGCTCGCTCTCTCCCGCTCGCTCTCTCCCCAGATCCAGCTGATCCTCGTAAGCCTGAAGCGCGCCTCGGCACCTCTTCGGTTCACGAGGACACTGAACCTCTATAAATCCCGCGCATAATAATAAAGCGGCTGTGGAATTAAGAGACAAATGCGAGCATTACGATCTGCTTTCGGGCAAAATGCTTCGCGCTTGCCTCGCTTACTTCCGGGAGTCAGCGCCCACATTTTATTCGTGGGGCTCTCGCACGGATCTGGCTGAGGAGCGAGAGACGGGTTCATCCCTTTCCCTCGCTCTCTCCCCAGACCCAGCTGGTCCTTCCTGTGATCTCGAAGTACGCTTCGGCACCTCTTCGGTTCACGAGGGGGGCGGGTGCTGAACCTCTTTACATTTCACGCTCAATAATAAAGCGGCTGAGAAATTACTTGAGGTGATTACGCGAGATGTGGCCAGACTACAGCTAGACTGGCCACGCGAACAAGAGACCCTCCCCCAAACGCTCCAAACTAGAAGACAAATTTCTGTCTGGTGGCCAAAATAATTAAATAAATAAAAGAGGGAATGGAACTCTATATCAGTCCCTTCCTTTCTTCTATGACCTCCATAGCAAGTATTTTCTTTATGGAGGAAATTTATACTCCCTGTTTCTTCGTGCCCTCGACGTTGGTGTATTCAACTATCGTGGGTGCTGAAGCTCAGGGTATTCGGTGATGCCGCTGGAAGAAGAGACACCTGCGGGTTTTCTCTCACCTGGCTCGGCATCATCGCTAAAGAGACCTACTCTCCCCACAAAGCTGTGCAGGACCACCTCCACGCTTGTGGGGAAAGCTTGTCAGGCAGCAGGTCAGGCTGGTGTTGCCCTGCACACTATGGCAGTGTTACAAGCGCACTAGGCTAAATCTGTTGAAGGACCTGAGTGTGGGCACCTCACTCAAGGGGAGGGGCCGTTGGCCACCCAGCCCTGCCTCGGTCCTTCTAGAGGTAAGGCTCTAAAACGAAACCTGGCGAATCGTGCTGCCCCTCGTAAAGACTGGGGTCCAGTTCGTCACCCTCAGCAGCCCCCAATGCAAGACCTCAGGGGTGTGATTTCTAAGAGAAAGAAACCCTGACGGTCTTGTACCCAGCCTTGTGGGGGTAGTTCCCCTCGGGACAGGGCACGTGTATCATCCACTTCGGCCCTCCCGATACCCTCACGAAACCTCTTCACTGCCGCCGCCGGTGTTTCGGGTGAAAGAGGCTTCCAACAAAGAGTTGGGTGATCTGTTGCTTCCTGCCTTGATCCAGGACGCGGAACACTCGACATCCCCTCAACAGGAAGTGTCAGAAATAATACCCATCTCAGAGAACCTGGCAGCGTGGAAGCTTCTGCCAGGTATTTCTATCTGGGTTCTAGAAACTGTAGAAAGAGGCTACAGAATTCAAATAGGTCGAGGTTGCACTGCTCATCAGTATCATTGAATACTAGGTTTCATAGCGTTGGTGTCTGTGGTGATCCCTTCGGACCTTCTGCACATGAGACCACTTCAGCTGTGGCTAGAAGCCAGGTTTTTTTTTACGAGGGCCGGTCCCCTAAGGCAAATAAGGGTTACGTGTCACGTGCTTCGTTCCCTTTCTATGTGGTTCAGACCCCGGTTCTTACCTTGGGTCCCACTCTAGGTGCATCTTGTCGTCGCAGGCTGCTAACGACAGACGCCTCCCTGACGTGCTGGGTAGCAGCCTTAAGTGGTCATCCGGCTTAAAGGGATAGGAGGGTCATCAGTTCGGTTGTCACAGTAACTGTCTCGAGCTGATGGCCGTATTTCTGGCCCTGAAATACTTCCTCCGACATCTGAGAGGCTGCCATGTCCTTGTGCGGGTGGACAACACAGCAGCAGTCTCTTACATAAATCATTAAGGAGGCCTAATGTGGCACGGTGGAGGGCGGGACCGGCGCGTGATTGCGCACGCCCGGTCCCGTATCAGGCTAAATTGAGCCGTCAAGAGGGTTAAAGGCCACTCGCAGACGGCGATCGAGAGAGAGAGCTTAATCAGCAGACATGTCTGCTGTCCTATGTGTTTGTTTTAAGTTCTTTATTAAATTATTATTTATGTTGACAAGCCGGTTTCTCGCCTCTTCCTTGCCCATGATTATGATCTGTGTTACATTGGTGCCGAAACCCGGGAAGGAAGAGGGATACGCCGTAGCGGAGTTCTCGCCACTTCTCAATGGAGCAGCCGCGGCCATCTGCCGGGGGACGGAGGAGCCCAGCCGCCTGGACGCGGAGGAACGGCCGCCGACCGCGAGGGGAGGAGGGGCTCCTGGCCGACCGCCTGGAGCGGTAAGGGCCGCTGCCAGGGGCGGGGGAGTCCCCTACTGGCCGCTGGAACGCGGCGGGGTTGGAGACTGCCGACCGCGTGCGGGGAGGGGCTCGCCGCCGACCGCCTGGAGCGGGAGAACCGCTGCCAGGGGCGGGGGGAGGCCCCTTCGACACCCCGGGAACGCGGCGGGGCGTTCCGTCCGCCAGGGGCTGAGGACTGCCTCTGATCTGCCCGGAGAGGCGCGGCTGTTGTCCTGTAGAGGGTGGAGAAGTGGCTGAGGAACGAGCTACGGCGTATCAGAGAACCGGCGAGTACGTTTTTTTTTCTTTCTTTCCTTTAATCTCTCTCTCCTCTCTCTCTCGATACCGCTCTGCGTTGGCCTTTTCCCTCTTTTTAAATTATGGTGTTTGTGGGAGGGGAGGTACTGCCCAGTGCAGGAACCCCCCCCCCCCCCCCCTATTTTTAATTGTTGTTTCCCTCCCCTTGCCCCCTCCCTCGTCCAGGCTGATGGGGATGACCCGCCGGCAGACCGCGCGGGAGGCGCCCCCCCCAGGGGATGTACGTCAGGCCGGGGGTCCCCAGCCTGAGAGAACGGGGGAGGAATGTGGCACGGTGGAGGGCGGGACCGGCGCGTGATTGCGCACGCCCGGTCCCGTATCAGGCTAAATTGAGCCGTCAAGAGGGTTAAAGGCCACTCGCAGACGGCGATCGAGAGAGAGAGCTTAATCAGCAGACATGTCTGCTGTCCTATGTGTTTGTTTTAAGTTCTTTATTAAATTATTATTTATGTTGACAAGCCGGTTTCTCGCCTCTTCCTTGCCCATGATTATGATCTGTGTTACACCTACATTCTCGCCACCTGAATTTGCTGGCACGTCGTATCCTCCTTTGGGCCCAGGGCAAGCTCCTGTCACTCAGAGTGATTTATATCCCTGGACGCCTAAATGTGGGAGCAGATTTTCTGTCCAGACAAAACTTACCGATGGGCGAGTGGAAACTCCACCCCGACGTAGTACAACAAATTTAGGAGAGATTTTTCAGAGCAGAAGTGGACCTCTTCACCTCTCAAGAGACTGCGCAATGTCCCCTCTACTTCTCTCTGAGTCACCCAGCCCCCCTGGGTCTGGACGTGATGGCGCATACATGGCCCGGACTGTGTCTATATGCATTTCCCCCGGTTTCTCTGCTCCCGGGAGTCTTGGGCAGAGTTCGCCAGCAAGGGTCTTGCCTCTTACTGATAGCACCTTACTGGCCGAACAGGATTTGGTTTTTAGAGCTGATATCTCTCCTCGACAGCTGGCCTTGGGCGATTCTGGACAGGAGGGACCTTCTATTTCAGGCACAGGGGACGATGTTTCACCCCCGGCCCGAATTGTGGAAACTTGTTTTGGCCCCTGAAGGGTACCAACTGAGGTTCACAGGGCTTTCTCTTGAGGTTATCGAGACCTTTTCAAGTGCTAGGGTTACCTCCACTTGGAACTGATCTGGGTAGATTTTACAGGGCAGAAGAGGACCTGTTCGCCTCTGTTGATAGCGCAATGTCTCCTCTAATTCTCCCCGAGTCACCCAGTTTCCCCTCCTAAGTTCATATTACAGAACCAGCTAACTGCCAGTTTGCTTCAGTTCTGGATTTTCTGTAGAAAGAACTGTCAGCGGGCACTTGCCTCGCCATTGTCAGGTTCTATGTGGCCTCCACTGTGGTTTGCCATGCCTTGGTGGGCGGGGTGCCCCCTAAGAGGCATCCTTGCTAGGACCTCTCCATAGGGTAAGACCCCCTTTTTAGACCTCTAGAGTCAGCGGTTGGTAGACTTCTGACTCTCAAGATGGTTTTTCTTATGGCAATTACGTCTCTAAGGAGACTTGGGTACCTACAGGTTCTGTCTCTTTTGTCGGCCTGTTTAGAGTTTGCCCCAGCTATGATCAAAAGCATTCTTTGCACCCTCACCCTAACTACCTGCCCAAGGTGCCTTTCACGACCCTCAGCCGGTTATTTTCGAAGCCTTCTGCTCCCTGCCATTTGTAACGCCGGAGCAGCTAAGACTTCTCAGACTTTGTCCAGTCTGTACCCTTCAGATTTATGTCCACCGCTTTTGCTAGTGGCAGTGGCAGTAATTCTTCAATTGGAAGCCATGACCGGGGGGCGGTCACCTCCTGGCAGACTATGGCTGATCCTCTCCGCGCACATTCTCAATTTCTATGACAAAATTGTATGGGTTGGATGTTTTGCTACCCCGGACTCTTATGTCCTTGGGTCGACATCTCAAGCTCATGTCTGATCAAGTTCGTGATGCAAACTTTATGGGTTAGATGCTTTGTTACGCTGGACTCTTATGTCCTTGAGTCGACATCTCAAGCTCATGTCTGGACAAGTTTGTGATGCGGCAGGCTGGTCCTTTTCTGCACACATTCATCAAATTTTATGGTTTAGATGTTTATGCTACTCCGGACTCTTACGTCCTTGAGTCGACATCTCAAGCTCATGTCTGAGACCTCTCGTGTTTTTGTGAGCACACTTCACAACCGTAGGGGTCCAGACAGCCCCAGTGCGGTGGCGTGGGTATTGCGTTCCCCATAGCGCTTAGCAAAGCACAGCATCATAGTGAACCTTTTTGTAAAGGGAACGTCTCGGGTTACATGTGTAACCCTTGTTCCATGAAAAAAGCGCAACGAGATGCTGCACTTCTTTGCTGCACTGGGACGTCCCAGGACTGCACTTCAAAAATAAGTATCTGACGACACCTGGTAACGCAAGAGGCACGGAGGCGCGCTTCAGGCTTACGAGGATCAGCTGGATCTGGGGAGAGAGCGGGTGAAAGGGATGAACCCGTCTCTCGCTCCTCAGCCAGATCCATACGAGAGCCCCACCAAAACGGAGCAAAACTGATGCGTGTCCTCTTCAGCTTTATAGCGAGAACAGAGGAACACGCATCGTTTATGGCTTTCAGTCATTCTCTCTTTCTTTTAAAAATATATATATATTTTCTAGACAGAACAGAAAGGAGAAAAGGTTCACTTCACACTGCCTCACAAATTCTAATTCCTAGCAGAGGAAAGAAAGTTTTGACAGGGTTTGTAAAACACACACACAGAATCACTCTTTTTTCAGAGTATCTGACGACACCTGGTGATGCATCCATTTATAGCCTGGCCACAGGTGCGTCTAATGACTACATCAGCCAAGGCTCTAAATTCCGGTCAGTGTTCATTGACGTGTTACACACATATTCACAGCTCGTTCACGACTAGGGTCGTTCCCCATAGCGCTTAGCAAAGCGCAGCATCTCGTTCCGCTTTTTTCAGGGAACACGGGTTACACATGTAACCTGGGACGTTTTCTTTCATCAAGTGGTGGCCACTAGATGGTGTCTTTAATTACCTTGTGTTCTCCCTTTGGTCTGTGACATGACCAGATGCTCACCCAGATTCTGGAGACTTTGCAGCACCTGTCTACATCTCGCAGTCAGCCCAAAGTGCCTCCCACCAGCCCAGGAAGGAAGAGACTTTCCAGATCTTTCCAGACCCCCTATCCTATGGTCCAGAACCCCACATTCCAGCCCCTCAGAGGTATGAAGGTAAACCTAGAGGATGCCGGTAGTTCTTAACATGTTCATGGGCATTTGAAATTCAGCCTTCCATGTTCCCCAACGATCACAGCAGAGTGGCATATACAGTATGATCACCTTACTCACGGGGAAGAGCTCTGTCCTGGGCTACAGCCCTGTGGGAGCAGCAGTCTCCCCTCTGTGGCAATATAGAACAATTTGCAGCCAAGATGAAGTGGGTGTTTGACCATCCTGTATGTGGCCAGAGGGCAACACAGAGACCGCTACACCTCTCTCTGGGGACATACGCGTGGAAGAGATGGCAATTGAATTTCAAACGTTGGCTGTAGAAAGTCGATGGAACCAGGAAGCCCTGATTGCAGCATTTTACCATGCCCTCTCAGCAGAATTAGAGTTAGCACTAGGGGACAAATGGAACATTGCGTTCAATACTCTGGCCACTATGAATACCAGGTGATGTCCTTTGAGTTAGGCAATGCCCCAGTGGTTTTTCAAGCTCTTATTAATGATGTGCTTGGAGACAAGCTTGATCGTTTTTTATTTGGATGCATTGGCAACATTCTCATCTTTTCCAGAAACCTTTATAAACATTTTAGCCATGTCCATCAATCCGTAAGCAGCTTCTGAGAAACAATCTCTATATTAAGCTTGAAAAGAGTGAGTTACATGTCTCCACTGTATTATTTTTAGGCTTCATAGTCTTAAAAAGTTAACATCCAGAAGGACCCCATTAAAACTCAAGCAGTCAGGGTTTGGCTCCTCCCAAATTCAGTTAACGAAGTGTCACAGGCTAACCTGATGACGTTACAATCAACATCTCACATACACTGTTTGATGCCAGCATTTACAATCTCTTTAAATCAGATATGTGTTTTGTGATTGTGGTGTAAGTAACTATCATTGTGCCAGTTGGTTTTGTTTTCTGGGTTTTGTTTTCTTTTCAGTACAATCAAGGTACATATTCAAATAAGACCACAACACTTTATAAAATGTCAGTTACCTTTATTTCATGTAACATTTCCACAATAATCCTGCCTGCTGCTCATTTTCTGGTTCACATGCTGTATAGCCAAACATTTCTCCTGGTTTGATCCAGTTTTAAAGCATTGGCCACACCCATCCAATTGGGCTATACCAATAATTATTTTTGTCAGAGAGGGAACTTTTATAACAGCAGGTTTTTGTCTTTGTTTTGCTGTTTATTTCCCTTCTGTTATCAAATGTTGTGTGGACTAGTTGCATATTGGGTGGCCTGATATTCTAGGCACCATTTTGTATGTTTAAACATGTAATTGTTGTTTATTTTTCCCCCACATTGGTTCATGTTGGAGCTAGACCCTATAAAAAGGGTACTGATAGAGCTTAGGTTGTCTTTTCTTTTTTTCTATTTTGAGAAGAGTTTAATGAAACAGTGTTGTGGACATGCACCATTTGTTGGTTTAGCCATTTTTTTGCACATTGTTGCAATTTTCTTTTGTGTAGTTGTTTATGCTTATGTAAATATTTCCACTGTAAATCATTTTGCACTGTAATAAACACTTCTTGGGATCTACCAGCACATCATTTTTACTCAGAACATTAGACCACTTAACAGGAAGAACAACACTTTCTGGGATTCTCTAATATGTATCAGATGTTCCTATAAAATTTTAGGACCATCTCAGCTCCCCTTACCACGCTAACCATGAAAACCTCTTCACAGTTTCAGTGGACTAGAGAAGCAGACAGGGCCTTCCAGCATGTCAAACAGCAGTTTACTTCTGCACCAGTTTTATTCCTTCTCGATCCAGATCTTCCATTTACTGTAGTGGTGGATGCCTCCGATGTTGGGGTAGGACCCATGTTGTCCCTGCATTCAAAGAAAGACAAGAAATTACACCTGAGAGAAATTATGATTTTTGCAACCAAGAACTATTGGCTGTTAAGCTAGCACTGGAAGAGAGGAGACACTAGTTGGAGGGGGCTAAGCAGCCATTTCTTGTGTGGACGGATCATAAGAACCTAGCCTACATCAGAGAGGCAAATGACCACCACACTGGGCTCTGTTTTTTTTTAAGCGTTCCAGATTTATCCTCTCTTATAGATCAGGATCAAAGAATAAGAAACCTGATCCTCTCTCTAGGTTGTTTGACTCATCAGACATGGATATTGTTCCTGAACCATTTCCCTTAGCATGAGGATTGTGAGACCCATCCACTGGGGAATCGAGACCATTGTCTGAAAGGCACAACTGCAGGGTGATCCAGGTAACTGTCCACCAGGTTGTCTCTTTGTACCCAAGTCTGTTCATTATAATGTCTTGCAGTAGGTACTCTCCCCTCAGCCAGGTGTTTCTAGGTCCTTGGAGTACATCAGGAGACATTTCTGGTGGTCCAGGATGTAGAGGGATGTTCATTCCTTCATGGCCACTTGCTTAATCTGCACCTGTAACAAGGATCCTAGGTCCCTCCCTTGTGTGTTGCTGCGCCCCCTCCCCATTCCATCACATCTGTTGTCCTACATGGCAGTAGACTTTCTTACTGAGTTGCTGCCCTCCCAAGGTAACACAATTATATTGGTTGTAGTGGATCGATTTTTCAAAGGCCTGTCTCCTCATACCTCTGTCCAAGCTCCCCTCTGTCAGGGAGACAGTGGAGCACATGATGCTGCGTTTAGGTGTTTATGTGTTTAGGTTGCATGGCTTTCTAATGGATATTGTTTCAGATAGGGATCAACAATTCGCATTCCAATTCTGGAGGGCATTTTGCCACCTCATTGTGACTGCAGCCAGCCTCTCGTCAGGTTACTATCCACAGTCAAATGGGCAGACAGAGAGGACCAACAAGGAGATGGAAACCACCCTGAGATGTTTGTTGTCTGTAAATCCTACCTCCTGGAGTGATCATCTAATCTGGGCTGAATATGCAAACAACACCCGAAGTTCAGCATGAGGTATGTCACCATTGGAATGTCAGTTTGGCTTTCAATCTCCTCTGTTTTCTGATCAGGAAGTAGATGTTAGAGTGCCATCGACTGAACAGTTCTTCAAGAGGTGTCTAGAGAACAGCTCGGACAGCATTGCAGAGAGAATCCCAACAGCAGCCAGGCACTGTAATTGGCACTGTAGACCAGGCCCGCCCCTCCACCCTGTTCTGAAGATTTGACTCTCCACTAGAGATCTTCCCCTTCAGGTAGAGTCTCGAAAATTTACTCATTGGTTCATCTGGCCCTTCAAGGTTTTCCAGAAGATGATTTTGTTTTTGGATGAATATTTGCCTAACAAAGATTAAATTCACTGGTGGTGTTGTTGTAGGTTTCTTGCCTATCCATTGACACCAGAGACCAGGGTTCAAATCCCAAGATCACAACATGTCAATATATTTATTACCCTTACAGTATACAGTAAGCTGTAAATTCACACAGTGTTTTGAGAAACTAAGGATGTAATAAAGGGGCAATAAGGTTTAAGAAATATGCCAAATAAGACAGAATAAATAATGATAAAAAAAGCCTTACAATGCTAAAAAGTCCATAACTAGTACATATAGTAATACAAGGTCACGGTCAAGGATATAAAAGCAGCAATGCAGACATTCTGAAAACATTAACAATAAATAATAGAATAATGTTGAGCAGTATTACTAAAACAAAATGGCTGGTTTTGATGAGGTACTGAAATTGTCTTCAGTAAAAAGCCTTTCAAATTGTGCAGAATGACTGTCAAATCAGGATGAGCGTTCTTTAAGGTGACTTTGTCCGCAGGTCTCCTGACAAGCTGTGACTGCAATCATGATGCTCATTTGTGGGCAGATTTTTCCCCTGCCCCCAGGCTCCCTGACTACTTTATACTTTAAAACTAATGTTTAAACTGGTGACTAATCTATAAGCCATTGAAGCTGATTCCACACAGTCATTGATTATCCATGTCATTTCAAAGACTATGGGAAGTTCAGGCTATTTACAGTTTGTTTTGAAGGTGCCATGGTTGAGCTTTTGTTTTGTTTTTTAACCAAAGGATGTACATGCAGGGGATATTGCATTGTTATGTAGATTAAACATGTTAACAAAACATAATAGAGGTGTGTAGTGGACATGTATAGAATGTGTCCTTTGTTTTTCTTACAACAAAACAACAAAAACCTATTCCAAGATAATTTTCTAGCACAAAGGTCTTTCTAAATGTTCTCAGAGGATATCCACTCTAATTCTCTGGAGGTAAGAAAGAGAAATGGAGGAATGGGAGGAACAATTGCTTAAACACAAAGAAAGAACAGATCAAATACTGTCATCTCTCCCTTATGTGGTCAATGATGTATTTGTTGCAATGGGTTGTGATTTTGTGCAGGTGTAGAGAGAACCATGCAGAGAAGCTGTCTCGCCTCCTTTATGTTCCACCAGCGCTCACTGGAATGAAAAAGGCTTCACACTGAGTGAAACCAGAGCTGATCTCTACTCACTGCAGTGTCCCATCACAAACTTCTACAAGTTTCCTACTAAAGCACATTGTGTATGATTGGAAAGAACTTTCCTTCATAAGGTACCTTCTATTGTTGTACAGTGACCATCAGTTGAGTATTTGGAAAAGAAAGTGTGTTTGAAACTGTTCAGGTAAAGGATAACTATAATATGTTGTACTAAGAGTTATTTGACATCACCGATGTCAAATATGACACATTTCCATGTGAAAAGGATATTCAAGAAAAAAAAATTTTGGGGTGCAACTTATGCACCAGGAAATGATTAGATGGTGAAAAGTGCGTACACTCTGAGACTCTTGCGTGATCAAAGATGGCGACCTCACTTCTGTAAACAACCAAGCAAGTGAACGCCGTTAGACACTGGACTAAACACTTTTTATATTTCTTTTTGGACAAATATACAACTGTGGAGAACATAGGAAACCTCGAACGCTTAATCAACAATTATTTCTTCAGACTTACCATCATGCCTCAACCTCAAAAAAAGCACCGGCATTGGGAAGGCTTGGCTGACACAGAGGTAAACACAACAACAGTGGAGGTGAGTGCACTGGAATCCATCAACAACAAATTGGCTAATTTGAAACTGTTACACCAGGAGATCAAGGATTTAAAAACGAGTCTCGAATTCAGCCAATCTCAAATAGAATCGCTTCAAAAGGAAGACAGCGAACTACAGAAAAAGATCACAACCCTAACAACACAAATTGATAATCTCACTTCAGACAATATACAAATGAAAGAAACCATCATCGACCTCCAGTGCCGAAGTATGTGTGACAAACGAATATTCTCAGGTATACCCGAAACAGCGCAAGATAACCTGGAAGAGGCCAACAAAGATTTCATGCACTCTGCTTTAAAACTCCCCATGGCAACCGTCAAGACAATCACCTTTCACCACGTACACTGGATCGGACAAAAAAGCACAAATGTCAAGCGGCCCCATCCAATTGTAGTGAAATTTGAATATTACAAACATTAAGAACTTCTGAAAAGAAAAATTAAGAGAACTACAAGGAACCAATTTTGTGCTGAATGATCAGTTCCCTCGAGAAATCTAAGAACAATGAAAAAAAAAATTATCTTAATGAAAGAACAAAAAAAGATGTGTATTGCACAAATATCACCCTATGTTTTCAATTTTCTAAATCTTGTTTGTTATTGTGTTAAATGTCAGCTGATGTCATCTCATTTTATATACCACAGCCGGTAACCCCGCAAAAATTTCTGTATCCTATGACCCTATGACCATAGAAAAAAAAAATAGACTATATAACATGAATAATGTTCAATACTATCTAAAATATATATATATATATTATATATATATACACATATGAAATTTGTTAGCTGAAATGTGCGAGGCATTAATTCACGTAGAAGTAGAAAAATCTACTAAAAGATACCTATTAGAATCTGAACACAAGAAACTTCACAATTCACACAGATATATTTTTCATCTTATAACTCAAAGAAGAGAGGAGTAGTCACCCTCATAAGAAAAAACATACCAATTATTATGAATAAATCAATAGCTGGCACGGAGGGTCTATTATTAGTATTAATGTTACCATTAGCAATAAAGATTACAATTGCTAATATTCATAGAGAAAACAATGTTTTAAACCAGAAAAACCACACACAGATGGCACATGAATACATCATTACTTCAAGAGCAAGAATAGAATAAGTATTTTAAAAGAGTGTGAGCATCTTTTTTTGAATTATACAATATACATGGCATGTCCACGGCAACACTCTGGGAGACAGTAAAGGTAGTAATGAGAGGGAAGATAATATCATATTCTGATCTGATAGAATAAGAACTTGGAGACAAACTAAAAATTTTACACCACACTTACTCACAAAAACCCAATAAACAGACATTAACAGAGATAAACCGAATTAAGAACCAACTTGAAGATATTACACACAAAAAAGTAGAATTTCAAAATGCTTATGATTCACACAGTTTGAACATAACAAATCAGGATAATATTTAGCCAACATGCTTATAATTATAACATGCAATAATTCAATAACACTTATACCTATAATTAAGAACTCTGAATACAAGATTGTCCACACCTCAAAAGAAATAAACAAAACCTTTTGGACATTTTATGAAAGTCTGATAGCAATGATAAAGAAGAAAATGACAAAGAAATGTACCAATTTTTTTAAACAACATAATACTATCCCAACTAAATTCAACCCATAAAGAAGACTTGGAAAAGCCACTAACAAATGACAAATATAGGGAAGCCCTCTTCTCTCTATCAAACAATAAAGTTCCAGGTCGAGACGGTTACCCGCCAGAATTTTATAAACATTTTTGGTCAACTATTTCATCACTGTTCTTAAGCATGACAGCAGAAAATAAAAAGACTATTATCTATCCCACTCGACATGAACACCACATTAATTGCTCTTCTAATTAAACCAAATAAGGACCCATCGTTATGCACACGTTATAGGCTACTATCTCTCTTTAACACAGACATAAAAATAATAAGCAAAGCTCTAGCTATACGTCTAGAAACAATAATTTCATGTATCATTCACCTTGATCAAACAGGTTTTATTAAAGGACGTCACTCATCAAATAACATACGGCGCTTATTTAATATCATGAATATCAGCAAACCACAACATACCACAATTGTTGTATCACTGGATTAGAGCCTGACCGATATGGGATTTTTGATACCAGAAGAGAGGGACAATTCACAGATTACCGATATGGTGGCTGATATAGTTAATTTTTGAGCTGGAATGAGCAACATGGGTCTAAAATGACCTGTATTAATTTCCAATGTTATTTCATGCATGGCTAGGCATTTTTTTGTTTCATCTTTTGAAATAATTTTTTTTTTCAGCATTTAATATTCCATGATCTATGAATTCCATGATACATGCATATTCAATATCTTGTTTTCAATGACCACAAATCATTGTTTACATTTTTCCTAGGTGTTGTGTTACTACATCAAGTTTACACACATGGTCAAAAACGACCCATCAATGCAAGCATGATAAAACAAAAGAATAAAGACAACATTTTATTAAAATAATAATTTTTGCAGTTATTTAGACCAACACATTTAACTCTTTGTCATACATAACATACACATATCACTGATAACCGATAACACTGAAATTGAACTGTAGTGTATCTGTAGTGCAACTGTAGTGAATTTTGGTGAATGTGACTAAATCAAAGAAAACAAAACTGACAAAATAAAATCACACAAGTACAGCGCCATCTAAAATTACTATGTCAGTGCTTACATGCCTCTCAAATGACATCTACACTTTTGTGCTCCTTGCACACAGGCCTGGTTCACTGGGAACACCAGCTGCTGACTTTTCTGTCTTTGGCAGCTGGGCAGATCCTGCACCTCTTCCTCTTTGATTGGTCCTCCTGACTGATGTCCTTCTGTGGCTGGGTGGTGGCTGCATTTTGTTTTTTATCCCACATCTTCCCATTGCCTCTGTAATATGGTTTTGATGGTGGGGTATGCCCTACAAGCTCCACTTCATATGTAGCATGACAAGTTCTTTGCCCTGCTTCTTGATGAATAGCCGTTGTGCATTTATCACAGCACCCATGTAATCAGGGTGTTGTACAGAGAAGTTGGTGTAGGCATTGCATTCACAGAAGTCATAAACCTCATCAATTATTTCTCAAAAATATCAGACTACACTATAAACTGGTCCAAATCTACTATTCTACAAATAGTTAAAACATTTCAGAAAATATGACTAAAGAATATTCCATTTAGCATAGGCACAATCACCTACCTAGGAATGCATATCTCCCCCACTTATCAGTTTTATTTAATCTTAACTTCACTCCGCTAAAAACAATCGAAGACAACTTAAATCACTGGATGAACCTAATACTCTCTCATATGACGAATCGCTACAGTAAAACTTTTACATTCCCTAAAATGAATTATTTTTGATTGAATGATTCATATACAACCCACTAAAAACTAGTTTCACACATTAAATAGCAAGGTAAATAAATTTTACTGGAAAAATAAGAACCCTAGAATAAGTATCAACACACTGCAGAAAAGTAAGTACATGAGAGAATCAGGGGTACCAAACTTTCATTATTACCATCTAGCTGCACAGATTACAATATCTTTGAAAATTGATAAATGGGAATCCTCTCCATAACTCATGTTTACAATTGGAACAGACTGAATGCAAATAAATAAATAAATAAATAATTTAAAAAAATAATTATCTGACCTACCATTCATTAAAGATACAATAAAGCGTCATGATTTATACAATAACACTATAATTTGCACAACATTACTTGCCTGGTGGAACATGAATAAAAAATCTCATAATAATTTAACACCACATTCCTTCTCTCCTATATTGCATAATCCTGGTTTCATCATTGATAAATATCCAATTGTTAATGAAAGATGGAAATAAACTGGCATCTCACATCTTTGCATTGACAAAAATTTCATACAATTTAAAAGTTGGTAACAATTACCCAAAATCACCACCACTCAAAAATATAAATAGAAATCAGCAGCTCAAAACAATCATTGGCCAAACTATACATTTTATTCATATCTACAGACACAACATATTCAAAACCAGTTAAACAATGGGAGTAAGTCCTCAACATAACCACAGATATTAATTTCAGGAAACAAGTTTGCATAAACACATTCAGTTTAAGCAGAAACACTAGCATACAACTAATCCAATATAAAATCATACATAAAACACAAAACAAAATGATTAAAATGGGATTGGCGGACTCAAACAAATGCATCCACTGCAGCCTCAATACCCAAGATGACTACTTTCATGCCCTCTGGTCTTGCCCATCTGTTGCCAAACTTTGGAAAGAAGTCAAAGCTAAATTATCTGTTTATTTCATTTGTGAAATTCCAGCAATTCCATCTATGTCTTTTAGGTGATAAGTCACAAATAACTCCCATACCAGTGTAGTATTATACATGCAGAAGAATTTAAACGGAATGATTTGAATCTAGCAAAAACCCAACCTTTTTAATCCTGGAATTCTTCAGCATCATAAATTAATGGACCAAGCATCAACAATCCTACTGAAGGCCTGTCTTTGGACAATAAAATGGTCAAGACATTCTAAACACCATACTTCAAAGCAAAAAGGGTCATTGGTCAGAAAGGCCCCTCAGCATGACCTTCTGAACTTCCACACAGAGTTAAAGCAGACTTTCCTTTGAAAGGTTTCCAAAAGACCTTCGGATTTGCTGAACTCTAATACTAACACATTTCATCTCAGTCCAGGAACATTCTACACAGTCACAGTGCTTTATCAATTTAATCTTCTAAAATGTACAGAATGCATTTAAATCCACAATTTATACAATACATAGTCTTGCTATGTAATTCTGACAATTGCTTTGAAATTTGATAACTTGTATAACTGACAAATTAATGATTATAGCCTGATATTAAAATGTGTGTAATGTTTTATCCATGCTGTATAACCAAGGAATTAACCAGTATGATTTGTAACCAGGGATTTTCATGTTTTATTACCTATACGTACAATATTAATGAAAGAATGTCAAGTTTAGTATGCAAACACTCGCTTGGTTACATAGAGGAAGCTGATGACACCAAATATCATGTCTCTTGTACCATTCTCAAGACATAAAAGTACATGTTTAAATATGCACTATTATTGAGCGGGAGATTTGTACAAATTGAAACAAAGGAACATAAAATGAACTGTCGAAAAGGACAGCCCAGTCGAACATGAACTCTGAAAAGTCACTTCTGATTGGTGCAGGACACCTTTGGGGATGCGTCCAATTTCTGTTCAAATGTTTCCAAACAGGAAGAATGCTCTCTTCTTCTCTTCCTCTTTTGTCTCTTCCCGTCTGTACTCATGACATGTGAGATCCAAGGAAGCTCCGGACTCGAAATCCCGAGGAAGCCTATCATATTCTATGGTCCATGAGAAGGCCTTTCTTCAAAGTCAACCACATCGTTTATACAGACAATAACTATCCGATCTTACAGAGGTCCAAAACATTGACAGAACAAACCTTCGACCAAGAGCCAAGAACCAAGCAACACAAAGAACGCAAGGAAACACAAAGACAAGCAAGTACATCTCCAATATTGTGCTGCTCAAAGTCCTGGTGTATTAGTTAAATAATTTTGGTAATCCGATAGTAAATCGATGTAGACTCAAAGAAGGTTAAATGGTTCTTAAGGCATTGTCAACAGACTCCATAAATTCATTTTCACTGTATTGATCATTTATTTCACATTCTGTCACTCTTCTCACCAACCTGTCTCATGTATATATGTGTTAGATTAGATTTATGTTTAGCATAGCAATGAAGTTTGTCTGTATTCCAAGATGTTTTGACTGTGGACTATTTTGATAAATAATATCATCCCTGTTTCTAAAAGATTTTTCTTCAAATCTGTACCTAAATATGTGTGATTTTCAATAAGCCATGAGAATAATATTACTCCAATAAGTGAATTAATCATAATTTACTTATTAAAGCTAATTCATTACAGTAGAAATTCTGAGCGGATACAACGAGACATTGTATTATGATTTTAATGTTGGAGAATTTTATTCAGACAAATAATCTAGTCATTTGTCATTTATAATGGTTGTCGAACGTGACCAATTCCATTCTACATTTCATTACTTAATAAGGTACAATAAGGACTGTTTAATTTAGGTCATAGCTGACATATTTCAAGACCCTAAAGTCCCTTATATATAATGGTGTGAGCATGAGGGCACTTTAACGGTTCCCTTCTAAATTCATCAGTACCAAATATCCTACACCAGAACACACAACCCTCCTACTTCTGTCTCCAACTATACAAGAAAACAATTTAAATAAAAATGTAATCTCTGTAACAGGGTTCAAAATGGGAAAGGAGGAGGCAGAAACCGGCTGAACAGTCAAAGTGATATTTTAATAAGAACTTAAACAAAAAGACACAAACATAAACACACACACGGCAGCTGTGTGAGGCTCTCTCTCTCTCTCCTGAACTGCTGCATACAGCTGCATTTATCCCTTTCCTGAGCTGATTAGCCCGATTCCTCATCACAATCTCCATTACACAATGGCTACAATTATTAACAGACTATAATAACAAAGAAAAACAGGCAGCCATATTCAAACACAAATTTCCCAATTTTAATTTTAATGAAATATTTAGCTCCGTCGCTTCTTTTCTAAACATCAACATACCCTGATCAGTGAATTAAAGCCTTGCAATAATCACATATATTTATTTTGAATGAAACAAGTATGCATGCATTTGTACTGCAATATTGTTTGAAATATATATATATTTTTAAATATATAAAGTTTAGGAAATGTCAGAGCACGATTATATATTTAGATTATATATCATGTATTATATTACTTTTAAAATGTTTTCACTGTCCGGCATATTCCTTGTTTTCCTTCCCATTGTTGTCCTGTACTTCTCTATATAAATTAATCTATGCTTCCAATTTCTTTATCTTGATCTACATCTAATATACAAATATATCAGTCTCTTTATCTGATTTTCTACCTATTCTTCTATCGCTGTTATTGTTGTTACAATTATATATATATATATATATAATACAATAATAAACCCCCCCACCACACTGCCAACAGGTCTAACAAGAACAGACTAGCTGAGATAAAACACCCGGCTGAAACACATACCTCAGGATCACCATTAGTGGGTCCCCCCACAATAATATCTAAGCACATAAGGAAGAGATGCACCAGTGTTCTGGAAGGGCCTGCCATAGTGCCATGATTCATAGTGAAGACATTCCACTGGAATGTGTATGTCTCACCAGTTAACCATTGTAACGAGGGGAGGCAGACGAGGAGTGAGGATCCAGATGCAGTTTTATTGAAAATAACTCGGTCAAGTGAATGGTGAACACAGGGAAAAATAAAAACATCCACGAGGGGAAAATAAAGGTATAAAACACAAGATATCAACACGGGGAATCTTCCAAGGAGGGCACAGGCAGGAACACGATTGAAGGCTGGGTTGACGTGGAACATTCATCAAACAATAACCAACAAAGGACAAGGTAAACATGAGGGCTTAAATACAAAACCAAGGGGAAACAAAAGCCAATGGACAAACAGAACTCAAAACAAGATAATAAAGGCAATTAACTAAAACCAATGACAAAACTAGAACTGATAATAAAGCAATCAAACAATGAACCAATGAAAACCAGACACATGAACATGGAGGGAAAACAGGACATGACAAGACTGGGAAACAGGAACATAAGAGTGATTTCAAAATAAGAGTGCATAAAACAAAAGACAATATGGAACGTAAAAGGTGCCAGAAACTTAAAAATAAAGGTACATAAAAGACAGTATGGATCGTAACAGAGCCCCACCTTTAAGGAGCGGATCCCAGATGCTCCTAACAAAAAGGAAGGGCAAAGCGTCAACGGAGAGTAGGGGCAAACAGGCAGTTCAAGGGGGCACGAGGGACACAGAGAAACAAGACTAGGACAGGGAGACCATGACAGAACAGGAGGACGGCTAGGAGACCAAGGAGGCCAGGCAGATGCCCAGGGGACCAAGGGGACGACTTCAAGGTGGGGACCGGGTTGGGAAGTCTGGGAGGCAGCTGCGGGGTCGAGACTGGGTCAGGGGGCGTGGTGGGTGGCCGTAGGACAGGGACTGGGTCAGGAGGCCAGAGAGGCGGCCGCAGGGCAGGGACCGGGTCAGGAGGCCAGGGAGGCAGCTGCAGGATCGGGACTGGGTCGGGGGGCCTGGTTGGTGGCCGTAGGGCAGGGACCGGGTCAGGAGGCCAGGGAGGTGGCCGTAGGGCAGGGACCGGGTTAGGTGGCCAGGGAGGCGGCCGTAGGGCAGGGACCGGGTCAGGGGGCCAAGGAGAAGGCCACAGAACTGGGACAGGGTCAGAAGGCCTAGGGGAAGGCCACAGGACAGAGTCAGAAGGCCTGGGAGGAGGCCACAGGACAGGGTCAGAAGGCCTGGGAGGAGGCCACAGGACAGGGTCAGAAGGCCTGGGAGGAGGCCACAGGACAGGGTCAGAAGGCCTGGGAGGAGGCCACAGGACAGGGTCAGAAGGCCTGGGAGGAGTCCCAGGGGAAGCGGGCGGAGCCGCGGAAGGCTCTGTAGGCGGAGCCGAGGAGGACTCCAGGGGCGGAGCCATGGAAGGCGGAGACCAGGGGGACTCCAGGGACAGAGCCATGGAAGGCGGAGACCAGGTTGTTTCTGGAGGCTTGGAAGGCTCTGGAGGCTTGGAAGGCTCTGGAGGCATGGAAGGCGGAGCGGGTGAAGCCGTGGAAGGGTCTGGAGGTGGAGCCATGGAAAGGCCTGGAGGCGGAGCCGTGGAAAGGCCTGGAGGCGGAGCAGGCGCAGGCAGAGCCGTGGGAGGCGGAGCAGGCGCGGGCAGAGCCGTGGGAGGCGGAGCAGGCGAGGGCAGAGTCGTGGGAGGGTCTGGAGGCGAGGGAGGCGAGGGAGGAGTGGAAGGGCCGAGGGTTGGCGCCGTGGAAGGTGGAGCCATGGCGGACTTCTGAGGCGGAGTCCAGGGAGGCTCAGGTGACTGTGGCGTGGAAGGCCCAGGTGACTGTGGCGTGGAAGGCCCAGGTGACTGTGGCATGGAAGGCCCAGGTGACTGAGGTCTCGGAGGCTCGAGAGGCGGAGCCCTGGGAGGCTCGAGGGGCGGAGCTCTGGGAAGCTCGGGAGGCGGAGCTCTGGGAGGCTCAAGGGGCGGAGCCGTGGGAGGCTCGGGAGGCGCTGGCTCTTGGACGGTCGAGGCTACAGGTGCTGGCTCTGGCTCTTGGACGGTCGAGGCTACAGGTGCTGGCTCTAGGGACGGAGCCGTGGAATGTGGAGACTGGAGAGTGGAAGCCTTTCCTCTTCTCCTCCTCCTCCGGGCGGACGAGGCTGGCAACGCTGGCTCTGGGACGGACGAGGCTGGCAACGCGTTGGCCGTGGCAGGCGTGGGCGTTGGCTCGTTGGCCGTGGCAGGTGGAGACTGAAGAGCGGAAGCCTTCCCTCTTCTCCTCCTCCTGGCGGACGGGGCTGTCAATGCTGGCCCTGGGACAGACGAGGCTGGGGGCACGTTGGCCATGGCAGGCGTGGAGGAACGAGTCATGGAAGGCTGGGAGGTGACCACTGTGGGAGGAGAGATGGCGTCCTCCTCTGCAACACCCACAGTGAAAGGAGAGCCACAGATCCTCAGGGTCTCTTCTAGGTAGTCGAGGAGCGTCCAGCAAGGGGTCGCTGGTGGCAACCGCTCCTGTAGCGCACTGTTAAGGTTGGCCCTGAAGAAACCGACCAAGTAAGGCTCCGGGAAGTCAGACAAATAGGCCAGCTCAAGAAACTCAGAGACGTGGGCTTCTATTGGGCGGTCCTCTTGTCTGAGGTTGAGAAGGCCGAGGTTAGCTTTAACCGCTGTATCCATAGTTGGTTGGTTATTCTGTAACGAGGGGAGGCAGACGAGGAGTGAGGATCCAGATGCAGTTTTATTGAAAATAACTCAGTCAAGTGAACGGTGAACACAGGGAAAAATAAAAACATCCATGAGGGGAAAATAAAGGTATAAACACAAGATATCTACTTCATTGGTTACTTGAAGAACCTATTGTATTTGGAGCACGTTTTGATTTGACTGGGGATGACACTCCAGGCCTCACTAATTAATTTTGTTCAAAAAAGTCTTTGCAATTGTGACATATTGTGCATGAGTCTGGTTCAAATCTACAAAATAAAGAATCACTTGCCATTTTTTGGTGTGAAAGGTCAGTGCGTCTTGTGAAGAGATTCTTAGACAAACTCTATTGGGCTTTGCTTCCAGAAGAAAAATAGTTACTTAAGGAATACAGAACAGGTTTTTTTTCCCAATGATAAAAATCCTTTCAGATTTTAATGTTATACCAGTGTGGTGAGCATGGCGGAGCCGAGCGGTATCTGGGCAGAGTGAGGCCGGGAAGATAAGTGGTAAATGACTTCCACCTGTGCACCACACCAGTCTCGCATTCCAGCGAGGGGCGGTGGGAGTATTTAAGGAGAGGAGACAGCGGCAGAGGGCAGAAAGAGATGTACGAAGCTTGTCTGCATGTCTGAATGTCAGCTGGCTGAAAAGAAGTGCGTGTTTTTGTTTCTACAAACAAACGTGGGGGAGGTCCGTGGGGATTCACCCGGTGGAGTTACTTCCACTGAAGTCCCCAAATCGCCCCCAGCGTTTACCGTCATGGTCTTGTGCCCACGGGCAGAAGAGCTGAGGTGGGGAGCGGCTTTCCCACTAAGGAACATGGCCATGGTCATGTTCTTGCAGTGCGAACATGAACCATCCATGAACGCTGTGTCTCAGCAGCTATCGTGACCGTCAGAAGTGGAGAGACAATGGCCGCAACCAGAAATATACACTTTTAGCATTCATCACGCACTGCCAAAGTGCTCAGGGGCATTCTCCTCACTTATCTGTGTGAGAGGGGGTGAAATCTCTGTGATGCGCCGTAAAATCCGGCAGCCGTGGAGATCGCTCTTTGCTTTCTCTTGCAGAGGTGAATGGATTGGCAGTGGAACACATCAACATTGCTCGGCTCTGAAGATAAAATCTGATTGAGTGGTTGCACACCAGCTCCTTTTATACCCGTATGTCTGTGGGAGTGGCATGCAAATTCCACTCACCAAATTTCATTGGCCTTTTCTTAAAATATCAGAGGTGTTTGGGGCTCCCAAGAGTGACCACTAGTGTCACTACATTGACACAACGTTGAGTAAGTGACAGCTAGGGAACACAAATTTAAGTGTCAACTCCTTAATTTTATTACAGGTCAAGGAAAACTTGCAATATATACAACAAGGAAAAGTAAAATGGAGCAGAGACCAAGTGAATATCTTGTTGTACTATTTAAGAATATGGGGAAAGCAAGAATAGATATTGATTTACATTTTTTATAAATTAATGAGTGCAATCAATGTTTTTATAGTTGAATGGTTTTTTAATAATGCTCTGTTTAGTTAATAATGATGAACATGTTTTTGTTAATGAAATTATGTGAGTTTTACAAAAACTGAACCGCAATGTTTTCCCTTACACTCCATGGACACTTTGCTTTTTTCTTTGCTTTTGTGGAGCATCTGGAATCCGCTCCATGAAAGTCTTTGTCTAGACTTTTATGTTGACATTCTTGATTAGGTCCCACTTTCCTGTTTCCTGTTTGTTTTGTAGTCCTTTTTTAGTTTTATTTCATGATTGATTTTCCCTTGATTATTTCCTCAGGTGTCCCTCGATCCCTTGTTTGCCCCTGTGTATTTAAGCACTGGATTTTCTCTGTTTTCTTTGTAAGTCTTCGCATGTTTAATGCTGTGATCTGAACGTTTGTTCCCAGTGTTTTGTTTCTTTATGTTATGAGTTACCTGGTTTTCATTTGTTTATTAAAGATGCTGCATTTAGATCCTCCATTCTCTCCTGACTCGTTACAATCTCATTCCATTGTAGGTAACTCAAATATGCCACGCGATGACACAACCTCGTGTGCCTCATGAACAGTTGAGTTATGGTAAGTCTGAATATGCAATCATTCATAAAGATTTCTATAAATAATTGCTCACTGCAAATAGTGCATTTCTATAGTTTTTTTCTTTTTGTTAATGGCTTTGCTAAACTGATGCTGGGTAAACTTCTATAGCGATAGTAGTACAGTATTTTTTCTGAAATGTAGTGGAGTAAAAAGCAAGATATTATGCTTTTGGAATGTAGTGAGGAGTAAATGTACCCAAAATGAAGATCCTCTGATAAAGTACAGATTCTTGAAAAATTAAGTCAGCAACACCGTAAAAATGCTTCTATTACTCTCCACATTTTGTGAAATTGTAAGGAAATTACAACAATCTCTGCAATCACTCTGCCAAAAACACTAACTTAATATCAACTAATAAATGTAAGTTTAATTTTGACAGAAAATAGATATTTTATGTTTAAGAGAGGTTTATATGAATGAATTCTTCCTTTGACATGGTCTAAAGGCTGGACACATTGGTGGTGGTCAATATTATGGCCCTTGACCAGTCTTTGCCAGATGATTAAAAAAAATAAATAAATAAATAAATAAAAAATATAACCCCTAATAAATACTCAAGTTCATTGGCCGAAGACCTCTGGCAGCATTACAAGAGAAGATTAAGGACAGTCAGAGCATCGAAAAGACAACACAGCGATGATCACATATATCAACCGCCAAGGCGGGTTACACTCCCCTCACATGTCACAACTCGCCCGCACCTCAAATCGCTGCGAACCACTCGCATCCTGGGCGACCTCAACACCATGGCAAACACGCTGTCGTGACCGGTCACCCTCAAGGGAGAGTGGAGATTCCACCCTCAGGTGGTTCAGCTAATACAGGCTCAATACAGGCAGGCACAGGTAGACCTGTTCGCCTCCCCGGAATCCTCCAATTGCCCGCTCTGGTACGCCCTGACCGAGGCCCCCTCGGGCATAGACACACTGATACACAGATGGCCACCTGTATGACACAAGTATGCGCACCCTCCAGTGAGCCTACTTGCACAGACCCTGTGCAAGGTCAGGGAGGATGAGGAGCAGGACAACCTAGTGGCTCCCTACTGGCCCACCCAGACTTGGTTCTCGGACCTCATGCTCCTCGTGTCAGCCCCTCCCTGGCAAATCCCCCTGAGGAAGGACCTTCTTTCTCAGGGATGGGGCACCGTCTGGCACCCGCAACCAGACCTTTGGAACCTCCATGCAGAGCCGGCGCCAGCCGAGCGCTGATGAGGGGGCGTCTGAAATACCGAGAGGGGGCGTTCACATTAACGCACGTCACCACTTTTTGCCAATTTAATTTGTGTGTACCAATACAAATTAAAACATCTCCAGTTAACTAGCAGAGCATTTATTTAGTTTATTTGTCAAATTAGAGTCGTTCTCTAGCGCTGAAATGTGTTGTTTTTTTAAATCAAGTGATCAAAGTGCTCGTTGCCACTTCGATCAGTGAAGCGGATACATTGTTGTCTTGTGGCTCGCACAGTCTTCACACGGACGCGCTGATATAGAACATAAACTTTAAGTCTTTAGACTTGCAATACCGTATATAAGATCTCATTAAACGAAAAATAAACACAACTGTAGACTACTATTTAAATCCATTGATGGACATCGTAATGTTATTGTACATCTGATTTTTAGCATTTTATTAGAAACAACTGTCTGCGACTAATTATTAAACATTTTAAATCATAAGCAAAATATTAGATCGTAGGCTACCTGTAGTCTCAGTAGAGCTGCAATCTTCTCTTCGATGAGTGAAACCTCCTCAGCAGTAACTCTTTCCATTCGTCTCTGAATTTTCTACTTAGGTCATTTTCAAATGCCAGCTGGATCAGATGTGCTTTTCGTCTATGCAACATGCTGCGTCTGTGCTCAGAAAATACATTCTTAAGCGTTGAGAAAGAGTTCTCGCACATAGCAGTCGATGCCCCAAATGTTAGTGCGTGTTTTAAGGCAGTCAGCACCACTGGCATGGCTTTGAAAACGCTGGAGTACTTTGAAAGAAGTTTGACCAATGTCACTTTCTCGTCCTGGCCTGTGGACAGCGTTTGCCAAAACTGACGTGCAACTGTGAACTGAGACTCCACCATTTTGGTGCTCGTTAAATCCAGTAGTAGTTGCACTTTCCCCGCATTCAAAAAGTTCTCACTACCAGGGTCCAGTGCATCCAAAGCTGCCATGTAGTTGCTATTGCGTTCGCTGAAACGAACGGACATTTCCCCCAAAACAGAGTCAATAATGCTAAAAAACAGCCGCTTGCACTCCTGTTCAATGTTCACTTCACGCTGACCAAGGCCCCCTCACGCCCCCCCGTGGCGCCGGCCCTGCCTCCATGTCTGGCACTTGGACAAGACCTTAGTGGCCTACCACCTGCCATGGTAGACACCCCCACTCAGGCGAGGGCCCCCTCTACAAGGCACCTGTATTTGTTAAGTTGTGTTCTTCCCGACAAGGGAATACTTATACCACAGGTCTGTTGAATGCTTGATTCTGATTGGATGACGGACATTCTAAGGTGTGCAATTATCTTTCAAGTAAACGTACGGCTATTAAAGGGTTATTTCACCCACAAATTAAAATTTTCCCATAATTTACTCGCCCTCAAACCATCCTAGGTGTATATGACTTTCTTCTTTCAGCCAAACATGATCAGAGTTATATTAAAAAATATCCTGGCTCTTCCAATCTTTATAATGGGAGTGAATGGTACCTTAGATTTTGAAGCCCAAAAAAATCACATCCATCCATCAAAAAAGTAATCCATACGGCTCCAGGGGGTTAATAAAGGACTTCTGAAGCGAAGCAATGCATTTTTGCAAGTAAAATATCCATATTAATAACCGGTAACCGACATCTGCACATTCACAAGAGTGTCGAGTTCCGGCATGACATAGGCGTACTGTAAGCTCCGGTGAAAAGTGACAAACTTATATCTGTACTGTAGATTTTGTATTAGTCTTAAAATGGTTAAGTTTGTGCATCTATCCAGTCATTCCAATCATCTATTCATGGCCGCAAACACGATTATACACATGTTTTTCCAACACTTTTGGGCTAAGGTACCATACACCCATTATAAAGCTTGGAAGAGCCAGGATATTTTTTTACTATAACTTCGTTTGTGTTTTGGCTGAAAGAAAAAAGTTATATACACCTAGGATAGCTTGAGGGTGAGTAAATTATGGGCTAATTTAAATTTTTGGGTGAAATAACCCTTTAAGTAGTTCCATATCACTTCATCAAATTATTTCAGTTATTTCAAAGAGACATACAGTCTACCACAACATATTAAAACAAAGTCATTGATGTACTTAACTAATTTAACCAATGTCAAAAATATCCTTCATTTATTTACATTTCGGTTAAAAAGAGCCCATGTGCTCCCTTGTCTCCCCCGCACTTTCACAAGCTCAACACACATATGCGCACATGCACGCACACACACACACTGAGACTCGAGTCGCAGCCAACAAATAGAGCCGCACCCCCGTTTGATCAATACAATAATTTCTATTATCCTAAATATCTTCTAATGTTTCAAAATATTTTGCCCTTATCGGCCTCATATAGCTGTAGTGGAAAACACACACACACACACACACACACACAGACAGAGAGGGAGAGAGAGAAGAGCAGCGCAAGCCTCCGTTGCTGGTTCTAACATGACTTTTTTGAATTAGCAACGAAGGCTTGAGCTTTATTAAAGCTAGATACACTTGGTCAATACAACAGAGATATCTGTGGGGAAAACCCTTGAGCTGACACACACAGACTCGAGGACACACATTATACATGAAACGCACACACTTAAGGCCAAAACATACTCGTGAGACGTCATGCTGTCAACGCACTCCTGCATCTCATTGGGGATTGAAAAAGTTGTTTATAAAGGGAATATGGTGATTTTTGAAGCAATGTTACTTCTGAAGAGAGCTGCAACAAAAAAGGTAGTCCCTTTTTGCTAAACGAACCAACCACTTTTTATCAACGTGATATAAAGTGTGTGTGTGTGTGTGTGTGTGTGTGTGTGTGTGTGTGTGTGTGTGTGTGTGTGTGTGTGTGTGTGTGTACATTTACATTTATGCATTTGGCAGACGCTTTTATCCAAAGTGACTTACAGAGCCCTTATTACAGGGACAATCCCCCCGGGAGCGTGTGTTTTTCTCTAGCTGAAATCTGTATATGCTGAACGAATTTGAAAACACTGCCTCCAGAGGCTAAAGCGGTAAGTGTTTCAGAGCATATACACAAGTGTGACATCAATTTATATCCAGGAGAGTTTGCCAGAAGCCAGTTGTAAAAATAATTGTTTTCAACTGAACAGGGTGTAAAAGAGTTAAGAGAAATGCTTATTTAATTTAATCTAGCCCCCAACCAAAACCCAAATCTAACACTAATCATTAGTAGAGACAAAATTCCATGTTATGGATAAAAATGCAACCTCCTTATCATGCACGTGATTGTTTAGACAAATGTGATTGCTTCCTCATTTGAATGGAAATTGAACTGTGGTGCATTGCAACAGACGCAATACACTACCAGTCATTCCATGACGGAAAGTAATTGATGTTGAACCATTCCAAATATGTCAGATGGGAGATAAGACATGTCAGTGAGTTGGCATACTGTTGCCAATCGTAGGGTACTGGAACTTTCGAAAACAGCGTGCCTACTTCCCGTGTGATCATGTTGTTGGTGTGTGTTGTTTTTTTTTGTTGTTTTTTTTCTCCTGTCTGCTACCTTTTTGACAAGAAATTTTGGGGCTGTGTATGAAGCTATTTTGGAGCAACTGAGAGGGCCTGTAAGAGTGGAATTTGTAGTTGTAGAGATTAGCCACACGTGTGTATCAGTAAATTTGAAGTCACAGAGGAAAATGTTTTTAATTGTTTTTTTTCTCTCTCCAACAAACGCAACAGTTACACCTTCTCAAATTCATCATTGCAGGTGCACAGATCCTATTCTACGAATCACAAATTAAGAAACTCATAGGCTCACATTTTTGCTACAGTTTCTGCTGTGAATATTGTGCAAAACACATTCACACACCCGCATCAAAAAATTTGAAGTCACGGACAAATTGTGCTCATCCACAGATCAGTATGTGAATTCATCCAATGAGAGTTGCACACTTTAAAAATATTATCTCACAAATAATTCTTTTTTTCTTGGATTTTTTTTTTTACATAACTACAACTGCTTGAATCTACTGCTACGAGTCTCAAACACTGTTTTTCATTGCAAATTTCAAGTTTTGTGTGGACTCCCTTTTGCACCACATATCTATACAGATGCACAAATCACTATTGCTCCATATTTTATAGAGGCAGCGGTGGGCACTGTTCAGATATCAGAGAATTTTGGCCAATCAGAAGAGCTAGATTGGGTGCCTATCCGTTGGCGGAACTTGGCGCCCGAACGAGTACGAAAAAACTTCCATGAGCATCTTCCTCAGCTTTAAATATGCCTGCTGGTCAGCTACAGTTGGTAATCAGTGGCTTTGTCTCATTTGGAATGCTGCATCCTCTGGAGGTCGCAATTGTCGGCCGCACACGTCATCAAGGCTGTCTTGTTTAAGAAAAGCGAGTAGGACGTATGAATGCAGCCTTCGAATATGACCTTCTTTCATGGGAATTTGGAGGATGCATGAGGTGTATCCTTCGTGGGCTCTCGCAACCCACAATTCTTTGCTTCAATGGAAAAAAAATATGATTTTCAAACACAAGAAGTGTTAATTCCAAAGTTGAAGTACCGCAGTAGATGAGTGTAGAGTATACAATATGTATAATTCTATTAATATATAATTAAAGTATTAGACTAAAAGTACACCTGTAAAATCTATTTTCTTTTCTGTCTACATCATTATAACTTTCCTAAATTTTACCTCCTACATTCACTTCCAAAGGGACTTTGTTCCCTTCTCACTCAAAGCGCTCGCACTTGTTAAAGAGTGGCGTGCTGTCATGGCAACCATGTTAAGTTCCATTTCTATTTATCCTATGAAGGCCATCTCATTTAAACAAGACTTGTTTAAAGGAGGATACTCGTATACTACAGCCTTCAAAGGACGCATCCTACCTAGCACGCAGCCTTCAAAACGAGACACATCCAGTGTTTATTAGTTAGGTTAGCCTTTCTTGTTTCACAAAAGGTAAGCTAATGCTAGACTACCTGCACTGTTAAGTTTGCTAATCAGTCGTCTCATATTAAATGATACCCTCATATTAAAATATTTATTCCTTATATTCTCTTCTGCTTTACCTTCTACAAAAATGACAGAACAGGGTGGGTTTTTCGTAGGTGAGAATCATTTCATAAGTATGCACCTAATGTAAGACTGCCCTTCTGAGAATTTAACATGGTCAGAAAACCATGGGTACCATTTTTTTTTTTTTTTTTTTTTTTTTTTTAATGTTTTTTCTTTTAGTTTGCTTTGATTTTGGTGGATAATTTTTTATAGGAATATCATAGTAAAGAGATGTCAGAGTTTGCACTACAGTAGGCAATTTGCCCAGTAATTATTACTCTCATAGGGAAGCAATCCCAAAATTGGAAGCTGCAGTGAGTAACAGAATGGGTTAATACTTTTTTTTTATTTTTATTTTTTTTATAAAGCCCTTTCATCCAACGTCACTGCAAATAGGTGTTCCATATAATTTAAAGTCAATATTTACATAGTCTAAGATTAGTAAATTATCTCACTCCCATGTGCCCTGCAGTGTCCCACTAAATCATGTCTGCTGACCTGCAACAGAGGCTTAATCACTTGGAAACAGGTGCTTCCTCACAAAACTAAGCTAGAGTTTAGTGAGTGAGTGATAATGTTAGGTCATATTTATCATTGTTTCTCTGTGCCATGACTTGTAACAAATAGAATTCTGGTATTTTTATTTCAGGTTTGTTTTATGAAAAACTGAAATTATTATAATCCAGTCATGTTTGTATTGATAATTGTTTATTTTGCATAGTCTGGACCTGTAATTTAGGCAGCCAACATTGTTGAGATAATTAGAAGTATTTGGTTGAACTGGTTTTGTAACAATATATTTTGTTCCCTCAAAATGTTACTCAGTCTGATGTAGAGCCTGTCAAAATAATGACTATCAAGTTGCCTTGATCGTGCCTCTCTGTACCTAGATTATTTGCAGAATTTACAGAAGCTTGTTGTACTCTGTGCAGTATCAAGCCATCATCAGATACCTAAAGCAGTGTATGATGCCCTTATTTAGGTGCATCACCTAGTCTCTGGGCAAAATGACAAGGAAACATGTATAACAGTTTGTCTTGAGAGGGGAAATAGTGGCTGCCCTAGAATTATAATATTCAAGGAATATGTGTTCGAACTTCTTAATATGGGCCTATCTGTGTAGTGCATTGGCAATTTTGTAGGGGTTTCAAGGTGGACACTGCAGAGACGTGTGACTTATTGTGGATTCTCTGTGAAGGATCTGTACAGTGACTTAACTGATAATGAACTTGAAGTCCTGGTGCCAGACATTCACTCCAGCAACCCACATGCCTGGTACTAAATGATGTTGGGACTGCTGCGTGCACAGGGACATCGATTGCAGCGGACATCAGAGAGTTGACACTGCAGGAATTGAATCGAGAATGTCAGAGTTGCGGTGTGGTGTATGCAGGACATACTCCGTCCCAGGCCCCAGATCGCTGATGCATATCGACACAAACCACACAAGGTTGGTTGTGTTTGTCAAACAAATCTATTGCAGGGCTTGTTCACAATGTAAAAATTAAGGTGATAGATGATTATACACATGTTTTTCCATTTCTCAATTAAGGTACAATATGGTGATATTCGGTGGAATTGATGGCTTCTCCAGGAAGGTAGTGATAATCATTTGATGAAGGCCTTTTTTGCAGTATATCTTTGTGAAATAATTAAGGCTTCTCAACAACTTCTCTGGGTGATGTAGCTTGCTGTGTCATCACAAAATTATCTAACAATTTGGGGGCTCGTCCGGGATCTCTCCAGACAGGTAAGACTGATTTAAGTATCAAGTATTCCTGTCTGATGAGAGATTGAATAAAACGTAGTTTAATTTGGCTCGATATTAACTCCGTTAATAACTCTGCTCGGGGGCCCCGTCTGAGGGATGATTTTGCCTTATTATAAATAGGAAGGAGGGTTTTGCTCTATTATAAATAGGGAAAACCCCACTACCGCAGCAGTAGTTTAAAGGATATCCTTATTCTGGTATGAATAAGAAGAGGACGGAAATTGTCCTAAGGAAAAGACAGAGAGAATTTGATCTGCATTATTGTTCTGCATGAACCGTGTCGATCGGGAAATTGTTTGTATTATTAAAAGGGTGACATTATGGGACAGGAAAAAAGCCGTCCTCTATCGAACAAAACTCCAAAACAATGGATGTTTTGCAATAAACAAGATTATAATACTGAGCCATATATCAGCAATTTGGCTGGGTGGTCAGAGAAAGAGAAAAGAACAAAAAGAAAAAACTTAATTAGATCAATGGGATTATAAATACATAAGAGTCATACGAGGTGTGAAAAAAATAAAACCATTCTGGGACAAAGGTCCTGAACGAAAAGAGACTAATCTGTTTCAAAACAAGCCGCCTAAATATGATATTGTCGTGAACAAAGCTTTAACCCCTAACCTCCCAAAGACACCATGCGCACTGTTGTATCCCGATTTAACACAATTTAAAGGCAACTCATTCGCTGCAGCAGCGGACAGATCTGATTCAGATTCAAAGAAAGATGGTGAACAGGGGTGCTGACTGAACTTCAACCACAGTGGATCCATGCAAGCCGCGTGAAGCTTGCTCCAGAGGAGGGCCTTACTGATTCAAGGTAAACGGTAAAAGCACTGGAGGAGCTGAACACGCAGCGCCAGTGCCCAACCGGGAATCTGCGAATTAGGAGGATCTGAGGAGGGACCCGGAACAGTCAACATGAAGACATTCCTACTAACACTCTGCATATGGTGGTAGTGCTTGCCTATGCCCGTTCAGTATTAACGCAACAGCAAGGAGTCACACATGTAATTCTAATTCCTAGAAATAATGTATGATGGTTTATGTTTTATTGTAATATTACAGGAAGATGTTTCTGTTATGAAGGTAGCTAGAAGGTGATGCCTCAAGTGACCCTGAAGTATATCTAGAAAATGTTGGACAGCCAAGAGGTATTAAATGTTTGGATTACCTTTTGGCAAAAGATGGAGGAGTATGTAAGATGTTTGGAGACAAATGCTGTACATACATCCCGGGTCACACTGATGATGAAGGTATGAAAGGAAATGGATAAGTTGAATAAAGAATTAGCTGATAACATCGGGGAAAATGGGGACAATTTTTCAATATGTTTGGGTGGTTTGCACCCTGGATGTCTTCCATTATATCGATTGCTGTATGCATTCTACTTATGTTATTATTTGGCCCAATTTGCTACAATTACTAATGCAAAAGTTGAATGTGATGATAAACAGGCATAATATCACCATGTTCCATTATGTACGTATACCTGATACTGAAGTTGGTTGAGAAGGCTACATGATCATTTCAGGATCAAAGTGGGCAATGTGAAATAAGGCTTCTCAACAACTTCTCTGGGTGATGTAGCTTGCTGTGTCATCACAAATCAAAGCTGCGGCTATTCCCTGTTTGAAGGATGTTCTATAGGAATGTGTTTCTTGTCTCTACTCTCACGTTTCACACGTAGCTCAAACATGTATGTCACCCCCATATAAGGTAATGATCTATTTCATTGGTGGGGGTCCAGTGGAATGTGGTTTTTCTGGACTATATAATGAAGTGCTGGACAATAAACGTTGAAGAAGGATTTGATAGCATTGGGTGTCTGTGTCATTTCTTTCTTCCCTCAGCTGAGCCGTATCGAGACTGGGATTGCAGATCAAGAAAATAAATTAAATACATTGGATGACAAAATTATCTAACAATCTTTTAACAGTGGCATAACAACTAGTTAAGAGTAGTTATATGTTAATGCTAAACATCAGTATTTTAATATGGAAACTTAGCTATTACTAAGGAATGTATTAATAGCTGAAAATAAAGAATGTTATCATATTTACCTAAATCAAACTTAGAAAATTAAAATGTTTGTTTTTTTGTATAATGAGTTGTTCTGTATTATTCCTATAGATAATGTATCTTGATAACATCAAGGCCTCCACTACCCTTGTACGGTTAAATTTATATACCCTTTTGGTATATTAATTTAATTGGTTTAACCCATAACTATCCCACTCTGACTGTCCTTCGTATTAATGGCCTCTTATATTAGCTTAAAGTTGTCATTGAAATGAATTGTAAAAAATTATGCAGTCTTGAATTCTGCCACATTTACTTCTCAAAGGTTCGTGGTGACCATGGGGTGGAAAATGTTGATGTGGCCTGCCTTCTGTTCTCCATTCGAGGATCCATGGGAAACAGCTTCATTGCAGGGAAAAGTGTACATATTCAGAGGTAACCATGAAGATATATATATATATATATATATATATATATATATATATATATATATATATATATATATATATATATATATATTAGTATACAGCTGGGTAAAAATGTTAATTATTCTGAAAAATTAAGAGGGATCAAAGATTTCAGGTTGTTTTTTTATTATTATTATTATTATTATAGCCTTGAATAAACTATTTCAGTAATGTCTAGTTTACTGTTGTAACCTCCCTTCCCTGATGGAGGGAATGAGACTTTGTGTCGAAGAAGTGACACTAGGGGTCTCTCTTGAGAGCCTTATGCATCTCTGAACTTTGAGAAAAGGTCAATGAGAAATTCCCCTTCATCTCAGCTGGAGGAACAGGCTCTATCACGTCTTTGAATAAGAGAGTCGTGATTTCCACGTGCAGAAATTTGGCGTCTTCGCTATGTACTGCGGTAAAGTGGACGCCCCCGAAGGGGGGGGGGGGGGCTGGCAAACTGAATCGGATGGTCCTGGCCAACCTCTGACTGGGCGTGCTGACCCAAAGGTGCCATCCCAATTGAGTCTTCCGTGTCAGACGCCGGAACACTCTCCGATGCAGCAGTGAGCTCATCATACAGCTCAGGGAGCTCAAGAGAATAGGAAGACTGGCCGTGAGGTGAGCCGCTGTCACCCCGAGCCTGGGCAGAAGTCAACGAGCGTGACGGGGGGGCGGGTGGTTCGTGGGGACGTACCTGGCGAAACCAATGGATGGGTCATCCTCAATGGGGAGAACGAATGGCACGGGGGGGCGGCTGGAGTGGCATTCCTTCTTAGGAAGGAAAGCCGCGACTGCAACGTTGCTAGAATTAGTGTGAGCTAGGAATTTGATTAAACGGTCCTATTTCTACACTACAATGTAAGGAAATTTATAATAGAATCATTCGCGTTTGACAACCATTATAATTTGGATCAATGACAAATAACTAGATTATTTGTCTGAATAAATTCTCCACCATTAAAATCGTAATACGAATAGTCTCATTGTATCAGCTCACAATTTCTACTGTATGGAATTGGCTTCAATAAGAGAATTATGATTAATTCTCTTATTGGAGTAATATTATTCTCATGGCTTATTGACAATAATATTACACACATAGGTATAGCTTTGAAGCAAAATCTTTTAGAAACAGGGATGAGATTATTTATCAAAATATACCACACTCAACATATCATTAAAAGGGGAAACATGAATAATTAATCATAACTCGTTATGATTAATTATGAACATTTGGATTGGTTAATAGAATCAACTTGAGGTAGCTGAATTAATATTACAATCAATTTATCTGTTCGTCCAGTGAACACTCTGTATTGATTGTCTATCTATTCTCAGAAAGGATTTACAACACATAGGCTCAGCAGCCACACATGGAAGAGGTGCGGTGGTAGGTCACGAAAGTGGGGGGAACTCTACAAACACAGCGAACAGGGTGTAGCAATGGACCAATCAGACACACATTTATTCAATAATGAATGAGCAGTAATGAATGAACAGTTTGTCTATAATTTAGTGAAGAAAAGTCTGTTGTTCTGGACTTTGTCAATTTCTTATGGGGGAAAGGAGTGAATCACGCTTTCTGCATTCCTTTGCTGATAACAATCGGACGGGGGATCAGACATAAATGGAGCCTGTGTGGGCCTCTCCTTGCTACAGTCTTGAGACATCTGTTGGCTCATTCATTAAATAATGAATAAACATGTGTCTGATTGGTCCATTGCTACACCCCGGTCGCTGTGTTTGTAGAGTTCCCCCCCACTTTCGTGACGGGACCTACCTCTTCCATGTGCGGCTGCTGAGCCTATGTGTAGTATTGCCACATGGTGACCTCTTTTGGGCAGGATGTGGTCTCCGCAGGGACTTTTCCCCCTGAAAGATTAGGAAAGGAAAAGAACACCTTCCCCAATGCAAATGATGGCCCCAGCTGAATCTAATACTCTGTGGAGAGAAAACATAGAGAGAAAAGGCCACGGCTGGTGAGGCCTGCTCTGATGCTATTTACGTCGCTTCCCACCCTCATGGATGTGGGGAACTACATGACGTCTTTTGGGGTGTTGGGGGAGGTTACGTGCAGTCTGATGCTCAGTGAGTCAAGTGCATTGGTTCTTGGATTCTTCAAATCAAGATGAGACCCATCACAATTACATCTAAACTGTATGTACCACATCTAAATACAGTGCAAAATATATTCAGTGACAACTTTTGTTTTGGCTTATGAAATGCAGCATATTTGAAATTATCAGTAGAAGAGACTGGTCAAGCTTTAATTGTAAGGTATTTACATTTGTATCTGGTGAACTGTGTTCGAATTATGAAACTTTTAAAACGCATTCACTCACTTTTCTGTGTCCCAAAGTAAGTGGACAATTATCCTATGGCTGTTGTTTGGCTAGTTGTGTTTTTTTATTAGTTTTTATAAAAAAGGTCTAGGTTTGATTCTGTATGTGGCACTTACATTTGGTGTTTGTTGCTATTGTAACCGAGTTCAGGGTTCCTACACATTCTTTTCCGGACTCAAATTTCCAAGCCACTGTGTAGATTTTTCAGACCATATTTAACATTGTTCTTACAACATTAATTTCAGCATTATATCTGGTATATAGTAGTCATCTGTAAACATTTTTATTTTCTCTTTTTGTTCTCTATTGGTTTTCTCAAAGTGATAACATGCACGTATGATGAGAAGAAACCTAAAACACTTTATATACTGTATATTCACCTCTGACACAATAGTTTGATACTGTAAATTGGGTTTGATTTTGCACAGTCACCAAAAAGCTCAAAGAGACTCAAACAGTTTTTTTCCCCCCATACTTTTCCAGACTTGGAAATTAATCAAATCAAATTTAATACTTTCCATACTTTTCCAAACTGCATAGAAACCCTGAAAGTCATAAATATGATGGTGTCATTTAAGATTCCATAAAATTGTCCCATCATTTTAAGATAAAACATGTGGACATTGTATAAAATGAGATGCAATTCCTGCACAGTTCACCTAATATGGGTGTACCCTGCCATGTCGGGGAGTGATGCTCTGACCCGAGGAGGCTGCGCTGAGGGAGCCCTCAAAGCACTTACCTTGCTCTGCACGCCTGGTGTAAGGCAGGCCGGCGAAGGGCCTCTTGGGCCGTCCTCGAGATTCGTCACCACCGGCTCGCCAGGGGTTTGGTTTATGTGGTGCAGTGGAGCACGTGAAGGTGGAGAGCCGCGTTCATGCGGCCCTAGCTGTGCACGCTCGGTGTGACTGCCGAGGTGATGGCGACCATAGGCACCAGCAGTGTGACCCGAAGAGAGAGGAAACTGCTATAATTTTTATTTATTTATTTATTTTTTTTAACAATCTGGGTAATGCAGACTGTGCAGGGTGTGGCAACCATAAAAGAAAAGGAGAAAAAAAGATTCTCCTTCCGGCCCTCCAACGGGATGGAGTGGTCTGCTTACCAGCTCCAGAGATCCGGCAGTCGTCTCCTTCCTCGGGTCTCCCATCACAGGGGTGCCTAGGAACCCTCTTGGGGGGCGTCACTCTCCTGAGGGGACGCTCTACGCCGGAGCTGAGAGCTTGGTTCAGGGGGACCCCCTTGCCGAACAGAATGCGTGCACACTCTTGAACCCTGCCAAGGCAAGATGTGATGGATGGCCTCTGTCTGTTGCTTCCGAGAACTCAGAAGTCCTCCATGGTGTCGCAGAAAAGGCCAACCTGGGAGATTCAGGAAACATTCCTTGTCCATGTCCCTCATCTCAAACAAGTTCAGCCACTGGTTGTGATCCTGTGCACGTGCCATGAATGTCATCACACAGAGGTCAAGATTTGTCGCCGAGCATAATTCTTATAGCATATCGGGATCAGAACTACCCTCTTGCAGCTCTTTTAGCACCTGTAAGAGGGCTATGGCGTGCAGGGCAGAAGTGGCCTGACCAGCAGCATTGTAGCCTTTGGTCGCCAGAGATGACGTAGTCCTACAGGCTCGGGAAGGGAGTGCTGGGCAACTCCACCAGGTGTTGGCGCTCAATGGGCACAGGTGTGCTATGATCGCTTTATCCACCTGGGTATAACTCTTGGCCGCTCCGTCGTCAAGGGTTTTAAGAACGGGCGAGCTGGAGGATCGGGTTCGGGCAGTGAAAGGTGCTGTCCACAACCTCGTTAGCACCTCAGGGAAGAAGGGGTCTGGAGTAGGGCATTGCCACGGGTGGCACGAAAAACCAGTCGCAAAGCCGCAAGTGCTTGGGGCGGGTGGAGGGTTCCACTCTAGCCCGTTACACACTGCGGCCCAGGCAAGCATGGCAGTCAGCTCTGTGTCAGCCTCAGACTGTGCTGGCACACCCGAAGGTGCCAGCCCGGTCAAGTCCTTGGCGTCTGATATCACCAAGGCGCTCTCCGATGCAGCGATCGACATCTCACATAGACATTAGGCTGGCACTGTGGTGAGCTGCCTGTCTCATCCCACAATTGGACTAGAGCAAATGAGCGTACTGGGGAATTAGCAGTCCACGGGGGATTACCCTGCAGAACCGTACCCATAGAAGCTTTATAGTATATTTTTAAATATTATAGTATGTTTTTATATCAAAGTACTTATGTGAGTTTCCTGGCCTTGTGTGACCCAGGAAAGAGCATTTGAGGTTACTAAAATTGTTCTTGCTGCAAAAACCACAGAAAGTACCCATTTGAAACAAAATAAGGGAGGTTATAGATAAGGAGTAAAAACAACAGGTGGTCAAATTAATTAAAAAGATAAACTAAAGCCAAGTTTCTACCAGTATGGTAAATAGTATCCATTGATTACAAAAAACACTGACCTGTAGATCAAGGGTAAAGGATATGCGATGAGGACATGACTGTTTTTCTCATACACAGGTGTTTCTTGATTAGGAGTGCACTTTCCATGAACTATGAGATATGTCCAAATAACCAGCTGAATATGAAAGAAATGTTTTTTTTAAATGGATAAGTGAGGGATTTTCCACCAATATTTAATTAGCGAAGAACATAAAACATATTGGTGGGGAGGGACAAGGGCACTGACCCCATTGGCTAGATATAATAAGTAGGAAGATAACAAAAAGGTATATAACTGGGAACTTAGGATAATGAAGTCAGAACGGACAGCTGATCGGTCTCTTGTGGTTTGTTGGTGTTCAATAAACTACAACTTTGGCATCTGGAACTTGGGACTCCGAGAGTTTTCTTACAACTTAGAGAGAATCATCGTGAATATTCCGCGACATATTCAGTGGCGACCATACGAAGGGACGGCATTGAGGTCAAAGGGCCAGAGGTTACTGACAGGACGCTGGCACTGGTCGCACAAAAAAAATCACCGGCGCCATAAATCGAGGTAAGCATTTTTGCTTAAGGTGATTTTGTGTGATCTGTGATAGCAAGTCCCAGTAAGTAGCTTCCCTAAGACTTTGCCGGTCCGAACATAGAATAATTTGGACTAATTGGCTAAGATAGAGGTGAGTTCCAGATTTCAAAAAAATGGGGGGGGGGGGGGGGGTAATTATTTAGAGAAGAAAGAAAAAGCCTGAGAGGTATGTCGGAATTTGACAGTCGGAAGAGCGACGGCATGTGTAAATTCCCGTGTTAGGTGCATTTAATCAAGTGTTTGCCCAGAAGTGAGGCATGTGAAATGTTGTAATTCCTCCAGGTGGTAGATTAGATTATTTATTGCAGTGTTTTGACGGAACCCGGACTGAGCAGAAAACGGGGAATTGTTGAACTCTGTGCATGTTTGATATAATGAATAATGTGCATGACTAACTATGTTGTTTGTGCCTGTGTACTTACAAATACTAATTGGGCTGGTTTTGTGTGTTTGTTTAAATGCATGATTTTAGCGTTGATGAGGTATTGTGTGCAGAGGCGGAGTGGCGTGGAGAATCAGATACAATAAAGAAATGCCCAAGAATGAAATGGGACAAATGAATTGCAGCAAATTGACTGAGTAAAATGACTGTTGAGAATTATAGAAACAAATGGTATCTGATTCTCTGTCATTTCATTGCCTTGCTCTCGCTCACTGGTTGGCTGAACGGACAGCCCCATGAGAGGGAGAGAAAGAGAGAGGAAACTTAGAATAGAGAAATTGAATAATTGGAAAAAGATAAAGAAAAGGCTAAATGTTTTCCATTGCAGTGAACAAGACTAGAGAAATATGCAGGGACAAGAGTTTTATCCGTTTGTTGTCTGGAATGAAATTGCAGCAGGTAACATTTCTCTCTCATACAGTACTAGAAACTGAGTGATGTGAAGATCTGTAGGGGAGGGGCTGCTGAGCAGAGACAGCGCTGTAAAGGGAGGACTGTGAGCATGCACAGAAACGGAGAAGACTTTTTTTTTTCTTGTCTCAGTTTTCCTCCTGAAACAGAAATCCTAATTTGGTGGCAGGCTGAGGAGAAAATAAATAGAATTAAAAAGATTAATAATAGAAACACAAGGAATTAGTGATCATTTCTGGAGTTATGAACAAATTAACTACAAAAAAGGTAAGGTGATTTTTTTTTTTTTTTTAATAGAGAGAGTAAAGGAGAATTAGCACCAATGAAGAACTTGAACAGAGACCCAAAATGGATAAGACAGCTGTGGGTGGAAGTACATGGGTTTTAATATAAAAAGAAGTAACAGATATAGTAATCAACCACTGTAAATAATGAGTGCTTTTTATGGAAATAAAGGAGAGGGATAAAAAGAGGAGAGCAAAAGGAGGGGCAGAAGTAATAGGTTTGTTTTAGTATAATCAAAATTCTAGAATTTGGGATCCAGATAGAGAGACTGATCCTTTGCTGCATAATTAATGAGGAGTATACAGTATATGCAATTTACAGCAAAGAAAATCTGTTTAGGCTATTTTCAAACTTCCATCAATATGAGAGGCAGAAGAGATCTGATGATTAAAAACAAAAAGGGCAATTAATGAATATTCTGGTTGTAGAATTAAAACCAATGATAAAAAAAAAGATGTCTGTATGTATGTGTGCATGTATGAATATATATGTATGTATAAGGATAAATATAATGCAGTATAAACAAACAAAAATGTGCATGAAATCAAAAAGTTAACTCTTAGCTGACTGGACAATGTTTATTCTTGGGCTGTTCTTTTCATGCCATGAAGGAAGCCTGATGTGAGACTAACTAAACTGAGAGGGAGCAGCTGTTGAATGGACATGGATCATAACTCCTTTTATATCTAAGTGACGAGTAAGAATATTTAGATTATATAAAAAATAAAATCACTTTAAAGCGATTGAATTCTATTTGGGAAATCACATTATCTGGAGAAACAAAGCTTTGATTCAAGTGTATTGCATTAAACTAAAGTCAAATAAGTAATTGGATTTTAAACAAAGGTTGTATATAAGATAAGTGTTGTTATATTCAAGCAAATGGCAAAAGAGGGCCAATTATATGATGATAAAATAACTAATAAGAAAATTATATTTTGTATCTTATGAAATTAAACCTTAAAATGTGAAAACTTCACATTCATATGTCTGTTTTATGTTCTGTCCGGTCCAGTTTATGAGAGAATTATTTTAACATTATTAAATTATATACTAGAAAGTTGTTTTTGATTTTTCTATGATTTTAAAAGTGTCTGGAGAACAATTTAAATGTGAGTGCAGCGTTGTCTGTGTAGACTTGATCAACCAACAAAAGATAGACAGAGATTTTTTTTATTTTTGTTAGGAACTGTCTGATGAAGGCATTGAGGATGACTTTGAGGGGAAACAAGCCTCTCTTGGTGTCTTCAGACAGACAGAAAGGGGCCCCGACTTTAGAAAAAGATAGATAGCAGATAGATAGATATTTCATTTTTCTTTTATTTTTCTCTTTGTTTTTTGTTTGGTGTACACAGAATAGGTCTTGGTTGATCGTGGGTACACTGAGAAGCTGCATTTGAGACTAAAATTAAAGGAAAATAAATTTATGAATGATTTGGATCATTTAAACATTGGTCTTGGGGGCAGGTGAAGCCCATGGAGAAAAGTTACGATTAAATTGAACATAATAACTTCCTCAAATATGAATGTTAGAAACTTCTTTTGTCATCATTATGTGTATGTTGTTTCTCTAACTCATTCTGGAACTAGTTTCTCACCATTACAGACGGCTGGACAAGATGATTTTACAGAAGTTACTTATACTGCAGGAGGAAGTCCAGAGACAAAGATGACTGAAAATGATGTGGACTATTATCTGATTGATCCTCCTGTGCTCATTACTGCTGGTAATCATTACTGATCTGCCATTTGTGATGTGGATTAAAATTTCTCTGGAAAAATTGACTTCAGTCTTATATGATCAATATATGATTTTCTAGAATGCCATCAATGGGGTTCAATACCCGTGTCTAAATTGTTCTGAGGGTCTAAATTTAAATCCAGCAGCTAAACACTGATTTATTGATTTGAAGAGTAAATATTACAAATGTATGGCAAAGTTACCTGTTGGATTGGTTACTCCCCCAAATTTTCCAGAGAATACACTCATAATTAAAAATAAAAGAGGTTAGTTGGTTCTAAAAAGAGTTGATTGAGTGTCTGTTTGCCATAGTTAATACATGAAAGTGTCATTTTAGAGGTATAATAATGATAACTGTTAAATGATGCTGAAACATTTGAAAAAAAAAAAAAGTAGAAGTAATGAGAAATTAAAAGAGCGTAGTGTATTTTAGAATGTATTTTACTGAGCAATTATTTCAAACACAAGACAAGAGATATGTTTGAATTTCCATTGTGCCTCTTTATGACTTTATTCTGTTTAAACTTTCACTTTTCTGTTAGTTTAAACTTGATTTATATTATTTTATTAAATAGAATGGAAGTTTCTTAACCTGAGAAAGTGTAAGAAATGGAGAAAGCAGTAATAATGAGTTATTACTTAATAGTAAAAAAGGGATTATAATAAAAAGATAGGTGTTGTAAATGTAAAGCTCTGCTTGAACAGAAGGATAAAAGTAAGTTGTATTGATTATATAGAGAATGTCGAAAAAGACATTGTGTTCTGTTTTATTAAAGATTTGAAGGTTCTATGTATGTTGTTTGAATGGAAAGAAGTGAGTTTTTGTTTTTAAATGGTGTGAGATGAGAAAGTTTGAAAGCAGTTAATATAATCAGTTATTATAAATATCACTATTTTTACTGTTGAATAATAAATCAAATATATTACTGTGAGATTCTAAAAGAAGAAATGGCTGTAATGATATTAGAAACCGTGTGAGGGAGTGGAATGTCCCCTCCTCACTCTTGGTCTAAAATTGATAAGCGTCTGCTTGGAACAGAAACACAAGAGCAGATTTTGAAGAAATATCTCTTAAGTTGTTTTATTTTATTTTGATTTGATTTTTATGTGTAAAATGATGTGCTTTGACAATGTTAGAGTGATATGAAGATTGGACTAAAGATAGGAGATTTAGTTGAAAATTCATTTGAAAGAATAAATGTAGGTTAAACTGTCTAGAGACTATTATTGAATTAAGGTGATGGTTTTTAAAATAAGCTTCCTAGAAGCTTGACAGGGCTTTGTTCTGATGTTAGTCTCAACCATGATACATGGTCTTTTGTGACATTTGCTAAAATAGCAGAAATACAACCTGAATGGAAATTTAGTGATCTATAAATGAGTTCAATTTTAGCATATTTTACTTTTAATTTGGACAATTTTAATAGATTGAATTTTTAATAATGCTTTTTGAATTTAACTATGTTTTGAATTGTCTCCATATTTAAGCAGTTCTAGATGGTTCCATTGGCTGTGTCAGTTCTCTGGTGATACTCCCTCAAACAGAAAATATCTGTTTACTGATACCAAATTATTAAGGACAGAGCAGTATCAAGACCAGTGGCAAGAGGTGACGGTCCGATGATGGGTAAGACTTGACAATGGCAAAAAATGTTGAGCGACCTAAGGCAGGGGTGTCACCGCCCTGGAAACCTGCCCAAGAAGGTTTGAAAGGGGTTTAAGGAAGTGGATGAATGCTCTTAGATCAGAAGCATCAAAAGGGAGGTCTAGAAGAGACCTGCCCGAAAATGGAAAGTTCCACTGAACCCGACTGCATTTTAATAATAAAGCAATCTGTCACTGTTATCAGGGGATCATACCCTGTGTAGAGGATTATTTATAGATTGGTTTTGGGGGTAAAGTTTTGAGAACCATTGCAGACAAAGGAGAGCCTGACTTATTATAGAAGTATTAAATAAACCTGGGAATGTTTGTATGATAATTAATTTAGACTGGAAGATGATTATGAAAATGACAGGCATATTATGGAACCCCTAGAGTCAGCAGGAAAGGAGGAACTACTACAACACGCAACTCAAAATGACTGGTATAAATGGGCCGAATATATATTAAAACAAGCAAATATGACGAGATTATACAGAAAAACAAGCAAATATTACGAGTTATATAATATGTTTGCCCTCTCCCTTGAAAAATTACAGTCAACAAAGATTTATTAATTACATTGACTCATTGAAAGCCTACAGGCCAACTAGAACCTACAAGTAAAATGGCTTGGTTAGAAATTGGTTTGACAAACTATTTGGATCCTGGACTAAAGTGGGAGTAATAATAGTCATAGCTGTTGTTATTATTTGTGTTGTTGTTGTTTTGTGCCTCTTCTCAGATCAATGCTGGCCAATGCTGCCACCAAACAGGTGATCAATGTATCTGTAAAACCTTCTGGTATTGACATTGGGGCCACTGTATAACCCACATGCCCTGGACTGGATGACCTGGACGAATTCTACAAAAAAAACCCTGGAATTTCACAAGAGTGGTAGGGAAGGGGAGCCTTTTATTTTGACTCTTTATTTTCACTTTTCTATTTTTTTTTGGATAGCAAGGGAGTCAGCATACTCATTGTATTTTCTTTTATAACAAAATTAGGTAGTATTTTAGATTGGATAGAGTAGGCAGGAAGATAGAGGGTGTTTTGTTTATTATTTTGGCATATACCCCTTCCTGAAGTTATTATTCCTTTAAAATTATGTTTGCTGTGTAATCAAGCAGTGATAATAAAAGGAGATGATGAGGGTCTGAAGCAGATCATTATTCATGTTACAAGGTAATGTTACCAGGTAATGTAACCAGAATTAAAAGGGAATGCTAAGAATGCTTATTTTGAAAATATTAAATTTTTAAATGTTTTAGAAATATCATATGTTGTTTGAATCATCTCTGAAGGTAATATTAACTGAGTAAATTGATGTAGAATGAAACATAGTATGCATTTATAAAACACTGCAAGAACCACTGGAGGGCCAAAGAGTAAGACATTACAGAATAAAGAAAAGGATGGACGAGCACCTCAGTGCTTAGCAGCAAGAGCAAGACTCTACTGGTGGTTTAAAAACCCGCTGTCTGCTCCAACACACCACCAGATAGCGCTCCAGGCTACCGGAAATGTCTGTGAGTTCCTCTGGCACCGAAGGATGCATATTACTATGTTAAATTTACTAATAATTTCCTAAGTATGTTTGATTGACAAAATATGTGTAATCATTTGTACTCTACATCACACAAGGCTAAGACTGCATGAACACGCTTATTACAAAGATTGATTGATTTGTTTTCCAGCACCTCCAGAAAGAAATTATCTAGAGGATTGGGATCTTTTACTTCTTCCTAGCTAAATGTGGAAGGAGAAGTTTGGTCCTTAATCCTCCGGAGTGCAGTTCCATAAGAGCAGTCATTATTAGATGAATGTGTGACTTGTATTGGTCACTTGATAGGACAGAAGGAGACTGGCTTGTGAGGTTGCACTCTGGGTAAGGGCAATAGAGGTGAGACTATTTATAAGTCTCAGAGGAGGGAGTATATAGTATATTTTTTAAATATTATAGTATGTTTTTATATCAAAGTACTTATGTGAGTTTCCTGGCCTTGTGTGACCCAGGAAAGAGCATTTGAGGTTACTAAAAGTGTTCTTACTGCAAAAACCACAGAAAGTAAACAAACATTTTGTTTGAAACAAAATAAGGGAGGTTATGGATAAGGAGTAAAAACAACAGGTGGTCAAATTAATTAAAAAGATAAACTAAAGCCAAGTTTCTACCAGTATGGTAAATAGTATCCATTGATTACAAAAAACACTGACCTGTAGATCAAGGGTAAAGGATATGTGATGAGGACATGACTGTTTTTCTCATACACAGGTGTTTCTTGATTAGGAGTGCACTTTCCATGAACTATGAGATATGTCCAAATAACCAGCTGAATATGAAAGAAATATGTTTTTTTTAAATAGATAAGTGAGGGATTTTCCACCAATATTTAATTAGCGAAGAACATAAAACATATTGGTGGTGAGGGGAGGGACAAGGGCACTGACCCCATTGGCTAGAGATAATAAGTAGAAAGATAGCAAAAATGTATATAACTGGGAACTTAGGATAATGAAGTCAGAACGGACAGCTGACCGGTCTCATGTGGTTTGTTGGTGTTCAATAAACTACAACTTTGGCATCTGGAACTTGGGACTCCGAGAGTTTTCTTACAACTTAGAGAGAATCATCGTGAATATTCCACCACAGCTTCCGAATCACCTTCAGGGTCAACCGGGGCGGCCTCATACCCGGTGGAGGGGACAGCTGAAGTGGGTTTCCCCCTAAAGAAGGAAAGCCGTGACCACAACGTTGCCATGGTCATGTTCTCGCAGTGAGAACATAGCTTGTTGCTCTAATAGAGGAAATGTTGCTCAAATAGAGGAAATATTACTCTTTAGAGGAGAAATACACACTTTTAGCACTGTCGAAATACCCAGGGGCATTGCTCTGCAATAAGCGTGCAGATGGAGAGAAAGCAAATAACAGCAAATGCTTCTTTAGAGATGAATTGGAACAGCAGTGGATTCAGTTCACTGATACACAACCGCTCGGCTCTGAAGAAAAAAACTGAATGAACTCTGCATTCTAGCTCTTTTTTTTCTTTTTTTTTTCTTTTTCTTTTGTCTGGGGGAGTGACCCCTAGTGTCCCTACATCGTCAAAACGTCAAGTGAGTGACAGAAGGGGAACTGTAGTTTCATAAACTTTATCACTGATACACGTGGAGTATCTGCTGACTTTTGCATTTCTGGCCTCCAGAATACAATGATGGGAAACATCTTGGATGAAGCATAAACAGATATTAATAGGTGAAAATCTAAATATCAAGGACCAATTTTTTTAATGATTATAAAATGGTGTTGAGCTGTTGTGGAAAACTGAAAGCACACTGTAACCGAGTATTTATTATTATTATTAAGTAAGGAATAATTGTCGACGGGCCATTGAATTATTAGAAAATAATGCACACCTGAGGTGGTAATGCAGCCACGACACGAAGTGGACATTGTTCAGATGTTGTATTTCAAGACATTTGTCAGGTTTTTGTCCTTAGAACGCTCTTGTGTGTAGGACTAATTTCTTATCCCACGCATATAATCCTATGCCTCCGTTGCTAATTCCATAACGTCATTTTAGAGAGAGAGAGAGAGAGAGAGAGAGAGTGAGTTACCTGATTCTGTGCGTCTCTCAACAGTTTTCAGCAGCAGTATCTCTCCTAATATTGAAACTACATTTATTTGCTTCAAGAACAGCGCCGTTATTACCTCACTAGTGAGAAATGTCATGTAGCTTTTAAGTTGCTAAACTATTTTACTGATAAAACCATCATATCAGCGCTAACAACACGTTTCTGAGAGAAAAAGTGAATGTGCTTTTCGTGCATAAGAAAATGTAATTTTGTGACAAAAAACATAGAAATAATCTGTAGTTTTTAGCCTATTGTTTACTATATTTATTTGCTTGGTCAGTGTCGTTGTGGATTTTGGTTCTTTTGCTGTTGTAGGCTGTAAGGACCTTTAAAATAACTGAAATCATTTGGTGAAGTGATATGGATATTGTGACAGGGCAGAGGATGGGGATGAGTCATGATTTTACACACCTGGCCCCTTATAAGGCTAATCAAGCTTCCGAGAGTAATAAAGGCTGACTGCGGACGATGGTGCGAGAGAGAGAGAGAGAGAGAGAGAGAGAGAGAGAGAGAGAGAGAGAGAGAGAGAGAACGTTTATGGGCAGCTGTCCATCCTATGTGTGTTTTGTGTCTTTTGGTTTATTTCTTCATCAAATTATTATTTATACTGTCAAGCCGGTTCTCACCTCCTCCTTTCCATTGAACTGCTTAACAGACATGTAATGCGGTCAAGACCTGCCTGAAAGTACTTTAGCCGTGCGTTTCCCTGAAAATAATGACACACCTTAGAACGTTCGTCAACCAATCAGATTCAAGCATTCAACAGCTTCGTAGTATATGTAAAGATAATTCAACATAACTGTTAGGAATATTTTGGATCTAGCCACGATCCCCAATTCCCCGGTCCCATCTCTCTATCTCTGTGCCCAGTGAAGTGCAGTCGTGAGTCTGAGTCTCTGGAGACTTCGCGAAGGAAGTAGAAAGAATAACAACACACAGTGGTTCGTATTCAATCTACTCAAAGTGTATTACAGTAAGCATAATATTTATACCTTTCATAGAACAAAGAACAATTAACAGCCAATAGGATAGTGACAGCAAGACAGCCAAGGACAAGAAATTGTTGACCGGAATAGTGCAGGAACGGTAATCGTATGAGGTCAAAACAGTCCTAGATATTTATTATGTCCAACTGAGATATTTAGCTCATGAAAAGGAGTATGCGCTTGTTGGAGCACAGAACATTCCAAGGAAGGATAAGACAAGAGAAACTAACAGCATCTATGAAGGTTATGGACTCTTTGTGCGTGTGGTGTCCTTCTATGATTAACACACATACATACAGAGTTATGTTAGGCACAAACAGAGTTAGATGTCAAACTAAAGACAGCATGTACAATTAATATTTCTCACAATAGCACATTCTATTATTATTTTACTATAGGGCTGAGTGATTACTGGAATGTTATTGATAGCTGCACTTTGTGGTGGACCGCTTTTATATTCACCTGATTTCTCTCTCCCTTTCATTTTATGGATGGATGTTTCAGAAAGGGGGCTGTGGGGGGGTGCTCTCGCAGGTGGTGGATGGGGAGGAGCGCCCAGAACTGTACATTAGCCGTAAGCTCTCACTGAGGGAGTCTAAGTACAGCACCATTGAAAAAGAGTATCTCACATTTTGTCTAACCCCAACAGAGTTGAGAATATCAAGAAATGCTAATCCCAGTGTATCATTTTTGTTATCCACATGGATGTTGAAATCACAGACAATTAAAGCTCTATCCACAGCAACCACCAGATCTGACAGAAAATCAGCAAATTCTCAAATAAATTCAGAATATGTCCCTCTATATACTGTTGCAAGAACAAAAGACAAAAATATTTTGTATTAATATCCAATGATGTCACTAAGCATTATCAGTTCAAAAAAATTAAACTTATATCCAGACCTTTGAGTAACATTGAAAATATCACTGTAAATTGTAGCAACGGGGGCTTCTGGTTATGGCGGCCATGTAGGAAGACGTCTTTATTAGCTGCTCCGCTGCTAAGTTCGCAAAAAAGCTCTCCTGCTCACTTACAGTCTCAAATAGAAGAAGATTTTGAGGTGTGATGCCTAGCTCGGTAAAGTCACAGAAGGGGAAAGGTGGGACAACCAGACAGCCGAGCCTGTTTGACTGTAGTCTTCGAGACGAAGCAACCAAGGCTAACCAGGCCACGACTATGCAAACTGACAATGAAAATGAACCTGTAGGCACCAAAGCTGATCAAATACTGGCAAAGTTAGGTTCAATGGAAACAGGTTTCACCTCTAGGCTTGATAGTTTGGCAGCAACTCTACAAGATGTGAAAAAGGAGATTAGTGACTGCAGTGAACGCATGTCCCATGCGGAGGAGTGCATTTCCACCACGGAAGATGAGCTAATTAGCCTGCAAGCTAAAGTCAATACGCTACAAGCTAAGAACGAAACCATGGAGAATAAGCTTATGGATTTAGAAGCCAGATCTCGTTTAAACAATCTACGGCTTGTAAACTTGCCAGAGGGCGTTGAAGGTGGGGACATATGTGCCTTTTTGGAGAAATGGATCCCCGAGGCATTGGAGAATGAGGGGCTACAGCCCTCTATTATTTTGGAAAGAGCACACAGAATTGGACCAAAGAACGACAACACGTCACGCCCGAGAACTGTGATAATGAGGTTTCACAATTATAAGGACAAACAGGCAGTTTTTACAGCTGCACGGGAGAAAAAGGAGGCTTATTACGAAGACCAACAGGTCCGTTTCTACCCAGATTTGGCTATGGGAATTGCCCAGCTGAGGAAGAAGTTCGACCCAGTTCGCGCGGAACTACGTAAACTGGGGATTCGCCATGGGGTGTCTCATCCCGCGACCCTTCTGGTGACTCACAAGGGCAAAACTCATTCTTTTAAAACCCCTGCTGAGGCACATGTTTTTCTCAGGAGAATTCGGGAAAACTTACATGAAGAAGAGACAGGAACATAAGATGATGGAGCCAATTAATGTGATTTGTGATTGGTTGTGGGTAGGACACAAATGACCATGACAAGCCTATTTATAATCTATTTTATTATTTTATTTTACTTAATGACTGGCGTAATTATTTTGTACTAAAGTTTGAAGCTATATATTTACAAAAGTTTATTATATAGCATGACTGTACGTACTTCTATTCAACAGCGATCATAAGATGCCACATTATTATGAGACAAATTAGGGTGGTATTGTCATACAACAAGCTGAGTGTTAATCGAAGTGAGCAGGAGTTACAAGTTAATATTTGTTAGAGTGTAGCAGCAGCAGTAGTATTTGGAGTAGGTTAGAACAAGAGAGTGGTTTGACTGATCCTCATTGGTGTGGACCGGTCTTAGCAATAACAGGAGACCAACAGCGGGGGGGGGGGGGATGCCCTCTTGAGTGGGGGAGGGGAGAGGGGGGTTATGTTTGTTCAGAGTGTTGGATGTTTGTTCTAACATCCCAGTTTGTTATGCCTATAAGCAAGGATAGTTTTACATTGCAAAGCAACCTGGTAAATTTTTTTTTTTTTTTCATAAGTTTTGTCTCAAGAAGTGAATCTTAATTTTATCTCATGGAACTGCAGAGGTCTGCAACGTCTTCAAAAGATAAAACAGGTTATGAATAAACTGAAAGAAATGAACGCTAAAATTGTACTGTTGCAAGAAACTCATCTCATTGATGATAGTATAAGGGTGAGAAGGAGATGGAAGGGCACTGTGTATGCAGCATCATTATGGGTTATGACACTAATTCATGAGTCGGTTCCATTTAAGATAAAAAATATTATTAAAGATAAAAGGGGAAGATTTCTAATACTTCAAGGATCTTTGTTATCAGAAATGCTAAATATAACAAATGTTTATGGTCCCAATGTGGATGATAGCAATTTTTATAATGACCTATTTCTTACTCTTTCAACACTTCCAGGACTTCATATGATAGCCGGGGATTTTAATTGTACATTAAACCCAGAAATGGACAGATCAACTGGGGTTGACAATTCACATAACAACTGTAGGGCTACAATCCATAGGTTTATGAGAGATTTAAATTTATTAGATATATGGAGAGAAATATGGGGCGGCACGGTGGTGCAGTGGTTAGCACTGTCGCCTCACAGCAAGAAGGTCGTGGGTTCAAATCCCAGTTGCCCTGGCCATTCTGTGTGGAGTTTGCATGTTCTCCCCGTGTCTGTGTGGGTTCTCTCTGGGTGCTCCGATTTCCTCCCACCATCCAAAGACATGCAGGATAGGTTAATTGATGTCTCCCAAAAAAAATTGCCGTGGATGTGAGTGTGAGTGGTTGTTTGTTTATGTGTGGCCCTGCAATGGACTGGCGACCTGTCCAGGGTGTACCCTGCCTTTCGCCCAATTTTAGCTGGGATAGGCTCCAGCCCCCCGCGACCCTGTACAGGATAAGCGGTTGACGATGGATGGATGGATGGAGAGAAAGAAAACCGAATATTAGAGCTTATTCCTGTCACTCGGGTACTTTTAAGACATACTCTAGAATAGATTTCTTTCTGGTCTCTTCAGAATTGCAATCTAAAATTTCTGACTGCTCTTATGATAATATTGTGATCTCGGATCATGCACCATGCTGTTTGGTCTACAAGGATGATAAATTATTAAGAGATCCACGCAGATGGCATTTCCAACATAAATGGTTACAAGATGAAGACTTGGTGAAATATTTAGAAAAACAGATAGATGAGTACTTTCAAATTAATACTACGCAAACTACAGAATGTTTTAAATGGGAAGCTTTCAAGGCTTTCCTGAGAGGACATATCATCAGTTATACAGGTTCTAAATCAAAAAAGACACAGGAAACGCTGCCAGTATCTATAATTAACATTTTAAAAATGAACATTCTTCCAAAGCTACTATATTTATTTCAGAATATTCCCCTTCCACCCCCTCTTGGTTTTTTTCTCACAAATGAAAAAAATGTTTATAAGTTTTCTCTGGAATAATAAAAGGGCAAGACTTCATTTGTCTTTAATGTACTTGCCTTATGAACGTGGAGGTTTGAAATGTCCTAATTTTAAGTTGTATTATTGGGCTGCGCAGCTAAGGTCTATTATGTTTTATTATACTAATCATTCACCTCATTGGATAGAAATGGAATCACAAGGATTGAACTTACCTCTTCCCTCATATATATATTCAAATACAATAAGAAAACTATTAAGAGAAATTAAAAACCCAATTCTTAAAAACATGATAAAAGTATGGAGTGATGTGAAGACACTTTTGAAAGATCCACACTGTCTGTCTCAATTTAGTCCATTATGGGGCAACCAATCTTTTCCACCAGGCAGGGCAGACGCAACATTTAAGCTATGGGAAACCAAGGGACTGAGAATGGTTCGAGATGTGTATTTGCCAAAATCTGACATATTTATGACCTTTCAAGAATTACAAGATAAATTTCACTTAGATAAAAAACATTTCTTTAAATATCTCCAACTTAGGAGTTTTATAAGAGCAAGTCAAAACAATGTATTAACGAAACCCACTACTTCAGACTTGGAAGAAATGTTGTTAAAAGATAGTCAAAAGAAAGGCATTATTTCTCAGTTTTACAATCTGATTATGTCTTACGTTCCTGAAAGTTCTCAGGATAGATTTAAAGCTTGGAAGGATGATTTGTCATTGGATCTTTCAGAGGAAGACTGGCAGGATGCATGTACTTTAGCCCACACAACATCAATAAATACTCATCTTAAAGTTATTCAATTCAAATGGTTAATGCGAACATATGTGACACCAGTGGAACTCTGTCGATATAATGGAAACATTCCTGATGTGTGTTCAAAGTGTGAACAAGGTAGAGGAACACTGGTTCACTGTATGTGGCATTGTACAAAAACATCTCGGTTACGTATGTAACCTCCGTTCCCTGATGGAGGGAACAAGACGTCGTGTCGAAGAAGCGACACTAGGGGTCTCTCTTGAGCGCCGAAAGATACCTCTGATCTATGAAAAAAGGTCAATGAGAGTTGGCGAACAGTATTTGCATACTCCGCCTCCGGATACGGATATAAAGGCGAGAGAAATATGCTCGTTCATTCAGGATTTTTCTGAGGAGCCTGGAGTGTTCCGGGCATCTCAGCGGCTCGGCTCAGCGACGTGGCTGGGAAGACACGACGTCTCGTTCCCTCCATCAGGGAACGGAGATTACATACGTAACCGAGACGTTCTCCGTCTGTCGCTCACTTCGATGTCGTGTCGAAGAAGCGACACTAGGGGTCCACTTCAAAACTCGCCATGCGCTGAGCCATGTACATGTACTGCTGACACAGAAGCGGGCAGGTATTTTGCACGTGCACAAGTGACCAACTGTGTTCAGGCTGCACGTACTCTTCCCCAATGCCCCGAAAAAGCGTCAGCACCCTTTTGGTTACCCTAGGGGGGAACAAGGTGACGCTCCCAACTAGGGAACGGGCCAAGCCTGGCTGGGCCTCTTTTCTCTCTATGTTTTCTCGGCATAGAGCAAGAGCAGCCGGGGCCCTTACCGCATCGAGGGAAGGGGGTCTTATTCCGAAGTCCTATTCTTTTAGGGGGAAAAGACCCTGCGGAGGCCACACCCGCCCAGCAGGGGAGGTATAGGTGGCAAAATACATCACATGGCCACTTTGGGCATGTGGGAGGAAATGGCGCGGTGGTAGATCCAGCCTCGAGGAGGGGGGAGTTGCTACAACACGGCGACCGGAGGGCAGCGAAGGACTGCCTAAGGGAGACGCGGGTCAGCTCGCAAGGTGACCGTACCGCGGAAATACACACAGAAGGAGTCCCGTAGGAGGCCTGATCTGTAGAGCACCTATTCCAGTAGGGGTAGCCGGAGGTACCCGTAGTGGACTGGACCAGCACGTTCCTCCGCTGAACTGCTGCGGGCCCGAAGGGCTTGGGAGGAATCAACCAGGGACCTGGGTCCTCTGGGACAAAAGCGCACTGTTTTGCCTTGGCAGAGGGAAACGGCGCTGGAACAAGCGGTTCACCCGGTCAGATCGTCAACGTGTACCGAGTTCTACGGGCTCGGACCTGAGAGAACACGGGACGAGACTGACTCAACCCTGAGATCATAAGGGTGTTAGGTGCTGCCCAGCCCGCAGCTCTACAAATGTCTGCTAGGGAGGTGCCCCTCGCCAGTGCCCAAGAGGATGCCATGCTCCTAGTGGAGTGGGCTCGAACCCGTAAGGGGGGGGCATGGCCTGGGTGTGATAGGCCAACTGAATGGCATCCACCACCCAGTGAGACACCTCTGTTTGGAGACAGTGTTCCCTTTCTGCTGTCCTCCAAAGCAGACAAAGAGCTGCTCAGAGCGCCTGAAGGCAGGCAGGTAGGCACGCAAGGCACATACCGGACACAACAGTGAGAGGGCTGGGTCTGCCTCCTCCCGGGGCAGCGCTTGTAGGTTCACTACCTGATCTCCAGGGGGCGTGGTAGGAACCATGGGCACATAGCCCAGTTGAGGTCTTAGGATCACATGAGTATCTGCCGGACCGAGCTCCAGGCAAGTGTCGTTAGTAGGGAACGCTTGCAGGTCCCCGACCCTCTTGATGGAAGTGAGCGTGATCAGCAGGGCCGTCTTTTCAGGAGAGGGCCCTGAGCCAACTGATTCTAGCGACTCGGGGGGGGGATCTCTAAAGACCGGCGAGGACCACCGAGAGATCCCAGGAGGGGAACAGGTTTGGCCGGGAGGGGTTTAACCTCCGGGCACCTCTTGGGAACCTGACGGTTAAGTCGTGCTTACCCAGAGACTTGCTGTCTACTGGGTCGTGGTGAGCTGCGATAGTGGCAACATACACCTTCAAGGTGGATGGGGACAGCCTCCCCCCCAACCTCTCCTGTAGGAACAGGAGCACAGACCTAACTGCGCACCTCTGTGGGTCTTCTGCCCGGGAAGAACACCAATTTACGAACGGACGCCATTTCAGGGCGTAGAGTTGCCTGGTAGAAGGGGCTCTGGCTTGGTTGAACGTGGCTACGACCATGGGTGGTAGACCAGCTAGATCTTCCGCATCCCGTTCGGGGGCCAGACGTGGAGGTTCCAAAGGTCTGGGTGCGGATGCCAGAGCGTGCCCCGTCCCTGAGAAAGAAGGTCCTTCCTCAGGGGAATTCGCCAGGGAGGGGCTGTCGCGAGGAGTACAAGGTCCAAGAACCAGGCCCGAGTGGGCCAGTAAGGAGCCACGAGAGTGACTTGCTCCTCGTCCTCCCTGACCTTGCACAGCACCTGTGCAAGAAGGCTCACTGGGGGAATGCGTACTTGCGCAGCCCAGCCGGCCAGCTGTGTGCCAGTGCATCTGCCCCGAGGGGAGCCTCTGAACGGGCGTACCAGAGCGGGCAGTGGGAGGTCTCTCGGGAGGCAGAGGGGTCTACCTGGGCCTAGCCGAACCGTTCCCAAATCAGCTGAACCGAGTGGGGGTGAAGCCTCCACTCTCCGCCAGGCAAGCGTTGTCATGACAGCGCGTCCGCTATCACATTGAAGTTGCCGGGGATGTGAGTGGCACGCAGCGACTTGAGTCGGTGCTGGCTCCAAAGGAGGAGACGACGGGCGAGTTGTGACATATGACGGGAGCGTACGCCGCCTTGGCGATTTATGTACGCGACCGCAGTGGTGCTGTCCGACCTGACTAGGATATGTTCGTCCCGAATTAACGGGAGAAACTTCCGCAGGGCCAAAAGGACGGTCAACAACTCGAGGCAGTTGATGTGCCAACGCAGCTGGGCCCCTTTCCAACGGCCTGAGGCTGCGTGCCCGTTGCAAAAGGCGCTCCAACCCAATCTGGAGGCGTCGGTCGTGACCAGGACGCGTCTGGACACCTTCTGTAGGGGCACTCCAACCCGTAAGAAACAGGGGTCTGTCCAGGGGTTGAATGTCTGACGGCAGGCGGGGGCGATTGTTACCCGGTGCGTGCCGTGGCGCCATGCTCGTCTCGGGACTCGGGTCTAGAGCCAGTGTTGGAGCGGTCTCATATGCATCGACCCCAGCGGCGCGACCGCCGCGGAGGATGCCATATGCCCCAGGAGCCTCTGGAAAAGTTTTAAGGGGACCGCTGTGCCTGGCCTGAAGGCGGCGAGGCAGTTCAACACTGACTGGGCACGCTCGTTGGTGAGACGTGCCGACATTGAGACCGAGTCTAACTCCATCCTGAGAAAAGAGATGCTCTGAACTGGAGTGAGCTGGCTCTTTTCCCAGTTGACCTGAAGCCCCAGACGGCTGAGGTGCCTGAGCACCTGGTCTCTGTGGGTTTTGCATAGTAACTCTGGTGAGAGAACAGAGACAGGCCGAAGGGGAGGACTTGTACTGATACACCTGGCCCCCGAACGCAAACCGCAGGTAGGGGCGGTGTCGGGGCAGGATGGAGACGTGGAAGTACGCGTCCTTCAGGTCTACCGCTGCGAACCAATCTAGATGCCAGACGCAGGTTAAGCGTGAGCATTTTGAACGGGAGTTTGTGCAACGCTCTGTTGAGAACTCGCAGGTCCAAGATTGGTCGTAAGCCGCCGCTTTTCTTGGGTACGATGAAGTAGGGGCTGTAGAAACCCTTCTTCATCTCGGTAGGAGGGACAGGCTCTATCGCGTCTTTGGCCAGAAGAGTCGCGATTTCCGCGCACAGGGAGTGGGCGTGTTCGCCGTGTACTGCGGAGAAGCGGACGCCCATGAAGTGGGGCGGGGGCCTGGCAAACTGAATTGCGTAACCGAGTCGGATGGTCCGGGCCAGCCAGCGAGACGGGTTGGGAAGTGAAAGCCACGCGTCCAACCTCTGCGCTAGGGGCACCAAAGGGACGATTAATTTTGACGTACCCGGCGGGGCTTCGCAGCGGGGCGGAGCAGGTAGGGCAGCGTTGGGCGGCAACGAGGCGACCCGCGGCTGAGGTGCTGAGACAAGACTCAAAGCACTTACCTTGCTCCGCACACCCGGCAGGGGGCGGGTTAGCGACTGAGGAGGAGGTCCTGGGTAGGCGTCCTCTAGACTCGTCGGAACCGGCCGGCCGGGGGACAGTCGTGGGGCTGAAGACGGGTGGTCCGTGTCCAGGAAGCCAGGACTGTTGATATCTGGGGGCAAAGTGCCGTGAGAACGGCATTTGCGGGCCAGGTGACCCAGAGACAAAAGGAAATAGCTCATTACAGAGAATATGAGAATGTGAAAATTAATTCAACAAGAAAAGATTCTCCTCCCGGCCCTCCACCAGGGACGGAGCGGTCTTACCAGCCTCCGGAGCTAACATCTTGGTCCCTGGGTTGAACGTCTACGGACAGCCTGGGAGCCTTCCGGGTCCTCGAGGGGGTCCGTGAGACGGGGGCGTCCATTTCCTGCAGCGTGCTCGACGCTGGGGCTGAGAGCTGGGCCCGGGTTGAGGCGGAGCAGGGTGTTTCACAGCCGCAGGAGGACGCCCGTCGGCGAGCAGACGGGGCATGGCCCATGGCGGCAGGCTTGCGGCGGGGCAGGATGTGTAGTGGCCTCCGTCTGCCTCACCGCTGAGGACTGCTGGGCAGAGTCATCAACGGTGGCGCCGAATGGACGGAGCTGGGAGACGGGGGTGTGGGAGAAGGTGTGCCTTGTCCGCCTCCGCATTTCGACCAGGTCCAGTCCACAGGTGCGTTTCTGGACCACAAGGGGTGGCCATCGCCTGTTCGAGTGCCAGCGCTTCTGACCTCCGTGGCCCGGGGGCGCGGTTGGTCATCCAGCGCAGTTCCTGCAGCACATCAAGAACAGGACTACCCAAGGTGCAAGTTTTGAAGTGCCTTGGCCTGGCATTGGTTGCAGGAAGGGCCGTGGCGTGCAGAGTGGAAGCAGTCTGGGACCGTTCCACCGCGAGGGTAGTGAGAGCGGAGGAGCGAAGAAGCCTTGGCTTAGCTCAACTCGTCGTGCACGTCCGGGAAGAAAGGAACGGGGGGGGGGGGGGGGGGGGGGCGTGGCTGTGAGCGGCGCACCTGCCCGCGGAACCGATCAAGTAGCCCGGGAAAGCATAGCGGATCTCCGTGCGTCAGGCTCAGGCTGGGCGGCAGACCCGAAGGTGGCGGCCCAGGCGAATGATCAGCATCCGATGCCGCTGTAACGCTCTCCGATGCAGCGGTGATGTCATCCAATTCTGAGGCAAGCAAGCGTGCCGGGGAGGCGGGCGGTTCGAGGGGGTTTACCCGGCGAACAGAGCCCGTCATATTCCCCAAATCGCCTTCATCGCCCGCGGCGCCTGCGCCGATCCCGTAGGAAGAAGGCGGAGCGCGGGGGGCGGCTGAAGTGGCTTTCTCTCATTACAAAAGAAAGCCGTGCGACCGCAATGCTATAACGGCCATGTTCTCACACTGAGAAGATGAACCATTGGAGAGAATACTCATCCCGAGCTCAGACGGAAGCAAACAAGCGTGCCGGGGAGGCGGGAAGTTCGAGGGGATTTACCCGGCGAACAGAGCCCGTCATTGTCCCCAAATCGTGTTCATCGCCCGCGGCGCCTGCGTCAATCCCGTAGGAAGGAGGCGAGGCGCGGGGGGTGGCTGAAACGGCTTTCTCTCATTACAAAAGAAAGCCACACGACCGCAATGTTGCCATGGCTATGTTCTCGCACTGAGAACATAAACCATTCATAAAACATTGCTTGCGTGCGATCGCAGCCCAGGCATGCAAGACAGTGTTTTATGACCGAGAGAGGTGGGGAGAAATCACCGCATCCAGAAACTACACAGGGGCGGAAATTACATCTTTATAAAGACGCGTCCTGAAAAGGACGTTCAACGCCGCTGTGTAATGCTCTTTCAGAGAAATAAACTCTTTTATGGAGAGAATCACTCTTTCAACTCTTTTAACTCTGCGCTGTCGAAGCGCCCAGGGGCAAACTGCACGCCGGCAGTGAAGAGAAAAGCCGCTGTAGTGCGCCGTAAATCCAACAGCAAAGCAGAGCGTCAGAGGATCAGAAGCAGGATCAGTTGTGTTACTCGCAGCTGACTGCATACACACGACCATCGGCTCCGAAGAAAATTACTGAATGAACGAGCATATTTCTCTCGCCTTTATATCCGTATCCGGAGGCGGAGTATGCAAATACTGTTCGCCAACTCTCATTGGCCTTTTTTCATAGATCAGAGGTATCTTTCGGCGCTCAAGAGAGACCCCTAGTGTCGCTTCTTCGACACGACGTCGAAGTGAGCGACAGACGGGGAATTACACTTTTTTGGGAAGAAGTAAGAGACATTATTCAAAATATTATTTCCAAACAAATAATATTAGAACCAAAACTGTTTTTATTGGGCTTATATCCAGAGAAGCATAACTATACTAAAAATGAACGTACATTTATAGACCTTAGTCTGCTTAACGCCAAAAGATGTATAGCTTTATATTGGAAAAACACATGTAGACCAAGAGGCACTTTATGGTTACGGCAGATGCTGTCTGCTCTGCCACTAGAGAGGATTACATATGTGCTAAAAGGCAAACAGGAACTTTTTGAGAATATCTGGAACACTTTTATTGATTATGCCAAGGATTTGGATTTAACAGATGACAATGACTGAGATGTGTGGACACTGCAGTTTACATCTGACACAATAATTTGTATCACTGGATTTGTACAATTCATATATTTTATTTTATATCTTTTATTTTAAAGATAAGTACTGAATATTTGTAAATGTTGCATTGTACAGGGATGGCTGTCTGATAGGCATTGTTGTTGTTCGTCTTGTGTTTGTGTATGCATAAAAACTTAATAAATATATTTTGGAAAAAAAAAATTGTAGCAACACCTCCACCTCAACCTTTCAAACGAGGCTTATGTTTAGAATAATAACCTGAGGGAGTAGAATAATTTAAATTAATATATTCATTTATTTTAATACAGGTTTAAGTTAAACAGAACAAATCCAAATTATTATCTGTAATAATTTAATTTACAATTATTGATTTGGATGAAAGTGATCTAATATTTAGTAGACCTACCTTTTTATATGATGTTTATCTTAATTTATTTTTAGGGCCCAAGCACCGATGGTGCGAGGATCCTATTGTTCTTCTAGGAGTTTATTATTGGGCCCAAGCTCTGTAAGTGTGGAGACCCAATCGTTTTCCTAAGGATTATTTTTATCATTCTTTTCAAGGTTTCAGGGGATTTTGGGTCCCTTGACATGCTCAAAAACTTTTTCAGAATCATCAGCCATTAGATTTTACAAACATTTTTACATGGGGGGGTGGGGTCAAGGGGGGACTCTCTGCCGGCCCCTTGAAAATTAGATTATAGTCATAGGCTCTGCCAAACAGGAAGTCTGCCATGTTGTATTGTTTGAAAAATGCATGCTCTGGAATTTGAAATACTCCTCCAAGGGGATTTATGTTACAGGCACCAAACGTGCCAAAACATTGCAGAATGCAAATGCTATTTATTCCTGTAATATAAGGCTTAATTTTCAGTATCATTACTCTTCTCCAGTGTCACATGATCATACAGGAATCATTCTAATATGCTGATTTGCTGCTCAAGAAACATTTATTATTATTATCAATGTTGAAAACAGTTGTGTACTATTTTTTTCAGGATTCTTTGATGAATAGAAAGTTCAAAATAACAGCATTTATCAGAAATAGAAAGCTTCTGTAACATTTTACTCTACTGTCCATAAATTTGGGGTCAGTAAGAATGTATTTTTTATTTTATTTTTTTTGGGGGGGGCAAGAAATTAATACTTTTATTCAGCAAGGATGAATTATATTGATCAAAAGTGACCATAAAGACATTTGTAATTTTTCTTTAAAGAATCCTGAAAAACAATGATGTATATTGTCAGGGTCCGTACGGTCAAATCTTAGAAAAGTCTTGGAATAAAAAAATTGTGTTTTTCAGGCCTGGAAATGTCATGGAAAAGCAAGTTAACACTAAATGTTTTGGAAAAGTGTTTGCGCAGCCATTTATGAATATGATAACTGGTAAACCCTTTTAACTCGTATGGAGGCAAAAAACATGCTTGCTACTCGGTATTCCGTTGAACCGGAACCGGAAACTTTTTATTTGCATTTCCAGTTATGGAAGACAGGTCACATACACATGACATGAGCAGTATGAGGGCACACCTACAAATTAGTGGGGGTGTTAACATTTAAAAATGTTAACACCCCACTTGCTCTCATACTGTACACCACTGTTTGACATTGTAACAACATAACACATGAATACAGTTTTTCATTTCTCTTGTGTTGGATTTACATACCAAACATGAAACTCTGGAATGTTTCTCATTTAAACTTCATCACTGGTTTAGTCATGACATCAGTCACCATTTCTTCAGTGGGACAATACTCAAATGTCACTTTGCCATCGAGTGCTGATCAAATAAAATTATATCTTATATCAACATGTTTACATCTTTGACGGCACACTGGGTTTTTTTGATAGAGAAATGGCACCTTGGTTATCCTCAATGATTTGTACTGGCACACATAGACAGTCATTTTCCATATCATTCAACAACTGTACTAGATGCATGCTTTCCTGTGTGGTTGCTGCCAGTGCCATATACTCTGCTTCACATGTGGACAAAGCAACTGTGGACTGTTTCTTTTGACTTCCAGGAAATCAGAGGACCATTTTGAGTAAGACTAAAACAGCATCCTGTTGTACTCCGCCTGTCACTTAGATCTGACGCCCAATCAGCATCACTATATGCTACAGGTTTAAGTTTTTCATCACTTTTCCTGTAACATAGTTCATGATCAATTGTACCTTTTAAGTACCTCATCACATGTTTTACTGTAGCCCAGAGTTGTTCATTTGGTTCAGGCAAGTATTGAGATCGAACTACCTACAGCTTCACGTTACCTTTTGGGTCAACTTTTGGGCGCGATCATGGATCAAAGTGAATAAGTGTGATTCAGAGCCCGCACGGAGCAGCAGTATGGAGCATAGACTGTAAAAAAAGATGGACGACGCCCCTTCGCTCTTTTCCATCGGAGAGAACTGAAGCCGCCAGTGTCCCAATATGGCGCTGACATCTTGGAACTTGAGTCTGCGCACTTGCGTTTTCGGGACCAGTCATGCGCAGTAGTGAGCAGGAAGTAAAGCCGCGAAAACAAGGCCCCGCCCTCACTCTCGCAGAATCAATCGCAAGCACACGCCCCTGCACTTTTTTTTAAGTGGCCTCTGTCTGCTCCGTTCTAAAATAATTAGTAACTTCTACTAGTTAATGATCACCTGCTTTTAAATAGGCTTGTTCTCTTTAAGCTAGCTGGCCCATAACATTTATTTACTAATAGCTTATAAATTTAACTTACCGAAAAAAACTCAAAGATCGATCGGACATGCCAGATCGGTTAGCACATTCTACTGCAGAACAACCCATTATGTCGGTGTGAAATAATTAATTATAGAAATTTAGATATGTAATTTAAAGCTCCAATCTCCTCAATCCTCCGAATATCCCGAAAAAAAGTCCGTTGGTGCTTCAGTGACTACTTCGCTCAGAGAACCTTTCAATCACAGCTGTCAATCATGACGTAACAGCACCGTTTTTATAGCATCAAATAACTAACTAAAAACAAACTTATTTTAAAAACAAACACTTGAAATTACATCAGCGTGATAAAAACTACAGTAAATGACAGAAGCTGTCTTTGGAAAAAAGATATGTGAAGTGTAATTTAATTGTTTAGTTGGTCTCACGTCCCGTTGAATAACATGGGGAGGCGGGGTTTATGACCTATACTAGGACCGGCCTCTGGGGGGCGATCAAGACGTTTTGGCTTCACTTTTGAGGGCTTGTGCGGCACGCTTGGTATGGAGTAGTTTGTGAATAGGCCTAGCGCCATGTTGTGTTACATTTGGTACCTCTTTAATGCTAGAAAAGTTATTTGGTACCTCAATTAATGCTAGAAACTCACAATTGCTCAAGTTCATATGGATAGTGTACAAGGAATAAGTAATTTTCATATTTACATTATTGTTTGAATATATTAAGTCTTTAAAAGTTTGGATGTAATAACTTGCCATGTTAATTAATGGTTATGTTTGCTTGTGAGTCTGAGCAGTGTTATTATTCACTTCTTGATGAGCAATCATTAAGTGTCAGTATCACATACATTCTCCTGTATTAAATGGAAAACTTGAGAGAAGACCAGCACTGTTTGTCACTGATGTCCCTTGATCAATCTATCAAGAGTCACATCAGTGTAGCGGAGCGGAGTTGGCAGTTTAGTACGATACAGAGCAAGGTTCACATGAATATTTGGTAATGTGAAAACTGTTTTGCAGACCACAGTACAGAACACGAGACAACCTGTTGGAGGTGGTCTGAGATCAGTTGCACTGGAACTGGCGTGGTTCGCATGAGTGAGAAAGCAAACTGTACTCAGTTCCGCACTTTTCATGAAGTAAAATTAAATGAGATCCAAGATGGTTGCGCAGTAGCACGCAGCGGCCACTCCAGATCCAAAATGGTGCTATTTTTGTCACTTAGCCCGACTTTTACGGCACATGGACATCGGAGCAACCGGTGTTTGTGTCTACCATCGCCAGACACTGTTAAAATATAAGATTCATGCAACAATCAAGCTGCATGATGATCTGCTGGAGTTGCTACGTGAACTCTGCTTGCTGCGGAGACCAGGCCTCCAGATTTCGGCATCACCTGATGCCGGTGCCCGGGGAGGGGACGTCATAAGCGGTGTGCAAGGAAGAGAAAGCGCGGCAAGAGGGCGGGGGTCCATGCTAGGCTAATAACAAACCCTAGCCGGCCAGCTCTCCCGTCTATCCTGCTCTCAAATGTTTGCTCCCTGGACAATAAACTGGACTAAATCCGACTCCAGCAGACTATGCAGCGGGAGCATAGAGACTGCTGCGTCTTTGTTTTCATGGAGGTTTCTGGATGCCGCCATTCAGCTAGACGGGCTCGCCTTGTTTAGTGCCGACAGAAATGCTCTCTGCGGTAAGACTCGCGGTGGTGGTTTGTGTGTTTACATCAACACGGAATGGTGCAATAACTCTATGATAGTCTCTAGTTACTGCTCATCGCTGATGGAGCTTGTGACTGTTAAGATGCAGACCTTTTTATTTACCATGGGAATTCACCACTGTTCATAACCAGAGTTTACATTCCCCCCAGCTTAACGCTAAGGAAGCGCACTGTGAACTGTATGGGGCTTTGAGCGAACTGCAGAGTGCTAACCCTGATGGACTGTTTATTGTCACTGGAGATTTCAACCATGTGAATCTCAAGACAGTGCTCCCTAAATTTCATCAGTATATGGACTTTGCAACGAGAGTGGCGAACATGCTTGATCTTGTTTACACAAATATCCCAGGCGCTTACCGGGTGTAGCCCCACCCCACCTCGGCTACTCAGACCACATCTCTCTTATGCTAATTCCAGCATACAGACCGCTTGTCAGATGCACAAAACCGCTGAAGAAACAGATGAAAACCTGGCCAGCAGGAGCCATCTCTTCTCTTCAGTACTGTTTTGAGTGTACTGACTGGCACACGTTCAGGGAGGCTGCAACATATGGCGACTTTACCAACTTAGAGGAATACACAGCATCAGTGACCATCTACATCAGCAAGTGCATTGATGATGTCACCTTCTCCAAGACCATCACTACAAGCTCCAACCAGAAGCCGTGGATGACTGCGGAGGTGCGTGCACTGCTGAGGACCCGAAACTCCGCCTTCAGAGCAGGTGACAAGGCTGCCTTAAGAACAGTGAGGGCCAAACTGTCCCGGGCCATCAGAGAGGAAAAGCATGCACACGCCCAGAGAATCCACAGTCACTTCCAGGACAGCGGCGACACACTGCGCATGTGGCAGGGCATCCAGGCCATCCAACTACAAGACAACATCAGTTGCCTGTGACAAAGATGTCTCCCTTCCAGATGAGCTGAATGACTTCTACGCTAGGTTTGAAGCACAGAACGATGTGGTGGCAAGGAAGACCACCCCTCCTCCCAACGACCAGGTGCTCTCTCTTACCATGGCTGATGTGAGGAAAACTCTACGTAGAGTCAACCCACGGAAGGCTGCTGGACCAGACAACATTCCTGGCAGAGTTCTCAGAGGATGTGCAAACCAGCTGGCAGATGTTTTTACCGACATCTTCAACATCTCTCTGAGCAGCGTCATTGTTCCAACATGCTTCAAGGCCACCACCATTGTCCCCATGCCAAAGAAGTCTTCAGTGTCCTGCCTCAATGACTACCATCCCGTCACACTCACACTCATTATCATGAAGTGCTTCGAGAGGCTCGTCATGAGGCACATTAAGACCCAGCTGCCCCCCTCACTAGACCCAATGCAGTTTGCGTATTGTCCAAACCGTTCAACAGATGACGCCATTGCCACCACCCTAAATCTGGCCCTCGCCCACCTAGATAAAAAGGACTCATGTTCGAATGCTGTTCATAGACTTCAGCTCAGCATTCTACACAATAATTCCTCAGCACCTGATTGGAAAGCTGAACCTGATGGGCCTGGACACCTCCCTCTGCAACTGGATCCTGGACTTCCTGACTGGGAGACCTCAGTCAGGATCGGGAACAGCATCTCCACCACCACCACACTGAGCACTGGGGCCCCCCAGGGCTGTGTGCTCAGTCCACTACTATTCACTCTGCTGACTCACGACTGTGCAGCAATGCACGGCTTGAACCACATCATTAAGTTCGCCGATGACATGACCATGGTGGGTCTCATCAGCAAGAACAACGAGTCAGCATACAGAGAGGAGGTGCATTGGCTAACGGACTGGTGTAGAGCCAACAACCTGTCTATGAATGTGGACAAAACAAAAGAGATGTTTGTTGACTTTAGGAGAGCACAGAGTGACCGCTCTCCGCTGAACATTGACAGCTCCTCTGTGGAGATCATCAAAAGCACCAAATTCCTTGGTGTTCACCTGATGGAGAACCTCACCTGGTCCCTCAACACCAGCTCTATTACCAAGAAAGCCCAGCAGCATCTCTACTTTATTCGAAGGCTGAGGAAAGCACATCTCCCAACCCCCATCCTCACTAGATTCTATAGAGGGACTATTGAGAGCATCCTGAGCAGCTGCATCACTGCCTGGTTTGGGACTTGCACCGTTTTGGAGCGCAAAGCCCTGCAGAGGACAGTGAGGACAGCTGAGAAGATCATCGGGGGCTCTCTTCCCTCCATCAAAGACATTTACAAAAAACACTACATCCGCAAAGCAGCCAGCATTGTGGATGACCCCACACACCCCTCACACAAACTTTTCACCCTTCTGCCGTCTGGCAAAAGGTACTGAAGAATTCGGGCCTTCACGGCCAGACTATGTAACAGCTACATCCCCCAAGCCATCAGACTCCTCAATACTCAGAGTGTCCTGAGTTGAACTTTAATTATTGTCACTTTATACCTGGCTGCTACCTCAATAACTGCTATGTGCATAGAACACTCATAGTATGTTATGTTTACATTTGGCATTTTTAGAAACTGTCGTCTTTTTGCACTATTGTGTACTTGTCGGCGCTGCACTGTCTCTCACTGTGCCCATTGTCCTGTTAATTTTTATTAATTTATTGTACTGTCCCATACTTTTTGCACACATTTGCACGTGCACTTTATATAGGTATGTTATTTAGTCTGTGTAGTCTCATGTGGTTCTGTGTTAGTTCTATGTTGTTTTATGTAGCACCATGGTCCTGGAGGAATGTTTTCTCGTTTCAATGTGTACTGTACTAACTGTATATGGTTGAACGACAATAAAAACCACTTGACTTGACACTTGAAAATTACTTGCGCATGCATTTTTGCCAATTGAATCATGATGATATCATCAGTTTCACAAAAACAAACACACGCCTGCATCATGGGTGGCAGGGAATTGTTGCGGGACACAGAAAAGGTATGGTATGAAATTAGACTCAATATGATTAACAAATGCATGCCTACTTATCCATCAATTTGATAAATGTTGCAAATGTATCTTACAATCCACAGACAAATGTCTTTCAACTTGTGTATGTGAAATAAAAAATTTAATTTGTTCAAATAGAGACATATTTGTGAACACAGATGGTCCCTTTTGTATAAATGTATTACAATTTGTGTACATGTAACCAATGGAAGATGTTCCAAATCAAACACAAAATGGTCTTTTGAAGTATTGAATATGCATTTGTGGATCGAGTAATGTGCGCATTCACTGATGTCTATTTGTGTTGATTCGGTTTGATTCATTTGAATTTTGAGACTTTTGTTTAGCTGTGTTGGACTCACACACAAACAACTACCAATGTTCTCCATTCCTCAGTCCTAAATCTATTCATAAATGTGTGCATATCTACCCATTACTTTGATAAACTTAACACATATGTATTTCAACCCTCAAAAAATGCATTTTATCTGGCATCTGTGAAATTTATCATTAACCCTCTGGGGTCTGAGGGTATTTTGGGCCCTGGACAAGTTTTGACATGCCTTGACATTTGTGCTTTTTTCAGTTGCTTAAAATCATATTAATGGCTAAAGTCTGATAACACTGTATTCAGCACAAACAGGGCTACAATAATATGTGAGCAACATGTGTGTACATGTTTGTATTTTTGAGAAAATAAGGTTTATGCGTGGTTTTTGAAAAAAATAAAATTTTAAGTCACTGAAATAAAGTCATATAACACATACTAAACATTTGTCCACAAGCCTTTTGAGAACTGGATCTTGTAGCCTAGAGTTTTTGCTACAAAATGATGTGAAAATCATCCTGATCACTCATTCATACAAAACAATATAGTAATTTAACTTTTGTAAGATACTTTTAGTGTTGAAAGGCGATATGCGAGGAGGCGTTAACTATCATGAATATTAAGGTCATTTACACCTGAGTACACAAAAGACGCCTCCCCTAAGCCCATCAATGAGGAATGTGACAGAAAGAATGAATGTGAGGAGACTTAATGATCAAAATCAAGTTTTAAGTTAAAAGAAGATATCTGACTATATATTTTCTTTACATAAAGACTTTACTTAATTTTAGACCTACACTATCGTTAAAAGAAGTTTCTTCTGCTCACCAAGACTGCATTTATTTGATCCAAAATACAGAAACAACATTGATATTCTGAACTCTTTTTACAATTTAAAATAACAGTTTTCTATTTAAATATATTGTAAAATGCAATTTGTGATCAAAGCATAATTTTCAGCATCATTACTGCAGTCTTCAGTGTTACATGATCCTTCAGAAATCATAATAATATGCTGATTTCCTAATATGGGCATATTTAAAGTGCATTTTACTCATTTAACCTGAACACATATTTGCAAGCACAAGCATTGTTGATGATAATGAGGCATTATAAACACTAGATAAAATATAATCTAAACATTCATATTATTTTTATATCATATTACACATCATATTTATATCATACAGCATACAATTTAAATACCTGCTTTAGGCGAAACAGCATTTAAATGTAACTAAAACTTGGTTATTAAGACATATTTCAAATGTCAATACTCTGAATCCTGGCTGGCAAGTCTGGAAACAGTCCCACTAGTAAAATATGTACATTTTTATATAAAATCCCAGACAGCACATTCAGTCTTACCAACGTTGGCAATTGGAGGGCACCAGCAGCAAAGTATCGGAAGGGGGTTTTCCCCTGCACACCAAAAAAACTTAGGTGGGTAAACCATCGGCGGGATGAGTCTACAGCTGAGCCACAATTCATGCACACTCCGGAGATCGGCGGAGGAACCGTGAGGAACCATTTTGCCGATCCCGCTTCTTTTTTTTTTTCTTTTTTTTTCACAAAAAAGATCTATGCAACCGTTGGTCCACATCAAGCCGGTGGTGTAAACGCGAAGGTATGTTGAGCTTGTGTAAAGTATGCCACAATTTATATATAATACCCAACAAACAGACGTCCAAATCAGGTTCAGAAAAAAGATATAAAAACTTATGCAATTAAAACGAACAAAATGATTTCTGATTCAAAATACGTAAACATGTATTTTTGGTGAGAAATTTTGTTTAGGTTTAATGTTATCTTTTTATAAATGAATTTTCAAGCGCGGGCCAAAATCTACTGCATCTCTTTTGAGTAGAATTTGCAAATGAAACATTGACCAAATTCAAGTGTGATTTACAAAAGTAAATATTGCCATTTTTTTTAACCAAGGGGGCGTTTAGGTGGCGCGTTTTTATGCGCGTGATCAAGTCTACCAACCCGTTCTCATCAATCTGTGTATAAATAACATGACTTTACACTTTCAAACTGTGTGTAATGCATACGCCAAAGTCCAATTTTGCGTGCATATGATACGCCAATCACTTTGGCTATGTACGCAGTTTGAAAGCGTAAAGTCGTGTTATTTATATGCAGATTGATGAGAACGGGTTGAGTCTACACAGAAACGGACTCTTGTGATCAGTATGTTTATCCATTTCAAACACACAATTTTCAGGCCAGTATGTGTTTATTTTGTTTTGTGTACTTATTTTTTTATTGAAAAATATTATTTTGTTAGAAAAACGTCGAGTTTTCTGAGAAATGTTTTCGATAAACGGATGACAGAAATTGGCGCCGGAGGATTAACGTTACGTGTTTTTAGACTTGGTTAGTTGTTATTAACTAACTGTTGACTTTAGTTATTATTAACTGACTGTTAATATGTTAGCGTATTAAATATTTTCAGTGAGTTATTTTAGACAGTATTTTTTAGACATGAGGGGAACTCGTTTTTCTCTTTCAGTCTGAGGAGAGGTAGGCCTAAACAGCCAGGTTAAACTAATAAAGGGTCATAAAATTGACAGACTGTCTTTTTTCCACACAAAAATGACATCTGTCCTTTTATAATATTAACCCCTTACACTCTGAAGGCATTTTGAATGATTTTGTCTAAGTGACATGCTTAAAATTAAAGGCAGCTCTTTTGTTGTGCGTTTCTATGGTAAGGTTAAAAGTAGACCTGTCAATCAAAGAGCTCAGTTTAGTACAAGCGAGCAGCCACTATAGACAGTCAGACAAAGAAGTGGTTATGAAGTAGTAAGTGAAGTAAGTGTTTTTTTGGACACACACCTATTCATAAAATAGAGCCTTTATTAACCTTTGTAATTTAAACAAAATAGAATAATTGTCTTTTCTGTTTTTTCAGTGATTGATTTTCATCTGATTTTTGTAAGTGATCAATCTAGAAGTCATCCTACAGTTCTGATTTGCCATGTTCTTAACATACTGTTTTACTCAATAAAGATAAATTAAAACTGAGTGCATATTAATTAAAGGCATTTGCAATATATTTGACTCCTTTTCATGTTTCTTCTTTTTCTCCACAGGAGCTACATACACCCCAAAGGCTCTTTTCAGAGCCATTTTACACAGCGTCTTTTCCTTTGTACAGTAAGTATGTGTTTTAATTAACCTCAAAGACAACTAAAGACTTCTCAAAGACTTCTTTTAATTATGTAAATTCCCAATTGTCGACTTTTGAGCACTATATCGGACATTTTTCAATCGTTATTGATAAAGATGTATCATTGATAGATATTGTTATCGTTGTATCGCCCAGCCCTCAATGGGAAACACTATCTTTAATTAATCTAGTTAAAGTTATTTTGCACATATATATCGATACGCACATATGTAATAACTTTCCCCTGTTTGCTTGTCTTGATTATTGGCATCCTAAGATTTTTTTTTAAACTGCCTGGCACATTCTTGGAGTTTGACTTTTGATTTGTCTTAGATATTCATAATAACATAATTCTCAACATTTGGTAATGACTGTACTGTAATATTGTGTGTCAACAATTGCGAGTAACATACTAATGTTCTTTCTTTAATTTATTCGATTTTACTATGTCCTCCACTGCCTCCAGAGTTGTTTCCTGGCATCTCTTGTTTTAAGGTTAGTCATTTAGGCCTGCGGCCTCGTGCCTCTGGTCTAATCACAGCCGTGATGATATAGAGCTCTATCACACTCCTACTCGAGCAATATTGCTTAAATAACATAATGTTTTTAAAAGGCTTTAATAACGCTTTGTAATTTTCATTGTATTTCCCTCTAAACACAGATAACCACATTAAATCAACTGGGGCCTCATTTATAAAGCATGCGTACGCACAAAACGGGTATATCTCTAAAGCACAAAAGCCCTGATTTATCGTCAGATAAGACACCTATATATGAGTATAGATACTCTTTTGATCCCGTGAGGGAAATTTAGTCTCTGAATTTATCCCATCCATGATTAGTGAAACACACAGAACACACAGTGAGGTGAAGCACACACTAGCCCAGAGCAGTGAGCTGCCTGCTACAGTGGCATTCGGGAAGCAGTGAGGGGTTAGGTGCCTTGCTCAAGGGCACTTCAGACATGGATGTGGGCATGGGAGAGCAGTGCTTCAAAGACAATGTAATACAGCAGGTTGTGAAATGGGATTAGTCAATTTTATCTTTTACTTTACAGATAACTAAACTGTCATTGTCTGGTGGCAAGAATTTAAAGGAAACAGTTTGGAGAGTCTGCCCAAAAATATTTGCTCAGAATCTTTCAACCCAGCTGAACTGGTGCGGTAGGGGTCAGAAGACAGGCCTTAAATCACGGCCTATTCATCAGGCCTGAGTAAGTCCTACAATGTGTTGAAGCAGCATTCTGTCACTATTCAACCCATATGTGGTGTCTGTATTTATATCAGTTGTTCTCGATATTTATATACTGTCCTCACACTATTCTCAACCAAATGTCTTTTAAGTTTTTTTTTTTTTGTTTGTTTTTTTTGTAAAATGCTCTGACTTTTCTGAATTGTCTTTATAGAAACAATCAAATGAAGATATAGACTTTTGTGCTACTGACTTATTTTTTCCCCCTGTTGCTTTATTTTTTTTGTTTTGTTTAGGTGCTGTGTTAAGAAATCCTGCCCAACAAAATTCCACTGAGGCTGACGTAGAGATGACCGAGAAACTGGCTGCGGCTGAGCAGGGACAGGAATGGGGGGCGGCAAAGGCGGGGCGAGCAAGCAACTTAAGTGAAATAATTGATTGGACTGATTTTTCTTTTTTGGAGGGAATGTCTTATTTTTGTTGTAGTTTTCTATGTGTGATTTGTGGAGTGTTAAAATAAATGATACTGCTTTTACAAAAACAAAGTAAAAAATAAATTTTCAAGGTCATCTCCCGGTGCCCTCCTGTTTTGTTATTTCTCCCGGAAAACTCCTGTAGCCTAATTTGCATGACCATCAAATTTAATTTTAAAATCACTGATCCATTCTTTTTTTCTGTTAGACTGACATTTCCCAGGTTGTCAGATTGTGTATGAAATACACCCTACACATAAACAATCACTTACTTTCAATTTAAACTTTTTTTGTCATAAAACCAAGCAACTCAAAAATAAGGAAGCGGCTATAGACTGCGCAGCCACGGAGTCTCGCATGCAAGTGGGCTAGTTGCCTACTTCTCAACTCTTGTCAAATTGTTAGGGAAGAAATTTTATGATTAACACATCACATAAACTGTTAATGAGTGTTGTTGATACACAATAGGAAACTTGTGTCCTTGGAACACAATCTGACAGCAGTTAGCCTAAACAAATCAATAAGACATAACGGTGGGATCCTGCTAGAGCAGCGAAAAACATTCAGACGCCTCGCTCCCTTTGACTTAACACTGGAACAGCTGATTTTCAAGCATGCTGTGGCGTTTCCAGCGATGCAGCCGAAAATCAGCTGTTCCAGTACAAGTCAATGGGATCGCGCCGCATAGATCATAATAATTATTTCGGGTTTACGTTGGCTCACGGTCGGCGATCATTTCGGCAAACATTGAACAACTGAACATTGCTTTGTTTCAAACAGATTGCATTACAGGAGAATATTTGTTTTAAATTTGAATTGGTTTATTAAAAAGTAGACATTTTAAGCTTTCTTTAGACATATGTTTCATGTTTGTGTGATAAGTATTCGTGGAGTTTCAGTTCATTTTTGTGACGTGTTTCAGATATTTGCTCGTGGACACAGAGACTGCTGAAAGCTCACCCTTTTTATTTTCTTTATTTTACAAAAGCACAATGTTTCATTGTTATTATGAGTGTACACAAATAAAAGTAGACCCTTTATAGTCTCTAATGATGTCTAAAACTTATCTGTATACCCAAAAATGACGGAGTATTTTAAGTTGTTTCTGCTGTAATGACGAAAATATCCAGCAGGACGCACCGGCACGTCCGTCGACCCCAGAGGGTTAAATAAATGTTTTGGAATTTGTACAAATAGAGACAGATTTGTGAATACAAGTGTTCCTTTTTGTACAAATATATCACTATTTGTGTGTGCAACCAAAGGGAGATCTTCCAAATCAAACACAATTTGTTCTTGTGAAGCATTGAATGTGCATTTGTGGAACAAGAGATGCACAAATTCATTTACATCCATTTTTGTTGATTTACTTTGATTCATTTGAATTTTGAGACTTCCTTTCTGCTGGTATTGCCTTGCATGATCCACACGTAACTTTATGTAGTTAATATGATTCCAACACCTGACTGACTGTATCTTTTTTTCTGGCGCCAGTCAGTGTTAAAGTCTGCTGTTTTACTCATAACAAAGTGTATAGACCAGACCTGGGCAACTTGCGGCCCATGGACTGGATCCGGCCCTCCACATGGTTTAATGTGGCCCCTGGCTCATTTATCCTAAAATAATTTTTTTCATTGGAGTTATCTTGCATTGGGACCTAATGCGCCCCCACAGCATTAAAGTCTGCTGTTTTAATCTTAATTAAGTTAATGTAAGTGTTACTGGACACTTTTATTTCCTTTTTTTCAAACTTTCTTGGCCCTCTGAGTCATTTATGTTTATGAAGGCTACACATTGGAGTTCTCAGGGTTTGACACATTGTATTATTTAACAGTCATACTGGTGTGTCAGTGAGCATTATTTAAATAAATGTTTATTTTGCAGTAAACCACATAGCTTGTCAGTTGTCATTCGTTTTAGTTCAGGTATGCTGTGGTAAATTTTGACATAGATTTTTCTTATTTGACATGTTACTATGGGCATGCATAGACGTTTTAGGAAATGTATGGTCATGAAAATTCACCTCAAAAGTCATGGAAAATTCATGGAACATTGACGAGACAACTGACGACACTGACGAGACAACTGTGAACTGTATGGGGCTCAATGTGCCTCCTTAGCGTTAAGCTGGGGGGAATGTAAACTCCGGTTATGAACAGTGGTGAATTCCCGTGGTAAATAAAAAGGTCTGCATCTAACAGTAACAAGCTCCATCAGCGATGAGCAGTAACTAGAGACTATCATAGAGTTATTGCTCCATTCCGTGTTGATGTAAACACACAAACCACCACCGCGAGTCTTACCGCAGAGAGCATTTCTGTCGGCACTAAACAAGGCGAGCCCGTCTAGCTGAATGGCGGCTTCCGGTCGCTGAGCCACATCTCCATGAAAACAAAGAGGCAGCAGTCTCTATGCTCCCGCTGCATAGTCTGCTGGAGTTGGATGTAGTCCAGTTTATTGTCCAGGGAGCAAACATTTGAGAGCAGGAACATTGAACACTGGTAAAAATGTGCATGAACCATGTATTGTGTATATGCCCTAAATCAGATATTACATTTTATTCTGTTCCCAGGGGAGGGGTCTTTGCGCCTTAGGTGTGATTCACATCAATTTTCATGATCATTCACACCTCCTCACATATGGCCTTTCTAACACTAAAAGTGTCTTACAAAAGTTAAATGACTATTTTTTTGTATGAATGAGTGATCAGGATGGTTTTCACATCGCTTTGTAGCAAAAATTAAACTTTTTTGTAAAAAAAAATAAAGGCTACAAGATCCAGTTCTCAAAAGTCTTGTGAACAAATGATTAGTATGTGTTTTTTCAACAGAAACAAAAATGCATAAATGTTATTTTCTCAAAGATACAAACATGTACATACACGTGTCTCGCATATTATTGTAGCCCAGGTTGTGCTGAATACAGCCTTATCAGACTTTAGCTTTAATATGTTTTTAAGCAACTGAAAAAAAGCACAAATGTCAAGGCATATCAAAACTTCTCCAGGGCCCAAAAACACCCTCAGACCACATCACTCTCAGGTGATCTGATTGTTAATGTGCAGCGCCGACACACAGTGTTTCCTCCCAATATAAACAGAAGAGATTCATGGCTGGGTTGTGCGATGGGTGTTTGTGAGCTCTGCCATCTTGGTCACCGGTGCTCTTGTGCAAATTCCCGGAGCAAATTTTCCCACAAATTTTTTCATCTACACAGTGTTGATATGGCAACAAGTAAACAAATAAAGTTTCGTCTTACCAGCATGTGTGGAAACGTTTAAACCACATGTGTGACAACAAAAACCACCAGAGCTCAACAATAAGGACTGCTCGATGGCCCAGGGCCAGTGTGAGAAAGATTGGTAGTTGATAGAACTGTCACTTGCCAGATAAGGCCAGTTTTGCATTTATAACATTAGTGCAAGCAAAAAACAAGCGAGAGAGCACAAAAATTACACAGAGCGAACAAAGTCTTCAAACAGATGAGCGAGCGCAAGTATATTTATATAGCAAATTATGCGCAAATGCATTATATACTGGATGCGCCAAGGCACAGTCGCGTGCACACACAAAGCGCACTCTCCTAAGCACTGTCTCTTTTCCAAGTGTCTTAGCAGCAGCTATTACCAATGTGTAGAAAATAGGGGTTAGGGTTAGTGGGTTAAAATTTCGTAGTGGGATTCATAGTGGGCGAAATCCCCACATTTTTCATTTTTACATGTTTGTGAAACTTGGGACACAAATCTACACTTTCTTTCTATAGGACTGAAAATCTCTCCGTGCATATATGTCTCATCATCGTCTCTCTCTGTGCAGCGTAGTCTGTTTAACATGCATGTGCTCTCGTAAAGTGACAGAGCGCTCATTTTATTCCCACTGTAAAAAAAAAAACAAAAAGAAAAATGTTCTCTCATTAATTCACCTTCAGAGATGAAGCACCGAATGAGACATAATAAACTTTGTTAAACCCCAGTTATACACGTGTCTGGAAATCACAAGCTGCTCAATATTCACCATGTAAGTTCAATTAGGTAATGTTTCAAAACGTAAACATTAATTCGACATGATAATGCCATTTGATATGAAATGAAGCAAGATCACTATGGCAATTAGGATATTATTATCAGAGCTGTTCAGCTGCAGGGTGAAAATGAATATTTGAAACAGTCTACTTCATATCATCCTCATAAAACACCTGTTACATGTCTCATTGCTGGACCATACAGATATTTTTGTTTTTGTTCTTTGTATATCAGTCAGTGTTGGTCTTGTTTGGGTTGTCTGATTTCATGTTATATACACATTGTTAATTCACAGATTAGGCCTAATATCTACCTACTGTATATTACACACCACAACCAATTTAGTAGCAAGTCTTCAACTAACCTTTAACTCCGTAAATCTTTGATCCTTCTTGTGAAAACACTGCACATGGGCAAAAGTTGCATGACAGCATGACTAAATGGGTGACTGAAAACCCATCATCGCCTCCACAGAACTCTTATCTTAAAAGCACATGTGTAAATGGTATATTTATGAATTTATATCTGTAAAGCACATATTTGGGATTACATAAGGCATCAATCATATCTTGCAAATTATAATTGTGATTAAATTTTGGAGGACATTGTATTTTTTTTTTTTTTTCTCCCCAATTTGGAATGCCCAATTCCCAATGCTCTCTAAGACCTTGTGGTGGCGTAGTGACTTGCCTCAATCTGGGTGGCGGAGGACGAATCTCAGTTGCCTCCACATCTGAGACATTAATCCACACATCTTATCACATGGTTTTTGAGTGCATTACCGTGGCGACATGGCGCGTGTGGAGGCTTCACGCTATTTTCCGTGGCATCCATGCACAACTCGTCACACACCCCACTGAGAGACCACAAGGAGGTTACCCCACGTGAATCTCCCCTCCCTAGCAAACGGGCCAATTTGGTTGCTTAGGAGACACTCAGCACGCCCTGGATTCGAACTCATGACTCCAAGGGTGGTAGTCAGCAACTTTCCTCGCTGAGCTACCCAGGCCGCTGGGGGACAATGTATTAAAAACATAAGATATATTAAAAATATTTATCTGTGGACATATTTATTAAAGCCATGATGGTAAAAACAGCTATTTGTCATTTTTGTGTTGGGGCAGTGAAAATTTTGCCAGGGCCAATAAAAATCTGAAACACTGGCCCAACTGGTCCAGTAAAAAAATACTTAGCGTTGAGCCCTGCCTGCATTTGAGTTTGAACTCTTTTCCAGTCGAATCCCATAGAAAAATGCAAACAAATGTGTCCCCACTAAATATATATATTGCATATACATGCAATCTTTGTTCATTAAAACATATAGTTTTATATGGATGGATTAGAACCTCTTATGCAATGGGCAGATTAATTACCACTAGACCACTCAGTCAGACTCTTTATCAGTGCTGATTTATGTACTTTTCCACTGACGTACAATATCTCATGACCGATAATAGCACATATAGAGAAGTTAACAACTGTATTATGTTAAATATTTATTTTAGAGCTTGAATTGATCATCAAGAATTACTTTTTATCAAAGCAGCCATTTAAAATAATATATTACTAGTGTTCATTGTCGCTGTGCAACTTCAAATGCTGTTTCATGAGCATGAGACTTTTATTTTGCTAGCCATCTTAAACTGATCATTAACTTTATACTTTGTTCTTTTGACAGTTAACTGATGAACACAGTTCATGTTACAAACAGAACACATGTTACTTAACCAATCTGATGTCATTTTAACATTTTCATGTGTGATTTAGATCAAAACTGAGATGTATGTTGGGGCTAATCAGACAGATTTGTCTCTTCAAAAGACTTTAAAATAGTTATCTTATATTTACCCAAATTGTTTCAAAATTGTTTAGAATAATGCCAAAAAGCACATGTCCACCTTGCATTGTTTTCCGAAAGCCAACAGATGGAAATTGACCCATGGTGCTTGGGCCCCGTCATCGCTGCTTGCAGCTATATTTATTATAATTTTTCCCCCCTAAATTAATCACGTTTTTGAGGACCTAAACATACTCGAAAACACATGAAACTTTTCACACGCATCAGAAGCGGCAAAAATTTACATCTGATATGGGTTTCAGAATTAGGTGTTGCAAAATGGCTCGATAGCACCACCAACTTGCAACGATGTGCACTTTATGCTATGTTTCACCTACACGTATGAAACATGGTACGCATGTGTAACATGCAACTACCTACAAATAAGTCTCTTGGAACCATGCCCTAAACTCAACAGGAGGCCATCCATTTAGATTTTTCTCTTCAATTTTTGCTCCATTTTTGCCATTTCCATCTCCATTTACTTTAACAAACTCCTACTAGAGATTTCATCAGATCTATTTTAAACAGGATGCTGTTATAACTCATACATACAATTTCCAATCTGCCCCAAACTTCCCGTTTGATAATAGTCCTGACCTGAATACATCTTTGCGCCAATATTCAGTTATAGCGCTACCTACTGGCAACAGCCAATTCCAGGTCTTGTACTTTATCAAATTCCTCCCAGAGATTTAATCAGATAAAAATTATATTTAGTCATAGTTTAAATTACAAAACTTTAGATTTTTAATTGAAGGGCGTGTCCTTGGCGTCCTGAAAAAGTTAGATATGAAACAAGTCACATTTCTTAGGCCTAAACATGCTTGAAAACTCATGAAACTTTGCACACATCTGATACTGGTTTTAGAATGAATTGTGGCAAAATGGCTCAATAGAGCCACCTACAACATTTCAACGAAGCAGCCCTAAAGCCACTTCTCTTAGAACCATATCTTAAACCCAACAGTAAGTCAGCCATTGTGATTTTTCACTTCACTTTTTGCTAAGTTTTTGCCATTCCCAGGCCTCATACTTTAACTCCTCTTAGAGATTAAGTCAGATCAACATCACATTCAGTTATTCTAATCTAAAGGCTTTTGAGATTTCTTTGAACGGCGTGTCTGTGGTGTCCTGACAAATTTCGATGTTTCACCAAGAAACAAGTTGTTATAACTCAAACATAAAATGTCCAATCTGCTACATGAACAAGTCAAGTCAATTTTATTTGTATAAGCGCCTTTCACAACACACATCGTTTCAAAACAGTTTTACAGAAGATCAGGCATTAACAGACAATAAAACTGTAATGTCTATATGACGATGAATCATCATTATGTAATTAGATAAAATATGATTGTTAATCGTGTTTAAAAATAAGTAATTAAATAATAATTGTATTAGTAACCCCAGTGAGCAAGCTGAAAAGGCAGCTGTGGCAAGGAACACAAAACTTCATAGGATGTTGATTAATGGAGAAAAATAACCTTGGGAGAAACCAGACTCACTGTGGGGGCCAGTTCCCCTCTGGCTAACATCATGAATATAATGTAAATATTACTTATGTATAGTTAAAGTCATGGTTTAAAATGATTAAACTATGTAAGTGTTAAGAGTCAGTGTTTAAACATCGATTTTGTTTGAACTAAGATTAACCCTCTGGGGTCTGTGGGTATTTTGGGCACTGGAGAAGTTTTGACATGCCTTGACATTTGTGCTTTTTCCAGTTTCTTAAAAACATATTAATGGCTAAAGTCTGATTACACTGTATTCAGCACAAACTGGGCTACAATAATATGTGAGCAACATGCATGTACAGGTTTGAATTTTTGACTTTTATGCATGGTTTTTGAAAAAACTCACTGAAATAAGGTCACTGAAAATAAGGTCATATAACACATACTAAACATTTGTCCACAAGCCTTTTGAGAACTGGATCTTGTAGCCTAGAGTTTTTGCTACAAAATTATGTGAAAATCATCCTGATCACTCATTCATACAAAACAATATAGTAATTTAACTTTTGTAAGACACTTTTAGTGTTGAAGGGTAATATGCGAGGAGGCGTGAATGATCATGAATATGGATTGTAATTCACACCTGAGGATACAAAGACCCCTCCCCTGGGCCCATCAATGAGGAATGTGACAAAGACTTAATGATTAAAATCAAGTTTTAAGTTAAAAGAAGTAATCTGACTATTTATTTTCTTTACATAAATACTTAATTTTAGACTTACACTACCATTTAAAAGAAGTCTCTTCTGCTCACCAAGACTGGATTTATTTGATCTAAAATACAGAAATAACATTGATATTCTGAAATCTTTTTATAATTTAAAAGAACATTTTTCTATTTAAATATATTGTAAATTGCATTTGTGCACAAAGCTGAATTTTCAGCATCATTACTGCAGTCTTCAGTGTCACATGATCCTTCAGAAATCATTATAAGATGCTGATTTTCTAATATGGGCATATTTAAAGTGCATTATACTCATTTAACCCTAACACAAGCATAAGCATTGATGATGATAATGAGGCATTATAAACACTAGTTAAAATATAATCTAAATATTCATATTATTTTTATATCATATTACATATCATATTTATATTATACAACATATAATTTAAATACCTGCTTTAGCCAAAACAGCATTTAAATGTAACTAAATCTTGCTTATTAGGGCATACTTCAAATTTCAATACTCTGAATTCTGGCTGGCATGTCTGGAAACAGTCCCACTAGTAAAATATGTACATGTTTATATAAAATAGCATGTCAACTAATGAAAACTAATGACTTCTCATCCGAAATTGTATCCTCGGCTGGATCAAATCTCTCTTCAAAATACAAATGTTCATCAGAGTCCCACTCTTCTTCTGAGGAAAATGTTAACTCTTCCATACTATCCTGAAGTTTCCTCGCATGTGTGTCCTTACAAACGTGCAGAAAAATTAATTAAATGTGTTTATATTATACCTCACAGTTGGGGGCGTGTACATTACGTTGATCATCTCAGTACATTACCATATGAATGGCGCGCTCTACTGGTGGGTGGGATCACATTACAGATAATTAGATAAACCAGTAAAAACTGTACATCGCTTTGTTTCAAACAGATTGCATTGCAGGAGAATATTTGCTTTAAATTTGAATTGTTTTATTTAAAAGTAGACATTTTAAGCTTTCGTTAGACATATGTTTCACGTTTGTGTGATTAGCATTCGCAGAGTTTCAGTTCATTGTTTTGACGTGTTTCAGAAATATGCTCGTGAACACAGAGACTGCTGAAAAACCCTTTTTATTTTCTTTATTTTACAAAAGCACAAGGTTTTGTTGTTATTGTGAGTATACACAAATAAAAGTAGACCCTTTATAGTCTCTAATGATGTCTTACACTTATCTGTATACCAAAAATGACGGAGTATTTTAAGTTGTTTCTGCTGTAATGATGAAAATATCCAGCAGGACGCACCGGCGTCCAATGTCTTTGAAGTCCATCCTGGATTAACTGCAACAACAATCTTAGAAAATCTATGCTTAGCATTAGCCAGCACTTGTAAATTTGATCTGATTTCAGATGATCTGGCACCTGAAATGCATTTAACAATAGTGGCTGGAGTCTCTATTTCCACATTCCTTACAATAAATTCACCAATAGCAAGGGCGCTTTCAACGTGATTCTCAGTGGGTGCATCGCTGAGTGGGGAGAATCGATTGGAAATCCTAACAGGAATGGGAGATTTGTTGGATATTTGCAGGACTGCTGTTATCGACATTGTACATCTGCCCAGCACACTTCATGTTCAATTCAAAATAAATAATATTATTATAAATAAAAGTATATAAATTATACCTTAGTTACTGTTGCTCAATTAGAGATGCTTTATAGAATTTCCCATAAGAATTAATCCTAAATTTGCACTTAAAATGTAAAAAAATATATTACATTCAAATTATGCTAATATTCTTACAAATAACATAATTTTTTATATTCTGTTTGTCTTTTAAATATAAGAAATTGTTGGCAGATTTAGAGTCAAGACAATCACTCACAGATGAAAACCTCATTTGACAGTGATTTCAACTGGTAAAATTAATGTAAGTGAACAAAACTGTTTCTTACATTTCTATAGCATCTACGAGTGTGAACTCATTAGTTCCAACTTTCAATCCAAGAAAAGATCAATCGACAGCATTTGTAGCATAAGATTGATTACCATTAAAAAGTTATTTCTACTTATGTTTCTTGTATGGCGACATGTAAGAGGCCAGTCCAAAAATGCTAAAATATTTACTGACTGAAGTATAGTCACAAAACATAAACATCATATGTGTTAACATAAATTTAGTGTGATAAAATCACATACTAACCATATCTGTGTAATGTAATCAGTTTTATTACACTTCAATCACGTGGAACTTTATCATATAAAATGTTTTTACTATGTAAATTGTTTACATCTTTTTGCTATACTTTTGAATATACCTTTAGAAACATTGTTACAAAAGCTGTCATTTAAATTTTCTTGTATTGAACCTGGAATATTCCTTTAATAAGTTTTGTTATGATCTGAATCAATATGTAAATAAATTAATTATACTATAAGTAACCATGGGGCAAATGTAGGTGTCATCACTGACACTGCTGTTAAACAGGTTCATTTAGGAATGAAGGCTATCACATACAGTAGTTTAATCCACATTGTGCACCTTACAGATTTTGAAAAGGGAGAAAAAATGCAGTGTGTATCCTCTCTGGGTTACTTGTGTTAGTGCCTCCCATAATTTTGATTATTTCTGGAAAATTATCTTTTAAAACTATCCAAACACACAAGTGTCCCATAGACTTACATTTGAATAGAGCTGATCTGCCAATCAGCTTGGACTGTTTATGAGGATTTCAACTTTTTCAGAAATTTCACTAAATTGGTTCAATCTAATGAATAAGATGTTAAACAGCCGATGTTCTGAGAGAGATACAGCTCAATTTTTTGGGGTTATTTCTTTATTCAGGAGGTAACAACTTAAAGCAAATGAGACTGACAGTGATTAGACACTTTGAAGTTTTACAGCATAGCAGACAACTGTGGTACCAGCTCCATTTCTGCGCTTCAGAAAATTATGAACATAACCATTATCATCTCCTGTCAGAGTGATAGAGATAGTGAGAGAAATGGAGGATGTGTGTAGAGAGACAGAGATAATCTGAGAGTCACAGACACACAAACAGAGAATAGTCCAGCAAACCTTCCTTAAAAAGCACTGGGCCTAAACCCGGTTGGCTGATGTGTTTCTGTATGGGTTCTTTAGTCTATAATATGACAGATCAATGCTGTACTGTCGTAACCTCCGTTCCCTGATGGTGGGAACGAGATGTTGTGTTGATGTAGTGACACTAGGGGTCTCTCTTGAGAGCCTCGGTTACCTCTTATCTTTGATAAAAGGCCAATGAGAATTGCCAAAAAGAATTTGCATGCCCCTCCCCCAGACATACGGGTATAAAAGGAAGGAATCATGCATCTATTCAGACAGGTTTTGAGCAGAGGAGCCGAGAGTAAGCTCCAGGCTCTTTCAGTGGCTTAGTACAGTGTTGTGGCACGAGAGACACAACGTCTTGTTACAACAGTAACTAAGACGTTCCCCTTCTGTCACTCACTCAACGTTGTGTCGATGTAGTGAAACTAGGGGTCCCTATTTAAAAACGGCACAACACTGAACGTGTTACGTGGGGTGCTGATTTAAGACCAAGCAAGCTGTTACATGCGAAAATAGCAGGTGCATCAGACTGCACGTAACCTTCCCCATCGCCCCACTACTTCCACAAATCCCTGTGGGAGGGAAGCGACATAAATAGCCTAGGAGCAGGCCGCACCAGCCGCGGCCTTTTCTCTATCTATGTTTTCTCTTCATAGAGTGTTAGATGCAGCTGGGGGCATCTAACGCTATAACACACATCGGGGAAGGCGTTCTTTTCCAATCCTATTCTTTAAGGGGGAAAAGACCCCGCAGAGACCACATCCTACCCATCAGGGGAGGTTAACATGTGGCTTACCAGCCACACATGGAAGTGGCGCAGTGGTGGGTCCTGCCTCAACAAGGAGGAGATCTACAAACACAGCGACCGGTGGGCAGAGGGAGCTCTGCCCATGGGAGAAGCGGGTCTGCCAAAAGGGGGACCGTACCACGGAAAATACATCACAGGGAATATTGGAATAATCAGAACCATGTTCCAGCATGGCAAGTCGGTGCCTGTGGTGGGTCTTGCTGTGGACTTCCTCCACTGAGTTCGGAGCCAGAGGGGGAGTAGAGTGCACGTCTTCACCTCAGGGGAGGGGAAAGGCGCTATGCGCAAGCGATACACCCAGCCACCTATTGTCACCATATTACCGAATTCTAAGTGTTCAGACCTGTCAAAATACGGGACGAGACCGGCTCAACCTAGAGATTGTAAAATCTCTCGAAGGTATTGGGTGTTAACCTGCCTGCCGCTCTGCAGATGTCTGCTAGAGAGGTGGCACTGGCCAGTGCCCACGAGGATGCCACACTCCTTGAAGAGTTTGCATGAACCCTCAAGGGAGCGGGCACGGCCTGGGTCTGGTAGGCCAACGCAATGGCGTCCATGATCCTGTGGGCAAGCCTCTGTTTGGAGACAGCGTTCCCTTTTCGCTGTCCACCAAAGCAGACAAAGAGCTGCTCAGAGTGTCTAAAGCTCTGCGTGTGATCCAAATAAGTGCGCAAAGCACGCACCGGACACTGCAACACTAAGGCTATGTCTGCCTCCTCCCGGGGCAGCCCTTGCAGGTTCACTACCTAATCCTGAATGGGGTCGTAGGAACCTTGGGCACGTAGCCCGATCGGGGTCTCAGGATGACTCCAGGCAAGTGTTGCTGCTTGCAGGACCCCAACCCTCTTGATGGAAGTGAGCATGATCAGGAGGGCCATCTTCAAGGAGAGGGGCTTTAATTCAACTGAGCCTAACAGCTCAAACGGGGCTCCCCCGAAGGCCTGAGAGTACAATGGAGAGATCCCATGAGGGGAACAGGCATGGTCTAGGAGGGTTCAGCCTCCGGACGCCTCTAAGGAACCTGATGATCAGGTCATTTTTCCCTAACGACTTACCGTCAACTACATTGTGGTGAGCTGCTATGGCGGCTACATAAACCTTCAAGGTGGAGGTTCTCCTGCAGGAATGAGAGAACTGACCTGCCTGCGCAGATCTGTGGGTCTTCAGATCAGGAAGAACACCAATTTGTGGATTCCAGAGGGTGCCACATCCCTGAGAAGGAAGGTACTTCCTAAGGGAATATGCCAGGGAGATGCAGTCACGAGGACCATGAGATCCGAAAGTCAAGTCCGAGTGGACCAGTGGGGGACCACGAGAATGACTTGTTCCTCAAACTCCCTGATCTTGCACAGGACTACAAGTAGGCTCACTGGGGAAAATGCATATTTTCGCAGACCCCGGGGCCAGCTGTGTGCCTGTGCATCTGTGCTGAGTGGGGCTTCTGTCAGAGAGTACCGGGCAGTGGGTGGAATATCAGGAGGCAAACAGATCTACCTGTGCTCTGCCGAACTGAAACCAAATCAGCTAGACCACCTGAGGGTGGAGTCTCTACTCTCCACTGAGCATTACATGATGTGACAGCACGTCCGCTGTGGTGTTTAGGTTCCCTGGGATATGAGTGGCATGGAGCATCCTCAGCCACTGTTGACTCCAAAGGAGGAGATGTCGGGTGGGTTGCGACATGTGATGAGAGCGAATGCCGCCCTGCCGATTTATATACGCTAGTGTTGCTGTTGTCTAAGCGACTCAATGCGTGCTTGCCACAGATCAATGGCAGAAATCTGTGCAGGGCAAGAAATACAGCCAGCAACTCCGACAGTTGATGTGCCAGGCCAGCCAGGGCCCCATCCAGGAGCCAATGGCAGCGTGCCCGTTGCACACGGCACCCCAGCCCAACTGGGAGGCGAGCCTCTGAAAATGTTTCAGTGGGACCGCTGTGCCCTGTGTTTCCCAGATGACCCAAAGACTTAAACGGCTGAGGTGCATGAGCACTATGGTGTATTTCTTTGTGTTTCTCTGTGTACTTCTCTAAAAACAGATATATGGTGTATTTCTGTGTTTCTTTTAATTAGGCTAGTTGTATATCTCTCGACCAGTCATGGTGTCTGCTCTAGCAAACTGAAAGTATAATGAATATCTTTAGAAGCCCCCTCATTAAGAGGGTACACAGATGTTTAAATCAAGGGCTAGGGATGTGTGCTGAAGACACGGCTGTTTTTCTCTTACACACATATTTCTAAGTTAAAAGCATTCTTTCCTTGAACAGTGACTTTGTCAAAAATTGAGGAGTTACCAGCTGAATGTGAAAGATATACGTTTTTAAAAATAGATGAGTGAGGGATTTTCCACCAATATTTAATTAGCAAGCAACATAAAACATATTGGTGGCAGGAGAAAGAATTGAGGGAAATAATCCCATTGGCTAGAGATAAGGAGCAGAATGACAACAAAAAGGTATATAACTGGGAACTTAGGAGAATGAAGTCAGAACGAGCAGCTGACCGGTCTCATGTAGTTTGTTGGTGTTCAATAAACTATAACTTTGGCATCTGGAACTTGGGACTCCGAGAGTTTTCTTACAACTTAGAGAGTGAAACATCGTGAATATTCCACGACATATTCTTTAGCACCCAACGTGGGGCTGGCATTGAGGTCAAGGGGCCAGAGGTTACTGACAGGACGCTGAACGGGTCGCACAAAAAATCACTGGCGCCATAAATTGAGGTAAGCGTTTTGCTTAAGGTGTTTTTGTGTGATCTGTGATAGCAAGTCCCAGTAAGTAGCTTCCCTAAGACTTTTGCCGGTCCGAACATAGAATAATTTGGACTAATTGGCTAAGATAGAGGTTAGTTCCAGATTTAAAAAATTGGGGAAGGGGGGTAATTATTTAGAGAAGAAAGAAAAAGCTTGTAGAGGTGTGTCGGGAGTGCGACAGTCGGAAGAGCGACGGCGCGTGTAAATTCCCGTGTTAGGTGCATTTAATCAAGTGTTTGCCCAGAAGTGAGGCATGTGAAGACCTGTACAGGCAAAAATCCTAACGCGGGTGGAGTGAAAATTCGCGTTGTAATTCCTCCAGGTGGTAGATTAGATTATTTATTGCAGTGTTTTGACGGAACCCGGACTGAGCAGAAAACGGGGAATTGTTGAACTCTGTGTGTGTTTGAGATAATGAATAATGTGCATGACTAACTATGTTGTTAGTGCCTGTGTACTTACAAATACTAATTGAGCTGGTTTTGTGTGTTTGTTTGAATGCATGATTCTAGTGTTGATGAGGTATTGTGTGCAGAGGCGGAGTGGAGCGGAGAATCAGATATAATAAAGAAATGCCCAAGAGTGAAATGGGACAAATAAACTGCAACAAATTTACTGAGTAAAAAGACTGTTGTAAAATTAGAGACAAATGGTATCTGATTCTCTGTTATTTCCTTGTCTTGCTCTTACTCACTGGAGGCTGACCGGACAGCCCCATGTGAGGGAGAGAAAGAGAGAGGAAACTCAGAAAAGAAAAAGTTGAATAAATGGAAAAAGATAAAGAAAAGGCAAAATGTTTTCCATTGCAGTGAACAAGAGTAGAGAAAAATGCAGAGACAGGAGAGTTTTATCCGTTTGTTGTCTGGAAAGAAATTGCAGCAGGTAACATCTCTCTCATACAGTACTAGAGACTGAGTGCTGTGAAGAGTTGTAGGGAGGGCTGTGAGCATGCACAGAAACAGAGAAGACTTTTTTTCCTTGTCTCAGTTTTCCTCATGAAACAGAAATCCTAATTTGGTGGCAGGCTGAGAGGAGAAAATAAGTAGAATTAAAAAGATTAATAATAACAAGGAATTAGTGATTATTTCTGGAGTTATGAACAAATTAACTACAAAAAAGAAAGGAGAAAAAAAAAAAAGTTTAATATAAAACCGAAGAAGTAACAGATATAGTAATCAACCACTGTAAATAACGAGTGGTTATTATGGAAATAAAAGGAGAGGGATAAAAAGAGGAGAGCAAAAGGAGGGGCAGAAGTAATAGGTTTGTTTTAGTATAATCAAAATTCTAGAATTTGGGATCCAGATGAGGAGTATGTGTGCAATTTACAGCAAAGAAAATCTATTTAGGCTATTTTCAAACTTCCATCAATACGAGAGGCAGAAGAGATCTGATGATTAAAAACAAAAAGGGCAATTAATGAATATTCTGGTTGTAGAATTAAAACCAATGATAAAAAATGTGTGTATGTGTATGTATGTGTGCATGTATGAATATGAATATATATATATATATATATATATATATATATATATATATATATATATATATATATATATATATATATGTATGTATAAGGATAAATATAATACAGTATAAACAAACAAATACATGTAAAACAAAAATGTGCATGAAATCAAAAAGTTAACTCTTAGCTGACAGGACGATGTTTATTCTTGTGCTGTTCTTTTCATGCCATGAAGGAAGCCTGATGTGAGATTATCTAAACTGAGAGGGAGCAGCTGTTGAATGGACATGTGCCAGATCATAACTCCTTTTATATCTAGGTGACGAGTAAGAATATTTAGATTATATAAAAAATTAAATCATTTTAAGCGATTGAATTCTATTTGGGAAATCACATTATCTGGAGAAATAATAAAGCTTTGAGTCAAGTGTATTGCATTAAACTAAAGTCAAATAAGTAATTGGATTTTAAACAGAGATTGTGTATAAGATAAGTGTTGTTATATTCAAGCAAATGGCAAAAGAGGGCCAATGATATGATGATAAAATAACTAATAAGAAAATTATATTTTGCATCTTATGAATCATGTGTCTGTTTTATGTTCTGTCCGGTCCAGTTTATGAGAAAAAAATTGAAAAAAATTGACACAAGAGCAGATTTTTTTTAGAAATATCTCTTAAGTTGTTTTATTTTATTTTGATTTGATTTTTATATGTAAAATGATGTGCTTTAACAATAATGTTAGATAGAGTGATATGAAGATTGGACTAAAGATAGGAGATTTAGTTGAAAATTCATTTGAAAGAATAAATGTAGGTTAAAAAACGATCTAGAGACTATTATTGAATTAAGGTGATGTTTTTAAATTAAGCTTCCTAGAAGCTTGACAGGGCTTTGTTCTGATGTTATTCCCAACCATGATTCATGGTCTTTTGTGACATTTGCTAAAGTAGCAGAAATACAACCTGAATGGAAATTAGTGATCTATAAATGAGTTCAATTTTAGCATATTTTATTTTTAATTTGGACAATTTTAATAGATTGATGAATTTTTAATAATGCTTTTTGAATTTAACTATGTTTTGAATTGTCTCCAGATTTAAGCATTTGTAGATGGTTCCATTGGCTGTGTCGGTTCTCTGGTGATACTCCCTGAAAAAGAAAATATCTGTTTACTGATACAAAATTATTAAGGATTGAGGACTGAACAGTATCAAGACCAGTGGCAAGGGGTACGAATATCCAGTGGCAAGGGTGTCACTGCCCTGGAAACCTGACCAAGAAGGTTTGAAAGGGGTTTAAGGAAGTGGATGAATGCTCTTAGATCAGAAGCATCAAAAGGGAGGTCTAGAAGAGACCTGCCCGAAAATGGAAAGTTCCACTGAACCCGACTGCATTTTAATAACAAAGTATTCTGTCACTGTGTTATCAGGGGATCATACCCTGTGTAGAGGATTATTTATAGATTGGTTTTGGGGGTAAAGTTTTGAGAACCGTTGCAGACAAAGGAGTGCCTGACTTTTTATAAAAGTATTAAACAAACATGGGAATGTTTGTATGATAATTAATTTAGACTGGAAGATGATTTATTACTTACGCTTTAATTGAACTCATGTACATTTTAAAAGTAATGAAGTATGGAAAAAGAAACATGTTGGAGACTAAAGTTAAGATTGCTTGTTTTGTTTGGATATAACAATATAAATGGAATTGTTTAAGAAATAGGGTGCAGGGTTGACTAAAATTGGTATAATGATTGAAACAGCAATTCTTGTGAGGGGAATAATATTGTATTGTGTGTTAACATTGATAAAATTAATCTTTATCAAAGCAATAACTAAGTACATGACATTGATAAATATGAATGGTCCAATGCAACAGAAAGACCAAACTGGGAGGAAATTGATTCCTCCAATGAAGATATGTATGAGGAGATGAATGATATGTTATATATTTGATTTTTTATTGTCTTTGATACTCTGAATTACTCTGATGCAGTCTGAAACTATGGAAAACAGCGTAGCTTGCAGTTTGTAAGGATGTTCAGAGTTAAGGGAAAATGTATTAATGTGATACAGAGAGTGGGATAACTTTGGAAACAGGAGGGAATGGAATGTATGTGATAAGGGAATGAATAGGGAGTTTTAAGACAAGGAACACCCGTGGTAGTTTTCCTCCTCTGAGGAGAATTATAGCCTTCTGGTAAACGACCCTGTAAATTTTGTGTAGAGATACTAAAGGGATGATGTAATGTTCTTAATTGGAGTAAAGTCAGGCTCTGCCTGGCACCTGACTGGAGGAGGCAGAGGACCCGTGTGTTATTTATTGCTAAAAGCGGGATGAAACAAATGTATGTGGTTGTGCACACATTTACTATTTTACAAGAATGTGTGTAGCCAATGACTGTAATAAGGGAAATCATTTAATATTCTAATCAAACGAATGCAGAAAGTAATGATTGTTAGTTAATATAAAACATTTAACCATATGAGTTGATTACAGTCTGCTTTATGCATATAAAATGAAATAGTAATGCTGTTGCCATCATTGAAGCAAGTTGGGACAGGATGACCTGTTGAAGGAGAGAAGGTGGAAAACAATTGTGGCCTACAATACCAATGAATTAGAAAGACATATTAATTTGGATGATGTTATTACTAACAAACTAGGGATAAGTGTTGCCCCCAATAAAAGGCCACTAAGCAGAAAGCAAGTGAAGGCAGTACTGAAGTATTTAAGAAAAGTTAAGAAAAATTCGTCAGAAAAAGTCCTCAACCCAGAGAAAGCCCAGGGGAAGTCAGGGGTCGGATACTTTTAGTGGTCCTCGTCTGACCAGCCTGGTGAAGATTAGCATAATAAGTTAAGAACACGCTGGGGTTAAAGAGGTACTGAATTAATAAGAATAATAAACATATAGGGATAACAAAATGGCACCAACACCAATAGATCAAATATGCATGGAGTTTCCAATGTATAGAGACGTGATAAAAGAAATGTCTAAAAAATGGGAGAGAAGAACAAAAGGGCTGAACACAAAATGGCCAGCAGAGGGCACATTTGATGTGGGGGTATGCAGGGAGATGGGAGCACAATAAAAAATCATAAACCAAAAGAAAAGAGCCAGGTGAGGATAATGAAACGAGATTGGGAACTAATGATATTACAAATGTTCAAAACCAAAGGGCTAAAAATATTAAAAACAGGAAAGAGAAAGAAAAAAAGATGGATGAAGAAAAAGTGGAAAGGCCTCCTCCCTATGCGCCACTAATGGAGATGGAAGAAAAGATGCAGATGCCCCTGGTAGGATTTAAAGGAGAACTCCAGGTGGAAGGAGAAATAGAAATAAATGAAATACCACAGTCAGAATCACAAGAGGACCTAATGAAGTCACCCCAGACACGTGTATATCCAGGGCTGTTGGGACTAAACAAAGACAGTGATGGAGAAAAATCAGATGACAACACACCAAGTGAAACTAAACTACAAGATGAACTGGGTGGACAATGCAGTGACATAAAGGAAGGAATGCTGACAAAAAAAAGAAATTAGTGAACAAGTAAAAGATGCCTGACATCAGGCATTGCAGGAAGGACTGTCAGAATATAAAAAAGGCAGGAAATGGAGTGGAAAGAACAAGCAAGGGCCAGTGGCATCAAAGAAGATCTTGATCATAAGACTGGTGAGACTGAAGAGTTGATATACTTCAATGATGATGATGATGAACTGACACAACTGGCAGAAGACAACGGTGCGGCAGTGTTGGAACTGAGCAATGAAAAACAACAAAGAACACAAAGGGAGCTACAAGAACTCAGAAGCAGGACACTAAGACTGTCTGAAAGCATGAAAAGTGTAAAAAATGGAACAAGATCAAGAAAGCATGTTCTTCCAGATCTAAGCGCAATGGGCAGCAAGTTCAAAGGAGCGCTAAAACAGGCGTCAGGCAAGTTTTATCTTGAAAAAGTATCCGAAGACTCTGAAGGGGAAAGGAAAAGGAGAAGATCTGAAAGACTAATCAACAAGAATAAGGCACCTAGTGACTACAGTGGAGAATCATCAGATGACGGCGAAGAAAAAGAGACGCCGCAAAGAAAGCAACTGTTTAAACGATTCGATAAAACAGTGAAAAAACAATGCCCCATAATAGTGAAAGGAGAATACAACTGTTATGTACCCTGGGCCAACAGAGACCTTGAAGGACTATTAGCAGCACTCCCAAATATATACGAAGGAGCAGGAAAATGGATCAGAGACGTTGAAGAACGAACAACAGGAAATAATTTAGCCCTAGGAGACATCAAAGCACTTCTTGCCAGATATGTTGGAGGGAACAAAATGGTGGAAATATTGGAAAAAGCAAAAATAGAAAATGAGGCAGTAAGCTCAGAATATGACGAAGTGCCATTCAACGAATGCCAAAATGAGGTATGGGGCGCCCTGAGAGAAGAATTTCCCACCAGTTTAGATCCAAAGTTCATAAAAGGAGAACCACTGGGAGAAACAGAAAACCCAAAAGCCTACATTGATCGGGAAATAAAAAGATGGAAACTGGAAATGGAAAAAGACCCAGAGCAAGATCCCTGGTTGACATCCATGTTCCGAATCTCCATAGTGGAAGCCATGCCTGGACCAGTAAGAGACAAACTAGAAGATGTGGTTGGATTAACTACCAAACCCTCAAAAGAATTCTGTGCTTATGTGGTTCATGCAGTGGAACAACACAGAAAAAATGAAGAAAAAATAAAGCAACAGGAAAAAGACATACGCAAGAAATTGGAGCAACTACAACTAGAAGAACTAACAGGAAAGAAGAAAAAACTTCAAGCAGCATTGAAAGAAAAAGAAACATTCACCACTGTAATGGCACCAGTCAACACTGCACCACTAGTTGTGAATGGTGCACAAGCCCAAGTGACTCCAGGTATGCCAGCTACACCCATGGCCTCATACGCACCACCTGTGCCCATGTATCAACCAGCACCAGTTGTCCAGACAGCATCAACTCTTCCTGCACCCAACGTTCCAAATTTGATGCCAATCCAGGGCCAGATAATGCAACAACCTATGCCAGCCACGGTATATAACTTCCCAGGTCAAATGAACAGAGGATGGAACCGACAATTTCAAGGGGGAAGAAGAAGAGGACAAGAAAGACAGGACAATGACAACAGGCATTTAAATGTATGCTGGGGGTGCAACCAAGTGGGACACATGAAGAGAGAGTGTCCAGTAAATCCTTGGATACAGACAAACCAGGCAAATGCTGAAAACTGGCAGCAAGGCCCACAACAGCAGCAGCAGCAGGCTCAAGGTCCACTCAATCCGTGGCGTGGACCACCACAGGGCTACTAGGGATGCCCAGAGAATCCTACGGGGAGGGGTCAGCTTCCAATGATATCAACTGATGCTGATCAAGAACCTATACTGCAGGTTAAAATAGAGGGCAAAGTAACACCGGTTATGTTAGACACTGGAGCCACATTCACGCGTATAAGTCCAAATTATGCCTCTCACCTCCCCCAGTCTGGAAAATATGTGAAGACAGTAGGATTCTCGGGACAAACACAGTTGATTCCAATGACGGCTCCAGTAAATATAGAAGTAAAAGTATTCCTCTAGCAGAAGAAAGCATACAACTCTTTGCATTCACCTATCAAGGAACAAAGGAGAAATCCTACACAGGATGAGAATGCACCTTTTTCAATAGTTCTTGGAGACCTTGTGTATCTGAGAGTGTTTCGGAGAAAGTGAAATGAGCCCAGGAGGGAAGGAGCTTATGAAGTAGTGCAGGCAACCCCAACAGCAGTAAAGGTAAGAGGCAGTAACACGTGGTATCATTTAAATCACTGTACCAGGGCCAACCGAAGAAGAACAGCAAGAACAAGCCCAAGAACCTGGGGACGCAGCAGATCCACAGGTACCGGCTAGAGCATCTGAAGAAAGTGAAGTGGAAGTGGAAGAAGGAGAAGCGGAAGTAGAAGAAGGACAATCGCACGTAGGGGAAGAGCACGCTGAGGCAGAAAGAGAGATTGAGGTACGTGCCGCAGCGGAGCAGGAAAGCACAGAAAGTGAGACGGAAGTACATGTCGCAGAGGAACAGGAACCAGAAAGTGCGGAAGGAGAGGCAGAAAGTGTTCATTTTACTGAACCAGACACAGAATCACTTGAAGGAAATGAAACAGGCCAACAAACGCAGCCATTGGACGAGGTGTTGCGGGAGGCAGAAGAAAGACTGGACACTCAAGAAGGTATTGGTGTGGATGATGCTGTTACTAACGTATTTGGAACAGATATTGCCTCCCACACAGGGCCTACCGGAGAAACAAGCAAGGAAAGACCAGACTTCTCAGATGCAGGACCATCCATGCGACCATGGTATAATAAATATCCTACAATCAACACCTCAGACCTTGCATTCTATTTCCCAGACTGAGCAGGGACTAGATAGCATAAAACAAGAAAGTAGACAAAAACGTGCACCTGGATCCTGGCCCAAAAGTCCACATTATGAAACCATAGCCTACATACCAATAAGCCTACAAAGATACCTGACAAGATAATTAACCAAAACATGCCGGCACAGATCGACTTAGATAATAATATGGAACCCACAGAGTCAGTAGGAACAGAGGACTTGTTAGAACATGCACAACAAAATGACTGGTACAAATGGGCTAGATATACCGCAAAGCAAGCAGGCATGACAAATTGTATAATGTGCTCGCCCTCTCCGCTAAAGGAATTGATAGTAGTTCCAAATCAATATGACTATAAGCATTGTGCTGCACATTATGCCAAAAATTGTGGTGACTCAGACAGAATTGTGTTTTGTCCAGCAGAATGTTTGGCATTGTTGAGTAATCTAGGCTATGAAAGATTTTATACAAAGATAAGATGGGGAGATGAATGTAAGAGATTCGATGTGCGTGTGGATAATAAGAAAAAAGAAAGCCCATCGTTATATAAAATAAATAGACAACTGAGTTACGAATGCTTTAACAAAACAAAAGGGAGGACAATTTAAGGGAAATAAGTAATATGGCATTTAGATACAGAAATGTACTTTACTAACGATGTGATCAGGTTTAGTGGACTCCAATATGCAACAGCAACATTGGGACAAAATTTTACTGCGCATATAATACCGGAATGTTTGGGTGTAGCTATTGGCAAATGCATTACAGGATGTGAAAATCACACTATAGTATCACCTGCGATACTGCTACATATAGAACAAACGGAGACTATAGCAGACTATTTTTGGTTATGTGGGGGAGTTCAATTGAAAACCACACTACCTAAAGGTTGGAAAGGATTGTGTGCTAGAGTAAGGCTACTACAAGAAGTAACTATGGTAAAATGGGACCCCTATGACTTCCAAGCTGCACCAAAGACCATAGTTCATAACACAGTAAGGGTGAAAAGAGCATACACCCCAGATCCTGAGGTCTACCTAGATTCAATTGGCCAACCAAGAGGAATAACTCATGAGTTTAAAGCCAGAGATGAGATAAAATCAGGCTTTGAGTCGATACTCCCATGGGTTACAATTAACAAAAATGTAGAATGGATCAATTATATTTTCTATAATCAACAGAGATTTATCAATTATACTGATGAGGCATTAAAGGCGTTAGGAGATCAATTAGCAGCCACTAGTAAAATGGCATGGCAAAATCGTCAAGCACTAAATTGGTTATTAGCAGATAAAGGGGGAGTATGTGTTATGTTTGGATTAGATTGCTGCACCTACATACCAAATAATACATCTCCAGAAGGAACCTTTACACAGGCAATGAAGAAACTGCATAACTTGCGCACAGAAGTTAAAGTTAATGCAGGACGAGATCAGTCATTTGGGAGATGGTTTGATGATCTTTTTGGATCATGGAAGATGGGGCTCATGAAGATAGGGATAATGATACTTGTAGGAGTGACTTTATTTGGCTTATTGTTCTGTTGTGTTATTCCCATTCTAAGATCTATAATGACTCAAACAGTAGCTAAGCAAATGGTGATTGTTTCAATGACACCATTGGGAACAAGTATGGAAACCAGACAATATAGCTTAGGGCAGGGATTGGATGAACTTGACGAGTTTTGAAAGCCATTGAAAACAATCCTGAAGACCATTAAAAAAAATAATAATAAATAAAGGGGGAAACAAAAGCGATATTTAAGCTTACAAAAAGAGCCTGATTACTTAACATTTTTTCTCATGTGATTGTTAAAGAGGGACATTTCTTGGTAATTGTATTTTCTTTTGCATTATGAATATGTTTTCTGTTTTTGACATCTTTTTGTTCTTTTATTAAAGTTATCCTTTGATTTAATAATATAGAGGAAGGGGTCTGTAAAACACCGTGATAGATTTAATCAAGTAGAGATAGTGGGATTACTACTTATGTTTCAATATGTATGACAACTGTTATTGTGAGTATTTGCCCAGAGAGAACAAGAATGGCTACAACAAGAAGACATGAAGGATCGAGCGACGAGCACCTCAGTGCTTAGCTGCAAGAGCAAATAGACTCAACTGGTGGTTTAAAAACCCGCTGTCTGCTCCAACACGCCACCAGATAGCACTCCAGGCTACCAGAAATGTCTGTGAGTTCCTCTGGCACCGATGGATGCATATTACTATATCAGTTATTCTAGTGATTGTTAATGTATCTAGACAGTATGTAATCAATTGTATTCTACATCACGCAAGGCTTTACAATGTCATGCACATTCTTATAACACAAAGTTAATTTGTTGTCACCCTCCCCAAGAACAGTGATAGCTAGAGGATTGGGTTCTTTTACTCCTTTCTAGCCAAATGTGGAAGGAGATGTTTGGACCCAAGTCCTGCAGAGTGCAGCCCCATAGAGACAGTATTGGATAAAGAAATTGCGTGGCCTATTTTGGCCACATGATGGAATAAGACAGGCTGGCTTGTGTGACTGCACTCTGGTGGAGGGCATTAGTGTTTGAGACTTTTTGTAAGTCTCAAAGGGGGGAGTATATGGTGTATTTCTTTGTGTTTCTCTGTGTACTTCTCTAAAAACAGATATATGGTGTATTTCTGTGTTTCTTTTAATTAGGCTAGTTGTATATCTCTCGACCAGACATGGTGTCTGCTCTAGCAAACTGAAAGTATAATGAATATCTTTAGAGCTTGTACTCCTTTTCATTTGATCTAATAATATTGTGCGTGTGAGCAAAAGAAGCCCCCTCATTAAGAGGGTACACAGATGTTTAAATCAAGGGCTAGGGATGTGTGAGGAGGACATGGCTGTTATTTCTCGTACACAGATGTTTAAATCAAGGGCTAGGGATGTGTGCTGAGGAAACGGCTGTTTTTCTCTTACACACATATTTCTAAGTTAAAAGCATTCTTTCCTTGAACAGTGACTTTGTCAAAAATTGAGGAGTTACCAGCTGAATGTGAAAGATATACGTTTTTAAAAATAGATGAGTGAGGGATTTTCCACCAATATTTAATTAGCAAGCAACATAAAACATATTGGTGGCAGGAGAAAGAATTGAGGGAAATAATCCCATTGGCTAGAGATAAGGAGCAGAATGACAACAAAAAGGTATATAACTGGGAACTTAGGAGAATGAAGTCAGAACGAGCAGCTGACCGGTCTCATGTAGTTTGTTGGTGTTCAATAAACTATAACTTTGGCATCTGGAACTTGGGACTCCGAGAGTTTTCTTACAACTTAGAGAGAGAAACATCGTGAATATTCCACGACAGCACCAGGTACCTGTGCGCACAGAGCAACTGTCGAGAGTGCGCTAAGATTAGCCAGTCTTCGAGTTAGTTGAGTATGCGAATGCCCACTTCCCTTAATGGGGCAAGAGCTGCCACTGTGACTTTTGTGAAGACACGAGGGGACAGGGTCGATGGGGAGAAACCATAGAAAGGGCATGTGACGGGGTAATATTGAGACAGATCCTTCTGGTCTACCGTCATAAACAAATTTTGATGCCTGACGCATGTCAAAATATGTTTCTGCATCAGAATCTTGAACGAGAGTCTGTGCAAGGCTCTGTTCAGAACCCGCAGGTCCAAGATTGGCACAACCCACCGCCTTTCTTGGGTACGATGGAGTAAGGGCCGTAGAAACCTTTCTCCATCTCAACTGGAGGGACAGGCTCTATCGAGTCCTTGAGGCTTGCGATCTCTGCACGCAGGGTGGGAGCTTTTTCACCCTGCACCGAGGTAATGCGGATGCTGCTAAAATGGGGCGGGTACCTGGTGAACTGAATTGCGTAGCCGAGTCGGATGGTCCTGGCCACCCACCGCGGACTGGTTGGAAAGTGTAAGCCACGTGTCCAAGCTCTGGGTGAGGGGCACTAAGGGGACAATCATGTGTGATTTACCTGGAGGTGGGGCCTCGCGGTGGGGGAGCAGGCAATGTCACGTTGTGGAGCGTTGCTTCGTCCTGAGGTGGTTGTGATGAGGAGAGGCTCGAAGCACTTACCTCCCTATGCGAAACCGGCATAGGGCGGGTTAGTGACTGAGGAGGAGGTTCTCTTGGGCCACCTGGGCTTTCGCCGCTGCAGGGGGGGCACCCTCGGCAAGCAGACGGGGTGCGGGATCTTGAGCCACGCTGGGGCAAGATGTGCTGGATGTCTCCATCTGCTTTTTAACAGGCAAGAACTGCTGGGAAGTCAACAATGATGTCATCGAAAAGTCCAATGTGGGAGATGGGTGCGTTGAGAAAGCATGCTTTGTCGGCATCCCTCATCTCGACCAGATTCAACCACAGGTGGCGATCCTGGACCACCAAGGTGAACATAGCCTGCCCGAGTGTACGCGCCGTGACCTACGTCACCGAGCGCTGCTCCTGCAGCACATCGGGATCAGGACTGCCCAGGTGCAGTTCTTTTAGTGCCTTGGCCTGGTGTACCTGCAGGAGGGCCATGGCATGCAGGGTGAAGGCGGCCTGTCCAGCAGCTCTGTAGGACTACAACACTGTAGTTCTACAGGCCCTGTAGGGGAGCGCCAGACAATCCCGCCAGGTGGCAGTGTTCTGCAGGCACAGGTGCTTTTCGACTGCCTTATCCACCTGAGGGACCTCCGTGTACCCGTGGGCCGCCCCGACATTGAGGGTAGAGAGCGGACAAACACGGAAGTCTGTTTCAGGCAGCAAAAGGTGCCCTCCACGACCTTGAGTGTTTGCCAGGCACCTCAAGGAAGAAAGAAACCGGGGGGGCGTGGCCATGAGTGTGCCCTGAACCAAGTAACCAATCATTGAGCCATGAGCACTCAGGGGAGGCTGGAGGGTTCCAGTCCAACCTGATACCCAACGATAACATCAATGTGTGTGCTCTAATAGAGAAAATATACTCTTTAGCAGGAATATACACACTTTTAGTGCTGTTGAAGCGCCCAGGGGCGATATCTGCACTCGTTGTGCAGTAGGAGAGAAAGCCGTTGGAAATGTACCATATATCCAACAGCATATGCTTCTTAAGAGGTGAATGGAACAGTAGTAGTATTCAGCTCGCTGATAGTACAACTACACAGCTCAGAAGAAAAAATCTCAATGGAGTGGGCATACCAGCTCCTTTTATATCCATATGTCCAGTGGAGTGGCATGCAAATTCCACTTGCCAATTCTCACTGGCCTTTTCTCAAAGAATTGGAGGTGTTCGGGGCTCTCAAGAGTGACCCCTAGTGTACATCGACACAACATCGAGTGAGTGACTGAAGGGGAACTGGAAAACACTCTGGGCCATAAATCGTTAAATGAGATATGATTAATACCAAATTTACATACACAGTCATTGCATGTGCAAAAAACGTGGTCAAATGCCACACTTCAATACATATGCATTCTTCAAAAATGATACATAACAAACACTATATATTAACATATAACTCTTCTGAACACATATGTAATGCAATTTATAAGCATTTTGTGTAAAATGTTCTATTTACTCAAAGTATTCTCAACCATTGCACAAAACCTGGAGCACTCTTGCCAAACGTATGTTTTTAAGTCTCAAAAATGAGTGAGTGCCGGAAGGCAGGTATATGTAACCTCCATTCCCTGATGGAGGGAACGAGACGTCGTGTCGAAGAAGCGACACTAGGGGTCTCTCTTGAGTGCCGAATATGCCTCTTGTCTATGAAAAAAGGCCAATGAGAAGTTGGCAGACAGTATTTGCATTCCCCGCCCCGGACATACGGGTATAAAAGTGGGGAAATACGTCCAATTCATTCAGGATTTTTCTGAGGAGCCGGAAATGGTCGTCCACTGCAGTGGCTCGGCTCAGCGACGTGGCCGGGAAGACATGACGTCTCGTTCCCTCCATCACTTCGACGTTGTGTCGAAGAAGCGACACTAGGGGTCCACTTCAAATCACGCCATGCGCTGAGCCATGTACGTGTACTGCTGACACAGGAGTGGGCAGGTATTTCACATGGACAAGTGACCAACTGTGTCAGACTGCGCGTACCCTTCCCCAATGCCCCAAAAAAAGTCGTCGGAATCCTTCTGGTTACCCTAGAGGGGAACAAGGCGACGATTGCCAACCTGGGAATGGGCCAAGCTTGGCTGGGCCTCTTTTCTCTCTATGTTTCTCCGCATAGAGCAAGAACAGCCGGGGCCCTTACACGCATCGAGGGAAGGGGGTCTTACTCAGTTTACTATTCTTTCAGGGGGAAAAGACCCTGCGGAGGCCACTCCTGCCCAAAAGGGGAGGTAAAGGTGGCGAATACATCACATGGGTTTTTTAGGCAACATGTGGAACGTGGCGCAGTGGTAGATCCAAACTCAGGAGGGGGGAGTTGCTACAGCATAGCGACCGGAGGGCAGCGGAAACTGCCTAAGGGAGACGTGGGTCAGCTCGTAAGGTGACCATACCGTGGAAAATACACACAGGAGGAGTCCGCGTAGGAGGCCTGATCTGTGGAGCACTTTTCCCAGTGCAGGGTAGATTTGAGATTCCCGCAGTGGATTGGGTCGGCGAATTCCTCCACTGAATTGCAGACCCACAGGGCTAGGAAGGATCAACCAGGGACCCGGGTGGGTGGGATCTCCTGGGAGAGAAAGCACACAGTTTTACCTCGGCCGAGGGAAAGGGCACCAGGTGCAAGCGATTCACCCGGCCAGATCGTCAGCGCAATACCGAGTTCTACCGGCTCGGACCTGAGAAAACATGAGACGATACTGACTCAAACCTAAGATTGTAAAATCTTGCAAAGGTATTAGGTGTTGCCCAACCCGCTGCTCTACATATGTCTGCTAGGAAGGTGCCTTTTGCCAGTGCCCACGAGGACGCAATACTCCTGGTAGAGTGCGCTTGGACCCGCGGGGGGGGGCAGGCCCGCATTAACCTGCTGTCAGGCCCTGGGGCTGAGAGGTTTTGTAGGCCCACAATAAAAAAAAAAAGTCTAATGACCACATTTGTCTATATACAACAAAAGCAGAAATAAGTTTCTCTCGGGGAGATATAGCCTAACGAAGACAGTATTAAAAAAATCCACAACAATAAAAGTATTAATTTCTTTCCCAACATGTTTTTTTTTATATAAATACTTACTAACCGCAAGCTTTTGAATGGTAGTGTATAATGCTACAAAAGTTTCTATTTCAGATAAATTTAGTTCTTTTGAACTTTCCATTCATCAGTCAAAAAAAAATTTTTTTTCAACATTGATAATAATCATAAATGTTAGTTGAGCATCAAATCATATGAGAATGATTTCTGAAGGATCATGTGATGAAGACTGAAGTAATGATGGTGAAAATTCAGCTTTAATCACAGAAATAAATGATATTTTATTGTATTATTACTTTAAATTGTAATAATATTTCATAGTATTACTGCTTTTAGTATATTTTTGATCAAATCAATGCAGGCTTGGTGAGCAGAAGATGAACTTTTGAACTTTTATGAACTTTTGAACATCCAACAGAATGATTCTAGCTTTATTTACCGATGTAGAATTTACCCTAAAAACAACTGGATGATTAATGTGACACTGTGATAATAATGTTTGTTCCAAAAGACTTAATTAAATGCATGAAACTAGTTTATTAGATATTAAACATATAAATTGTGACAAAACAGTCTGTTGGTGGGGATTTTTCAACGATTTTAGTGCATATGATTTGTACATAACGTTAGTTACGTCCAGTAGGAGGCGGGAAAGGACTGTTATGAGTGAGTAAGTCAGTCAGCAGACTATTCAACCATTTCAGTGAAAAAGGCTGCTTTATTCAGGGACAAACAATGCAGTGGCTAATCCCGCATAATCCTGCATAAATACGCGCTCTTTAGATGTGGGGCGGGGCGTTTACATTTTGAAGAGACAAGGCAACTAGCCTATAAACAAACTTAATATAAATTATTGTAAATAATTAATTCACGAAATTTACCGTATCCATTTCATGCACTTAATCAGCTAATCAGCTAAAATATCTGAGGGACCCCCCTAAGTCTATTTTTTACTTCTTATGGGGGGTCCCGGATCCCCCCAGCCCCCCCTCAATTCGAGCACTGCTCTTCCCGCACCTGGTCCTCCTCTTTTCCAGGTAAGCGAGGTAAAGGTCCTCCGGTCTGTCCATCCCCGGTTGGCTCTGCTCCATGCAGCCAGTCCTTGTCCTCTGCAGCACGAGTTAGAAGTCTCCCGCCTGTTTGCTTGTCCTCTGCACTGTTCATCGGTGCTCCGCTTAACAAACTCGACTCGCCTTCATTTGCAGGTTTAAAAAATCCTGTCAGCTTTTTTAACACTTCCTTTTCACTGTTTTCTTTCTGTCGCAATATTTTTAGCTTATGAGCACCACTCTCAAACTTTTTCTTTCTTGACATTTTGATTTAGCTATCCGCTATATCAATCTTCTGTGAGTGACTATAAGCATAAATTTGAATAGACTACTAGAGTAGACGACAACGCATGCTACAACTGTTTCTCTACATTCTGATAGGCTGTCATATCATGCCTCCCACGTGGGTCACTTGTAAATTGGATCAATCAGCAGCCAAAAACATGAATATCAAGTGATTGACAGAAAATTCGACAAACTACAAAACAATGTGATTTTTTTATTGGCTTATGATAGGCCCCTTGTCTTCATAGGCCCTGGGGCTTCAGTGCATTTCATTGGCCTGGGTGCGATAGGCCAATGAAATGGCATCCACCACCCAGTGGGAAAGCCTTTGTTTGGAGACAGCGTTCCCTTTCCGCTGTACCCCAAAGCAGACAAAGAGCTGTTCAGAGCACCTAAAGCTCTGTGTGCAGTCCAGATAGGTACACGCAAAGCATGTACCGGACACAGCAATGAAGAGACTGGATCTGTCTCCTCCCGGGGCAGTGCTTGCAGGTTCACTACCTGATCTTGACAGCGCGTCCGATACCACATTGAGGTTGCCGGGGATGTGAGTGGCACGCAGCAACTTGAGTCTGCTGGCTCCAAAGGAGGAGACGACGGGTGAGTCATGACATGTGGTGGGAACATACTCCGCCTTGGCGATTTATGTCCGCTAAGGCAGTGGTGCTGTCTGACCTGATCAGGACGTGTTTGTCCCGAACTAGTGGGAGAAACTTCCGCAGGGCAAAGAAAACAGTCAGCAACTCCAGGCAGTTAATATGCCAGCGCAGCGCACACGGCGCCCCAACCCAATCTTGAGCCGTCGGTCGTGACCAAGACGTGTTGGGACACCTGCTGCAAGGGTACTCCTGCCCGTAGAAAGCAGAGGTCTGTCCAGGGTTTGAATGCTTGTCGGCAGGTGGGGGTGATTGTCACACGGTGCGTGCCGCGGCGCCATGCTCCTCTCGGGACTCGAGTCTGAAGCCAGTGCTGAAGCGGTCTCATATGCATCAACCCCAGCGGCGCAACCACCACGGAGGATGCCATATGCCCCAGGAGCTTCTGGAAACATTTAAGGGGACCGTTGTGCCCGGCCTGAAAGCGGCGAGGCACCTCAACCCTGACTTCGCACACTCGTTGGTGAGACGTGCTGACATTGAGACCGAGTCTAACTCCATACCGAGAAAAGAGATGCTCTGGACTGGAGTAAGTTTACTCTTTTCCCATTTGACCTGAAGCCCTAAACGGCTGAGGTCCCTGAGCACCTGGTCTCTGTGAGCGCATAGTAACTCTCGTGAGTGGGCCAGAATGAGCCAGTCGTCAAGGTAATTGAGTATGCGGATGCCGGCTTCTCGGGAGCGGGGCAAGGGCTGCCTCTGCAACTTTCGTAAAGACGCAAGGGGACAGAGACATGCCGAAGGGGTGGACTTTGTACTGATAAGCCTGGCCGTCGAACGCGAACCGTAAGAAGGTTCTTCTTACGTACGCGTCCTTCAGGTCTACCGCTGCGAACCAATTTAGATGCCAAATGCAGGTTAGAATGTGTTTCTACGTGAGCATTTTGAACTGGAGTTTGTGCAAAGCTTGGTTGAAAACTTGCAAGTCCAAGATCGGTCGTAGGCTGCCGCCTTTCTTGGGTACGATGAAGTAAGGGCTGTAGAGACCCTTCTTCATCTCGGTTGGAGGGACAGGCTCTATCGTGTCTTTGAGTAAGATAGTAGCGATATCCGCATGTAGGGATTTGGCATGTTTGCCATGGATGCCCGTGAAGGGGGGCGGAGGCCTGGCAAACTGATTTGCATAACTGAGTCGGATGGTCCGGGCCAGCCAGCGAGACGGGTTGGGGAGTGAAAGCCACACGTCCAAACTCCGTGCTAGAGGCACCAAGGGGACGATTATTTTTGACATACCCGCGGGGCATCACAGTGGGGCGGAGCAGGTAAAACGGCATCGGGAGGCGAAGATGCATCTCGGGGCTCTGGTGCTGAGAAAAGACTCAAAGCACTTACCTTACTCCGCACACCCGGCAGGGGGCGGGTTAGCGACTGAGGAGGAGGTCCAACGTAGGCGTCCTCTAGACTCGTCGGAACCAGCCGGCCGGGGAACAGTCGTGGGGCTGAAGGCGGGTGATCCGCGTCCACCGTGCTGGGACTGTTGAGATATGGCGGCAGAGTGCCGTGAGAATGGAATTTGTGGGCCAGGTGACCCAGAGACAAAGGAAATCGTTTTTTATTGAGAATGTGGGTACCGCAGCCCCAGGGGGGCCGAGTGTCTCAGGAGCGCCTGGGAGCCTTACGGGTCCTCAAGGGGGTCCGTGAGACGGGGGGGCGTCTGCTCCAACACCCTGCTCCGCCTCAAACCGGGCCCAGCTCTCAGCCCCAGCGTTGAGCACGCCACAGGGTGTTTCTTTGCCACAGGAGGACACCCTCAGCGGGCAGACGGGGCATGGCCCACGGCAGCAGGCTTGCGGCGGGGCAGGATATGTGAGATGGCCTCCGTCTGCCTCTTCACCGTGGAGAACTGCTGGGCGAAGTCCTCGATGGTGTCGCCGAAGAGGCCGAACTGGGAGAGGGGAGCGTTGATGAAGCGAGCCTTGTCGGTCTCACTCATCTCAACCAAGTTCAGCCACAGATGACGTTCCTGGACCACAAGTGTGGCCATCGCCTGCCCGAATGACTGAGCTTTGACCTTCGTGGCCCTAAGGGCGAGGTCGGTCGCTGAGCACAGTTCCTGCAACACATCGGGATCAGGGCTATCCTCATGCAGATATTTGAGCGCCTTGGCCTGGTGGACTTGCAGGATGGCCATGGCGTGCAGGGCGGAAGCGGCCTGACCTGCGGCACTGTAGGCTCTGGCAGTAAACAAAGATGTCATCCTGCAGGCCTTAGAAGGGAGCACAGGGCGACCCCGCCAGCATAGATGGAGCGCAACAGCCCTATCCACCTGGGGAATTGCCGTATACCCATGGGCCACACCGCCGTCGAGTGTAGCGAGAGCGGATGAGCGAGTGGCATGACGAGTGGAGAGCAGCGCCCTCCACGTAGATGTCAGCTCATCATGCACCTCCGGAAAAATGGGACCGGGGGTGTGAGCGGCGCGGTGTTCCCAGGAACCAATCATCCAGCCGCGTTGGCTGTGGGGAGGACGGAGGGTTCCAGTCCAGCCCCACGCTAATGGTGGCCCGGGCAAGCATATCTGACATCTGCACATAAGCCGCAGCCTGGGCGTGCTGGCCTGAAGGCGGCAGCCAAGGAGATGCATCAGCGTCTGATACCGCTGCATCGGAGAGCATCCACCTCATTCACCTCGAGCTCCAGAGGATAGGCAGACCAGCCGTGAGGTGAGCCGCTGTTGCCTCGAGCACGGACGGGAGTCAACGAGCGTACCGGGGGGCGGTGGTCCGAGGGGGCGTACCCGGCGGAGCTGCACTCACTGCAGTCCACAGATCGCCTCCTTTCTATTGAAAGCAAGCTGCGACCACAACATTGCCATGGTCATGCCCTCGCAGTGAGAGCATGAACCATCCACAAATGCTGCCTCGGTGTGATCGCTGTCCAGACACACGAGACAACGCCTGTGGCCGTCTGAAGCGGAGAGCTCTCTACAGCATCCAGGAACTACACAGGGGTGGAATGGCATCTTTAAAAAGACGCGTCCTGAAAAGGACGTTCAACGCCGCTGTGTTTTGCTCTTTCAGAAGAAAATACTCTTTTATAGAGAAAATCACTCTTTTAAATATAACTATTTAAGCTATATGCGCTGTCGAAGCCCCCATGGGCAAGCTGCACTGCCGTGCAGAGAAGGAGAAAGCCGCTGAAGTGTGCCGTAGATCCAAGAGGAAGCAGAGCGTCAGAGGAACAGAAGCAGGAACTGGTGTGTAACTCGCGGCTGACTGCATACACGACCATCGGCTCTGAAGAAAATTTCTGAATGAATTCGACGTATTTCCCCACTTTTATCCCCATTTGTCCGGGGCAGGATATGCAAATACTGTCTGCCAACTTCTCATTGGCCTTTTTTCATAGACCAGAGGCATATTTGGCGCTCAAGAGAGACCCCTAGTGTCGCTTCTTCGGCACGACATCGAAGTGACTGACTGACGGGGAACACACAGTCAGAACCAATTTCACAGTTTAATCCTTGTTGTACTGTAATTTTTCTGGTGTTTACAAACAAATGTACTGTATCTATACTAATATCTCCTTTTCACCTCATTGTGAATGTGGATGGGCCACATTTCTAGACACAAAACCATGTCCATGTATTATGAGTATTTCAGAACAAGATGTTTTTACAGCTTTTCATTTGCTATTTTGTCAGAACTCTAGATTTTGTTGGCTAGTTTGCCAGAACTCTAGATTTTTGTAAGGGTGCAGATCTACTCATTTATAACAAAAGATGAAATAACCATGATATGATGATAAATCATCCTCATGATATGACTCCTTTTATATTTAATCATGAATGGCTTTCATCCCCTAGAGGATATTTAGTATATTCCTTTAACCAGTTATAACCATAATCTAACAGTATGTACAATATGTAAGAATTTTGAAATATGCATATATCATTAATGTTTTGTGTAAATAAACATGGTCTAGTGAGTGTGGGGAAAACGCAGACTGTTGCACAGTGTGGAAAAGGTTAATTGGTTTTGTTGACCATCTGTTTCTGCTGCAGCAGTAAGCAACATATCAGAGCTGTGAAGACAGGCTTGCATAATGAATTGCAGCAACCAACATGAAGTAAATCAACTGACAGGGATAGCAGGAAGTTGCCAATTGTTTAATGGAGCAGATGTGTATTTCATTGAGTTTCTTTTGTTTTTCAGACTCTCATCTCTTCATCTGCCTTCTGTATGTACACAAAACACATATTTTGAGAACCTGTAAAATACATGCACTATAAACAAAGTCACGTGTTAAAGGAATGAGTAAGAAAGTTCAATCTAGCCACTGCACAACACAAAGTAACTGTGTTAATTTGCTCTGACCAAAGGTGAAGTTGACAGAATCTTTGGACAGTACTTGCAGCGAGGATAAAAATGGTTTGTGCGAACCAGAAGTTGTTTTGTGCTGTGAATTATTGGCGCCCAAGATCATGAAATTCAAAATACAGTTTGAAACCACAGTTGACAATTTTTTAGGGTTATAAAATTCATTATAATATATAATCACGCCTGGTATAACAGGTGCATATAAGGGCTAGAAAGAGCATTTTCACTTAGGATAAAACTAAACTGCTGCTACAAACTTAATTCAAAACACTAGTGTATCAAATGACATAATTTTTTTGATCATATGTTTATAGAAATATTAATTGTAGCTTTCTATCCACCTTTTTCCTGAGCGTGTGAGTGTTCCATGATTTAGAATGGATGCCTGTTTTCAATTGTGGTCTCTAGTGTTTTCACTCACATCAGCACATGTTCTTAGTGAATCACAACTGAAAATGAATCACAAACATCATTATTGACTGAGAAAGAGCCCCAAATAAAGATAATTCATATAACAAAATGCATAATTATAAAAATATTTTTTAAATATAAAATGAAGGGCCTATAATAAATATACAGTATAACACGGATTGAAATTCAGTTTGAAATTCAGTTGTGCTCATATATATACGTACGTCTGCACAAATTTGTAAAGCATTGGCTATTTTTAGAAAATATGACTGATCAAAGAAGACACTATTTGTTTATCTAGAAATAGTGATCAGGTGAAACCCTTTATCAACACTGCATTCTCTGTGTCCATTTTTAATCTTAATCATAACTGAAATCACACAGATGGACCTGATGAAAAATGTACATACCCTTAAATGTTTGACCTGATAATATACCCTCAAGTTGACATACACAGGTTGAAATGGATATGACGAGTAAGTAGTCACACCACACTAGATGATAGGACTGCAAAATGAAAGCTGTACATTGCTGAAGTTTTTATTATTTAGTGTAATATCTGACGCTTGGAAAATCCACAAAAGATGCATATTAATAACAGTGCAACTAAAAAACATTTATGACAACCAAAAATCCTTTAGTCTTTTTTACTTTGCTGTTGCAAAATCTCGAGCGCTCAAACTTTAAATAGTAGCAATGGACGCCCTTTCAGGTTCAAGGTAATGTTCTCTCTGCGCTGCCTTCTGCTGTCACTTGGCCACACTTAAGATCTGTGAATTTTTTTTTACTGCACACACACAAAAAAGAAAATGGCAGAAACTGATAGGCAATCACATTAAACGTGAGATATTATTATTTTGTGCCCCAATGGGTTTTTTTTTAAATCTGGATGCTTGACTTGGAGATGACAAGTTTTTAAGAGTGGTGAGCTTTTGACTCTGACACTTTGGATTCAGCAATTTTCAGAGATTTAGAACACCACAGTGGGATGTGTTCCTCTAATATCCTATCCATATTAGTGGTCAACAGAAAAGGGTTTTATGCTGGTCTGTTTATAAACCATTACAGTGAATATGTTAAATTAAAACAAATTTCATAAATTAAAGAATTACTTGAGAATTCACTAAGAATCAATTGTGCCTGGTAAAAGTGCCGGTTATTTGTTACACTTTGTCTGTGCCTTGCTATAGCTCTTCACTAAATAAAATATACATATCAGCCAACAGCAAGAACATGCCCACAAATTTGATGCTGAACATATTATGCACACAAAATTCTGATCTTGCGCAATGGTTCTGAGCACTTGGAGGATGCAGCAGACCACCGTGATCTGACACATTTTGGCAGGACTGAACAGCATCACTATACGATTGTGATCCAGACACTAGAATGATCTCTTTAATATGACAAAAAAGCACTTGACTACACCGCTTTACTGCTCTTTTCCATCATTTGATCATTATTTGATAAATTATGGATTAAAATTTTACACAGAAATCGCTTTTTATAAAAAATAATTTTACCGTCTGCTTTCATCTGACAAAAAGTGTGCAGAATGCAATTTTTATGTGCAATTCTGATTTTGCGGGCTGATTCTAATGCCCATTTACACATGATGCGTATGCAGTACATATGCAGCATGTATTTTTTTCAGTGCCCATGTTAACTGATTAGAGCATTCAGACCGTACATGGGTGCAGCATGGCAATGCATTGCAGGAGCGGTGCAGAAGCAGCAGCGCAGCGATCGTTAATACACCTAGTCTATTTTTGCTGTGCTGCACGCACTGAATTAAAGTAATAGCGCATTGTTCTTGGTCAAAATGGACATGGATTGACATGAAAATTTAGCAATTTCACCATAAATCTCTCACACACATCATAGGCTTCTCTTGTGCTGCAGTTACCACAAAGTCAGCATTTGGCTTCACATTCATCTTTGTTTGGAGTACTCTCCTACTGGATGATAGAATGCCAAAGGCACACTCCACAACATCCAAACAAGCGTTTGCTGCTTCCACTCCACCTAAGCACCGCATCAGCACTGCATATGTACTGCATATGCATCATGGGTAAAATGGGCGTAAGCGCTATGCAGCGGATTCAGTAGACCACCATATTTGACACACCCTGCCAAGACTGTACAGCATCACTTTGATACCATGTGCACAATGCCCATCAATCATTTATTGAAACAAAGCTACCAAAATGCCTAATTCCTTATTTCCGTAATGTTAATGTGAAGTCTCAAAGGGTACCCATTAATTCATGACCGCCTCTAGAGCAAAAAAATTAACGCCAACTACATTACATCATCACATCCCATGTCCCCGCCCACTGGGGCTCTGGCTATTTCCTCCCACGCCTGTTTAACCGACGCTGATTTGGGTGGGTTTCTCCCATCCCCATACAACGTCACTTCTCTGTCTTTCACTGCCCTGACAAGAACGTCGGTCTTCTCGGCTGTGAACCGCTCCTGGCGCGCGCCTGGTAAATCCGCCATAATAGTAACAATCCGCCATGCAACATGCGCACCTGCTCTTAAAGGGTATGTTGGATGATGCTCTGATTGGTTTATTTCACGTTACGCCCAAACCACACCTATGAATAATGAAGCTATTTCAGACCAACCCCTTTTAAGCTTGCGTCAGGCGCAAGAGTCATTTATCCCGCCGGTAAAATAGCAACAGCGCCCAAGACCCGCCCACAAAGTTACTTGCGCTTCGCGCTTGATACTTGTGTTTCAGATCGTTAAAATAGGGCCCAGAGTGTCAAATTACAACTCTCCATTCAGTTACATTCAGCTGTTGCCACTTGTTGTCAGCATAAACTGTTTAACATACTGTTCTTTTTTTGGTGTATTTAAACACACACTAAATGGAGGTCTTTATCCGTTTTGATGTGTTTCAGATGATGTGAACCTTAGAACGGGATTATACTGGAAACTGGATGTGTGCGTCTTTATTGTGCTTTGGACTATGAATGTGTGTCATGTGGAGGACACCTTTTTCTGCCCGAACCCGACTTCCCAGTTTGTCCGCTCTCACTACTCTCGATGGCGGATGGACAGGCCACCTTCGCTCTGCATGCCATGGCCCTCCTGCAAATACTCCAAGCCAAGGCACTGAAGAGCTGCACATGGGTAGTCCTGATCCCGATGAGATGCAGGAGCTGTGCTAGGCGACAGACCTTGCCCTCATGAGTGAGTGCGGCAGTTGGTGCTGAACTGCCTGAAGTCATTCAGGTGGAGTACGGCGGTCCCACTGAAACAGTTTCAGAGGCTCCTGGAGCATATGACATCAGGTTGAGGCTGAATCCTCCTAGGCCACACCTCTTCCCCTCATGGGATCTCTCTGTGGTCCTCCTGGGCCTTCACATTTTCACTCGGTGACACTTGCCAGGAGTTCAGTCCGGTAGATTCTCACGTGATCCTGAGAACCCAACCGGGCTATGTGCCCAAGGTTCCCACAAGCCCTTTAGGGGTCAGGAGGTGAGCCTGCAAGTGAAGGTGCCCCGGAGGAGGCAGACACAGCCTTGAAAATCCTGCTGGCAGACTAGGCCAGGCCATGCCCACCCCTTTGGGAATACGAGCACATTCTATGAGGAGTCTGGCATCCTCGTAGGCGCTGGCCAGTGGCACCTCTCTAGCAGACATCTGCAGGGCAGTGGGCTAGGCAATACTCAATACCTTCAAGTCTTTTTTGGTCTCTGGGTTGAGCCGTTTCGTCCCATGCATTTTCAGGTACGAACAGGAACACGGGACAGCTGGCCGGGTATACCACTTGCATACAGCGCCTTTCCCCTCCGTGAGGCAAAGACGTGCGCTTCCTTCCCATGCGAGTTCACGAACCCGTGAACTCTGGATGCCTTCCTCCCTAGCCCTGTGGCTCTCAAATTTGGTGGAGGAGTTCTTAGCCAGACCCACTATGGGTACTAATATGCCCTGTACTGAGATAGGTGCTCCACAGGTGCCGACTACTCAAGATGGAGCTGGAGAAACCCAAGTCTTTAAGCCATCTTCCCGAGTTATCCCTAGTACCGCCGGAGTATGCAGACCTCCACTGCCCCCTCATAGACCTTATGATTGCACTATCGAGCTGCATCCCAGTACCTGCCCACCTCATGGAAGACTTTATTCCCTCTCTGGTCCTGAAAGATTAGCCATGGAGAAATACCTCATGGAATCTCTGGACAGTGGGTTCATCCGCCCTTCCACCTCACCTGCAGGAGCCATTTTTTTCTTTATTGAAAAGAAGGATGGCAGCCTCCGACCCTGCATCCGACCTCCGACCATACCCACCAGTACCCTCTCCCCCTCATGTCCACGGCTTTTGATCCTGCAGGGTGCCACCATCTTTACCAAACTGGACCTCCGGAATGCATAACACCTGGTTAGAATCTGTGAGGGATATGAGTGGAAGACAGCTTTCAACACCCCGACAGGCCACTATGAATACCAGGTAATGCCATTCGGCCTGGCGAATGCCCCAGCCATCTTCCAGGCCTTTATTAATGACACTCTAAGAAAGATGCTTTACAAATTTGTGTTTGTCTATCTGGATGACATTCTCATTTTCTCCCACAGCTCCCAAGAACACGTTCAGCATGTTTGGCAGGTCCTAGAACAGCTACTTAAGCATAAACTCTTCGTGAAGTTGGAGAAGAATGAAGTTCACGTCCTGTCAGTCTCAATCCTCGGCTTCTGCGTGTCCAAGGGCTGCCTCCAGATGGATCCTGACAAGATTCGGGCAGTCTTGGATTGGCCCTGTCCAACTTCTGTGAAGCAGGTACAGCGCTTTCTTGGCTTCTCCAACTTTTATAGAAGATTCATCAGGAACTTCAGTTCTGTTGCAGAGCCTTTCTCCGCTCTTACCAAGAAATTAACCGTATGGTTTTCATGAACCAGCAGAGCAGACCAAGCTTTCAACAAACTAAAGCGACTCTTCACATCTGCACCCATCCTTACCCTCACTGATCCAGAGATACCCTTTGTATTGAAGGTGGATGCCTCAGACGTGGGAGTAGGAGCTGTCCTGTCACAGAGGGGAAAGAAGGATAATAAGCTTCACCCATGTGCATTCTTCTCACATCGACTAACCCCAACTCAGAGGAACTATGATATTGGGAACAGGGAACTCTGGCCATTAAGAAGGCACTGGAGGAGTGGAGGCATTGGCTGGTGGGGGCCAAACACCCTTTCCTCATATGGACGGACCACAGAAACCTCACCTACATCCAGGAGGCAAAGAGGTTGAACTCCCAACAAGCCCACTGGTCCCTCTTTTTTAACCGGTTCAATTTCACTCTTTCCTATCGCCCAGGTTCCAAGAATCTCAAGCCTGATGCTCTCTCGAGACAGTTTGAGCCACCAGAGGGGGAGTCCTGTCCAGAACCCATTCTCCCCACCTCGAGATGGCAATCAAGAGGACACAATTGCAGCTTCCAGGACCAGGTAATGGCCCTCCAGGGTGCCTCTTTGTCCATAACCGTCTCCGTTCTGAGGTTTTGCAGTGGGCTCATGCCGCCCTCCCTTCTGGACACCTGGGAACTACCAGGACTTGCAAGCTTGTCAAGAGGAGGTTCTGGTGGCCCAAACTGCAGAATGATGTCTGGGCCTTCGTTGCTGCTTGCCCCATCTGTGCCCAGAACAAGGAACCCAAGACCCAACCTCAAGGCCTGCTGCACCCACTGCCCATCCCGAGATGCCCTTGGTCCCACATTTCCTTGGATTTCATCACGGGCTTATCACAGTCTCAAGGAAATATGGTAATCCTGGTGGTGGTGGATCGATTCTCTAAGACTTGTCGCCACTTACCTTTGCCCAAGCTCCCCACAGCTAACCAAACAGCTGAGCTTTTATTGAGGCACGTGTTCAGGATCCACGGTTTCCCGAAGGATATAGTTTCCAACCAAGGCCCACAGTTCATGTCGCAGTTCTGGAAGGCGTTTGGTCGGCTCATCAGGTCTTCCATCAGCTTGTCTTCTGGCTTCCACCCCCAGTCCAGTGGCCAGACAGAGAGAGTCAACCAGGACATTGAAAGGACTCTTAGATGCCTGGTCTCCGACAACCACACCACTTGGAGTCCTCGATTAATCTGGGCTGAGTTTGCACATAACACCCTCTTCCATTCTTCCCTAGGCATGTCCCCCTTTGAATGTCTGTACGCCCCCTCCCCCCTGTTTCTCAGACAAGAGCCAGAGGTTGAAGTCCCTGCCGCTACACAGCTGGTCCGCAGGTGCCGACGTTCCTGGCAGAGAGCACGCGCTGCGTTACTGCGAGCCGCCCGACAACAACAGAGGCAGGCTAACCGACGCCGGAGGGTGGGACCCATGCTTCGCCCAGGGCAAAGAGTATGGCTATCAACCCGAGATCTTCCTCTGCGGGTGGAGACCCGAAAGCTAGCCCCAAGTTACATCGGCCCATTCAAGGTCCTCAAGAAAATCAACCCAGTCTCCTATCATCTCCGTCTGCCCAGGTCCATGAAGGTTCACTCCACTTTTCATGTTTCTCGGTTAAAACCTGTTGTTTGCTCCACTCTGTCTCCAATTAGGAAGCCTGCCCCAGTACCTCATATCATTGATGGCCAACCAGCGTACACTGTCCATGGACAGCTGGATTCTCGCCGGGTCCGGGGGAAGACCCAATACCTGGTGGACTGGGAGGGCTATGGTCCGGAGGAGCGGACCTGGGTTCCCGCTCGAGACATCCTTGATCCGTCGCTCATCGGGGAGTTTCACCGATCCCGAGGGAACTGACTGGAGAACGTCAGGAGCCATCCTAGGGGAGGGACTCCTGTAAGGGATCTCCTCTTTGGGGTGCTGTTCCCCTCCAGACCAGCAGAGGGCGCTTGCCTTGGACCTCCCATGCCATGCTCCTCTCCTGCAGATGGCACCAACGCCCCTAACCCAGTTCAACCCTCTGCTCATCAACCCTCATTCCCTTCACCTGTGCATAGGCCTATATAAGTCTGTTGGTTTCTCACTCATGTGTTCAGTCTTTGTTGTGGTTTCTGCCTGGTTTGTGACAAACTCACTCTTAAAGACTTGGGAGTTTTTGATTTCAGAAGAATAGACTTTATTATCAGACCATAAAGCCGAGTTGCCCCTGCAGAAATAACTGAAGTGTCTTGAGTTTGCACACGCTTACATAGGTCTAACAATGTGTGGCTAAAACAATGAATATCCTGTATTGAGCAGAAAAACATCTTTGGGGCCCCAACCGATCTTCTTTATCTTTAAACCAGAAGGCTTCAGCTACATCCTGTGAGCAATTTTCACACTATGTAAAAACACTTTACTAAAAGAGGGCCTCGTCATATATCTTATTTAGCTTCAAAAGAAGTAAATAGGAAACATCTGCAAGTCATTTATGCATAAGTGTCCATGTAACTCTGACATTCCATTCCCAGACTTTTTGCTGACCCACTCACATACACACACAGTAAAATACATACTTGGCCATCAGAAATAATTGTAGAATAAAATGGCATAGATTATACTTGATTAATGTATACTTAACTTGATAAAAATACACCACATATCCCCTCTCTGTGACTTTGAGAGTCACACCTTCATACCTTTACATATTTCACATATTTAAGCACGTGTGTGCAACTGGTTCAACCTTGTGTTTGGTTGTCACAGTTATGTAGAGTGTATCATACAAAATATTCATCATAATTTTAAGAGTTCTTGCTTTTAGTGTAGATATCTTCAACCCAGATACTTTGCGCATCGAAGAGGGTCACCCTTTGGGGAGAGGTTAGGCTAGCACTTACACCCAGGGCGTGGTTCTTCATGTATTCTTATATATATTCATTAGAGGGATACATTTCCTCCCATCTTGGTCTTTCTGTCCATCCAGGTTCGTTGTCATTGCATTGGATCATATACATTGATCAAGGTAATCTACTTACTGTTGCTCAAATCAAGAATGATTTTACCAATGGTAACACATACCACAATATTATTCCTTCCACAATGTTTTTATTCCAAACATTATATAAATTTTAGCTAATTGTGCACCCCATTTCTTTAAGCAATCTATTTAAATTGCTATAAACAAGTCAAACCCTGTTAATTTTTAGTCATCACCATGTTTTCTTTTTCCATTCTTCATTATTATTAAAATGCACATGAGTTCAATAAAAGCATAATCAAAAATAATTTTTCAATCTTAATTCTTCATCATACAAACAATCCCAGGTTTGTTCAATACTTCTTTAATAATTTAGGCACCTCTTTGTATGCAACGGTTCTCGAAATTTTACCCCCAAATGCAATCTTTAATTTATCTTCTACACAGCGTGTGATCCCCTGATGACACAGTGATAGAATGCTTGGTGTTTATCGCTGTGATAAAATATTTTAATAAAGCGGTTATTAAAACGCATTCGGGTTGAGTGGAACTCACTTTCAGGCAGGTTTCTTCTAGACCTCCTTTTTGATGCTTCTAACCTAAAAGCATCCATCCACTTCCTTAAACCCATATTACCCTCCCATCTTGGGCAGGTTTCCAGGGCGGTGGTGTTTTAGGCTGCTCTCATTTTGCCATTGGAGAGTCTTTCCCATCTTTGGGTCACCACCTCTTGCCACTGGTCTGATACCGCTCAGTCAATTCTTAATAATTTGGTATCCGTAGACTTCCGGTTATGGCCGCAAGCTAGAAGGTCACGTTCGAGCCTGCTCTCTACTACAATCCTGACTAATCCTTTTAGTTGAGCCAAAAACTTTCTGAAACTGTGAAACTGGCGCAGAAATGCCTGGCGCTGGAAGAGGGAGTAGAGATAAGCCTAAATCAACAACGCAATCCAAATTAACAGGCTTTGGATCGCATGGCATGGAGCAGCCAGCTAGCAAGGAAGCTAACGTTACGAATGATGCTAACGCTGCCAGCAAAGAAACTAACGAAGGTGATGTGAACAATAACGCGATGATTCCACTCGGCAAAGACCAACAGCTGTTAAATATGGCTAAAGATGAGATATTGGGAGAGATACGCAATTTGAAAACAGAGTTCGCGGGAAGATTTGATGGCGTACTGAAAGCTATAGAAGAAACAAGAAAGGATATGTCTGAATGTACAGAGCAGATGGCCGAGGCAGAGGTGCGTTTGTCTAACGTGGAAGACGAGCAGGTTGACTTGAAAGCGGTGGTCGAGAGTTTACAGAAACGAAATAAACATCTTGAGGACAAAATGGTTGATATGGAAACAAGATCGCGTGTGAACAATCTTAGGCTGGTGGGTCTCCCTGAAAATTGTGAGGGTTCCGACATGTGCGGGTTTTTGGAGAGCTGGCTGCCAGACGGGCTGGAATTAAACCCAATGAGTCACCCTTTAGTCCTGGAAAGGGCTCACCGCGTCGGGCCAAAAAGAGACACCGATGCCTCGCTGAGAACGGTAATCATGAGATTTCTGAACTATAAGCAGAAAGAATCCGTACTAAGCTGCCAAAACAAATAAGGATATCTTCTACAAGAACCAACGTGTTAAGCTGTTTGCTGATATCGCTACGGAGGTGCACAGGCAGCGGAAGCAGTTCAATGTTGTTCACGACCAGCTGCGTAAACTAGGGTGCGGCATGGCATTCTTTCCCCATCCACGTTGGTACTGACATACAAGGAGAAAGTTCACAAGTTCACCTCCCCAGCGGAGGCCAAGATCTTTGTCCAGAAGATCCAAATGGATACAGAAGAAACAGAATTACTTGTGTCTAAAGGTACTGCCACTGCCGTAACAACCACATATTGTAGGTATTTTTGATAAAGCATTTTTGAAGTTGTAAATGCAAGCATTGTTCAAAAAGGATACAGTATTTGAATACAGTTGCAGGTGAACGTTGAGATGTTTCTACACTGACAACAGTTCAGATCTCAGGAATCTGACGATGTTAGCGGTTGGAAGTAGTGTATTTCAGGGGTTTACCCAGTTAGCTGGGAAGGGGGGCTTTGTCTTTGTGATGTTTGTGTTGTTCGCAGCTTTTAGTTCATGTTGCAGGGTTCTAGTGTGTGTTAACTCTCAGACACATTTATATTGTGTAAAAATAATGCTATTGTATGTTTGCTTAGATGACACAAAAATTAGAAATTAAATTTACTTCCTGGAATTGCAGGGGCTTAAGTAGACCTAAAAAGATCAAGCAGGTTATGAATAAAATAAAAGATCTAGGCTCTAAAATAGTTTTCCTGCAGGAGACCCACACTCTTGAGGAGGAAAATATCAGAATAAGCAGGAGGTGGCAGGGATCGATGTATGCATCCTCATTTACATCTGGAGCTCGAGGTGTAATTACACTAATTCATAAATCGGTATCATTGCATGTCACAAATGTTATAAAAGATAAATTTGGAAGATACTTCATTATTCAAGGATCTATTTTACATGAAAATTTCAACTTAGTGAATGTATATGGACCTAATATAGATGATGATCGATTCTTAATAAATTTATTTCTAACCAATTCTTCTCTCTCAGGGAAAAATATTATTGGTGGAGATTGGAACTGCGTTTTAAATCCAATTCTACACCGATCCACTGGAATTGACCAGACTCATCATAAAAGCAGAGAAATCATCCAGAAACTTATGAAGGAGTTGCAGTTGGTAGATATTTGGCGACATTATAATCCAATCGATATTACATACTCTTGTCACTCTAAAACATTTAATACATATTCTCGCTTAGATTACTTTCTGATCTCGGCAGACTTGTTGCCTAATATGGGAGAATGTTCCTATGATAGTATTAAAATATCAGACCATGCTTCATGTAACATAAAATATACTCATAAAGATTTATTGATAGATCCTCCTAGATGGTGTTTACATCAAAAATGGCTCAAGGATGAATCTTTTGTAGGATATGTAGGGAATAAAATTGATGAATATTTTAGTATAAACACTACACAAACCACTGCTCGTGTCAAATGGGATGCCTTTAAGGCCTGTATAAGGGGTAATATAATTTCTTATACTTCCTTAAAATCTAAAGAACTGCGCAAGAAAAGACAACAATTAGAAGAAAAAATAAAGAATTTGGAGAAGCAGTTGTTTAGAGATAATAATTCACAAGCAGAAAAAGAGTTGTTGCTGTTAAAAGCACAGTATAATAAAGCTACAGCGGATAGGGCACACTGTAAAAAAAAAAAAGTTTTTTCACAGAAATATACTGTATTACTTTACAGATATTTTCTGTTTTTTTTTAACATTACGTGTAAATGTCATTAAAATACAGAAAAAAACTTTTATGAAAAACATTAACCATAAAATAAAAGTAATAATTTGTAAATTCATATAATGAGATATTATAGTTTTTTTTACAGGATCATTCTTTTGTTTAATTGGCTTGAATGTTAAATTACATTAAATTCTATGTAAAAAGACAAAAAAATTCACATATTTAAATTTAAGACAACTATGTGTTTTTTTACTGTGAAACCTTCAATTTAAGGTAAATACATGTAAAAAAAAAAAAATCGTAAAAAAACGGTAAAAAGTCTGGCAGCAAAGTTGCCAAACACTTACCGTCAAATTACAGTAAAAAACCTTAACTTATTCTACGGAATAATTCTGTTTTTTAAATACAGATATTTACTGTAAACATTTTCTGTATTTTTACAGTTCCACTGCTGTAGAATGAAAAGAAAATCTCATTAAAAAAATGTCTGTATAATGTTAAACAAATGAATAAATCTGCATATAAACTGGAAATTATTGCAGAAATACCTTAAAATTATACAATTAAATGAAGTCTTCTGTTATTACACAGTATTCTTTGGTAAATTCATAACATTATCAATTACATCCACAAGAACTCCCCGTCAAAGTACAGATTTTTAGATGTAAACCACAAAAAAATTACATAACATTACTTAAAATACCGTATTTTAAAAGCTTTAGGCTTTTATTTTATGGGATTATCAAATCTATTAATATTAAATTCCTGTTAAATTTTGTTTTTGAACTGTAGAAAAAATAAGATCATTATAATAGCTTGCAAAGCCATATTTTTTTATAGTCATTACTGTATATAAACAATATTTGACAGTAATTACAAGCAACTATCCAATATATCTACATACTTTTCCCATTAATGTATGGGGTTTACTTTGAATGAACATACTTTTATAGTAATTACAAGCAACTATCCAATATTTCTACATACTTTTCCCATTAATGTATGGGGTTTACTTTGAATGAACATACTTTTATAGTAATTACAAGCAACTATCCAATATATCTACATACTTTTCCCATTAATGTATGGGGTTTACTTTGAATGAACATACTTTTATAGTAATTACAAGCAATTATCCAATATATCTACATACTTTTCCCATTAATGTATGGGGTTTACTTTGAATAAACATACTTTTATAGTAATTACAAGCAATTATCCAATATATCTACATACTTTTCCCATTAATGTATGGAGTTTACTTTGAATGAACATACATTTATAGTAATTAAAAGCAACTATCCAATATATCTACATACTTTTCCCATTAATGTATGGAGTTTACTTTGAATGAACATACTTTTATAGTAATTACAAGCAATTATCCAATATATCTACATACTTTTCCCATTAATGTATGGGGTTTACTTTGAATAAACATACTTTTATAGTAATTACAAGCAATTATCCAATATATCTACATACTTTTCCCATTAATGTATGGAGTTTACTTTGAATGAACATACATTTATAGTAATTAAAAGCAACTATCCAATATATCTACATACTTTTCCCATTAATGTATGGAGTTTACTTTGAATGAACATACATTTATAGTAATTAAAAGCAACTATCCAATATATCTACATACTTTTCCCATTAATGTATGGAGTTTACTTTGAATGAACATACTTTTATAGTAATTACAAGCAACTATCCAATATTTCTACATACTTTTCCCATTAATGTATGGGGTTTACTTTGAATGAACATACTTTTATAGTAATTACAAGCAACTATCCAATATATCTACATACTTTTCCCATTAATGTATGGGGTTTACTTTGAATGAACATACTTTTATAGTAATTACAAGCAATTATCCAATATATCTACATACTTTTCCCATTAATGTATGGGGTTTACTTTGAATAAACATACTTTTATAGTAATTACAAGCAATTATCCAATATATCTACATACTTTTCCCATTAATGTATGGAGTTTACTTTGAATGAACATACATTTATAGTAATTAAAAGCAACTATCCAATATATCTACATACTTTTCCCATTAATGTATGGAGTTTACTTTGAATGAACATACTTTTATAGTAATTACAAGCAATTATCCAATATATCTACATACTTTTCCCATTAATGTATGGGGTTTACTTTGAATAAACATACTTTTATAGTAATTACAAGCAATTATCCAATATATCTACATACTTTTCCCATTAATGTATGGAGTTTACTTTGAATGAACATACATTTATAGTAATTAAAAGCAACTATCCAATATATCTACATACTTTTCCCATTAATGTATGGAGTTTACTTTGAATGAACATACATTTATAGTAATTAAAAGCAACTATCCAATATATCTACATACTTTTCCCATTAATGTATGGAGTTTACTTTGAATGAACATACATTTATAGTAATTAAAAGCAACTATCCAATATATCTACATACTTTTCCCATTAATGTATGGGGTTTACTTTGAATAAACATACTTTTATAGTAATTACAAGCAACTATCCAATATTTCTACATACTTTTCCCATTAATGTATGGGGTTTACTTTGAATAAACATACTTTTATAGTAAGTACAAGCAATTATCCAATATATCTACATACTTTTCCTATTAATGTATGGAGTTTACATACATTGTTTTATAGTAAATAAAAGAAACCATCCAATATATCTACAGACTTCTCCCATTAATGTATGAGGTATACTTTCCAAAAACATTTTTGACAGTAATTAAAATTAACGATCCAAGATATACATGTCAGACACTCTTCAGAGGAATATTTGTTCTACAGTGTATACATAGGTTAATTTCAGGTTATTCAATTTGGTCTCATATGTGCTGTGTGTTGGTGTTGTAATTGCTGTCAAACTACACTGTAAACCCGGTTAAGTTGAATGTACTTAAATTTGAGGAAACCGGTTGCCTTAAATTTAAGTAATGTGTACTTATAACTTTAGTGAATTTAACTGAAAAATTCTAGCACTTCAAACTTTTATTTGAAGTTCAATACACTAAATGCAAAAGTTGATTTAACTTGAAATCATTTGCAATATCAATTACTTTGCAGTTATTACACTTAGTATATTAAAGTTCAATGCACTAAATTCCAAGTTGATTTAACTTGAAATCATTTGTATTATCAATTGCTCTGTCCAGTTACTCCACTTAGTTTCATAAGTTAAAATAGATTTTTTTTTTAATTGGTTAAACTAGATAATTAAATTTAGAAAAAAAAAAAACAAAGAAAGCAAATAACAGAAGTACATCCTTTTTCCGTTTTATTTCAATTTAGAACTTTTCATTTGAAAATGCAACAGACAACAATACAGTCAATGGAACATATTGCCTTGGCTTGATAACTTCAAATTTCAAAGATTTCAAACCTTTGTCTCTATGAAACAGTGCACAACAGCAAACATGTTATTCTAAAACATTCAAACGAGCCACCTGATATTTTGAGCAGTGGTATAACTTTTGGGAAGCTCGTCTTACACTTTAAGCTGATTTTTCAAAGACTGAATTTTGGGTGTCAGCTCACCTTTTCCAAGGTTGAGCATTACCTGCTGAATAAAGGAGAAAGTGTTTTTCATGCACTTGGGGTAGTCCAGGTGCAGGGCATAAATCAGTCCAAAAAGGACACAGAAGGCCTGAGGCAGGTTGGCCAGTTCACCCATCACCAAACTCCCTTCCAAGATGATCCCCACTGGTTGGGTTTAGCTGAGGACTTTCTTGATCAATGCAGAGGATTCCCACTGGAGTCTGACTGTACAAGTCCTTGTCAGTTACATCCTAACAGAGAAAGAAATGGATAGATATTGCCGTGTTGTCCACCAAAATATACCTCTGACTGTATAATGAAAAGCACTGTACAATATAAACTGCACTTAAAGTAATTATTAAAAGGACAATACCATTCTAAAATTGACTTTTGTGAACTGCCATATTTGGATCTGTACATTACAAGTACTGACTGCAAAACTGTACACCAAATTTGGTTTTGTAGATTAGCGCCAATTGAGAGTTCACCCACTTTCAGCCTTAGTCATGCTCAAATTTTCCCAGAAACTTCTGTGTTGCCATGCATAATTTTTGTGAATCATGTGACTCCAAGTATACATTTGCCTAAACTGCTTTACTGTCACCAGTGGAACGTTTTGCAGATCTCTTTGGATCCCAACTGAAACGGGAGTTTTGAGTGCGCTTGTTGGAACAACCAGGATTTAACAAGCAGACCCAAAACTCATGTTTGAGTTTAGGACAAGACATGTGTAACTTCCAACTGGTGACAGTAAAGTAAAAAACTAAATAATTAGGCGAATGTAAAGAGTCATACAACTTAAGTTTATGGGAGCAGTTTTTCAAATGGGTAAGTTATCCTGAGCTGCCAAGCAACCAAACCATATTCAGTGCACAGTTTTGCAACCAATACTTGTAATGTACATATTCAATTATGGCAGTAATGTCCTTCAACCGCAAAAAACATTAAAAGTTTTTCCCTTTCATTTGTACTGCAAAAAAAAAAAAAAAAAAAAAAAAAAAAAGTTAATTTGAGCCCATTTTTACAGATTTTATAGTCAAATCTTTTCAGTTTGTCACGTCATATCAGTAATACAGATATTCAAAAATGTTTTTAGTTAAAAATTTCAAAAAGTCTGGGAAACACTGAATGCTGATTAAATGACTCTGAAAATTAGTAGCAGACAGTCTTCAGTAATGGCTTAAAATGAAAAAAAATAACTAAAAAATTAAAATAACTATGTTCCTGCAACATTTACAATTTACAAATTAATTACTTACTGAGCAGGTCTTGAAGAAGGCAGAAGGATCATCCCCCAAAATGACCGGAAGTCCCCAAAGACAAAGGCATCTAATGTCTGTTGGTTCAGTGGTCTGGAAGATAGTGCACATATTGTACAACACAGTTTGCTAAGAATACTCACATGTATTAATTAAATTCCCGAACTTCCCCACAATTCTTTGACTTCACTGCAAATTTCCAGGACTGGAAAGTAAAGGACAGGACTAGAGGAGATGACACAGAAGTAATGGAGAGAGGAGAGAAAAGGGAGAGGACAGAAGAAATTGAGAAGGAAAGAGACAGAAGACGAGGAAGAGATTTAAAGGGATAGTTCACCAAAAATGAAAATTCTTTCATCATTTACTCACCCTTGTGTCATTTCAAACCTTTGACTTACTTTCTTCTGCAGAAACACAAGAGAAGACACTTTGAAGAACATTGATAACCAAACAGCATTGGTGCCCATTGTATAAAAAAAACTAATTAAAAAACAAAACAAAAACTATACATTTCAAGAATTATCTTTTGTGTTCCACAGAAGAAAGTCATACAGGTTTGGAATGACATGAGGGTGAGTAAATGACAGAATTTTTGGGTGAACTATCCCTTTAAGAATGGAGACGACAAGAGAGGAAAATACAGAAAAGTGGAGAGGAGAGCAAAGGAGAGAAAAGAAGAGATGAGAAGAGAGGAAAGGAGATATGGAAGAGAAGGACTAGACTGATGTAGACAAGTAAACCCACCTTTGTCTTGCGTAAAAGATCAGACAAAAGCTGGGCGGTGAGGCCTTCTTCCTGAAGAGAAACGGTCAAGTACATCAAATTAGTTCTCTCTGAGATTTTTCTCCACCACTCTGTTGAACTCCTAATAACCCTGACACATAAGACATAGCAAACCATGTATAAGGCCATGGTCAAATGACCCCATCTAAGACCTCCAACACTATATGATTTGGGTCACAGTGTTAACTACTCCCAGATGGGGTTTTTTTATAATATATATATATATATATATATATATATATATATATATATTCTATCATAGAAAAGCCCACTAAAGAGCTATGAATCTAGATAAAACTGGAGTTACATCCAGTAGCTACTGTTTTTGTATTTAAACCATTAATTAACTTTATGTCAATCAATAGCAGTGTCAAAATACAATGTGGTCGCTAACGTTAACTTAAATGCACTCACCAGATTCAGCAGACTGTGTTTCAGCACTTGTCCTGTCGACCTCCTCTCTCCTCTGCTGTAAACTCGGTGTGTGGCACCTCGTGTGTCGCCGAGCAGGTGTTTAAGCGCGGGAGGGGGGAAAGTAACAAGCTAACAGATGAAAAATGTTGGTCAAACTCACCAGGCGGGGATTCAAGCGCGATGGTGTCCGTCGCACGAGAGGTGACAAATTTCCCGTCGAACTGTTTAAAACAAAGTTTTTCACTGCTCACAAACAGACCCTCGACGGAAGAAACAAACAATATAAATGTAACAAGCGAAAAAATGTCTGTCGAAATGGTTAAAACAAACTTTCCAACTTCTCACACACAGCTCCTCGAATTCGTGCGCACTTTTGCAACCACGAGAAAATGGCGTTGCCCGACTCCGCAGCAGTTAAACAGCGTCAGAGACGTTAGCGTGGGGGATGGGCTGGCGAGCTCTGAGTTCACGTTCCCAATGTGCATTGCCTCAAGAAACTTCTTCTTCTTCTTCTTCTTCTTTGGTTTTTATTGGCGGTTGGCAACCTAACTTATTGGTGCATTACCGCCACCATTTTTTGAGTTGCCTGAATGCCTTATTTCTTGCTTTTATAGCTTCTTTACAGTCATTATTCCACCAGGGTACACTCTTGGTACATCTTACTCCTGTGCTTTTAGGTATCACTTCCTCAGCCGACTGAATTATTTCATTAACTAGTTTATTATTAAATATATTTACATCCATTTGAATCACTACTTGAGGTGTCAAACATCTCTTTTCACAAATTCCTTGAAAACTTTCCCAATTTGCTTTCTCCAGATTCCATCTAGGAATTCTCTCTACCTTTTCATAGCATATCTTTGTACCAATTTTAGTCATTACCGGGTAATGGTCGCTCCCTACCGAAGTATGTTTGACCACGCTCCATGTGCTAACCCCTGCTATTGAACTAGATACAAATGTCAGATCAAGAGCCGTTTCTGTGTTGTTTTTGCTATTATATCGTGTTCCTTCTCCATTATTAATACACACCAAATTCTTAATATCAATAAATTCTTCAATAAGTATGCCATTTGCATCAGTACTATTACCCCCACATAATGAATTTTGTGAATTAAAATCACCACACCATATAACACTGTCTTGTATTGGCCCTACTACGTCCTCTAAAATGTTCTGACTCAATTTTTTACACGGATTATAATAATAAATTATATCTATACAACCTTTTTCAGTCCATATTTTATTTATAATTGATTCATATTCTGTATTTATTTTTACGTCCTTATATTTCATCCCATTCTGTATAAATGTTGCTATTCCTCCTCCTCTACCATATTCTCTGTCGTTTCTTATTACATTATATCCCTTTATTATGAAATCCAATTGTGGTTTTAACCATGTTTCCTGTATACATATTATATGAGGTTTCTCTATCAGGTTATCAATATACTTTTTAAATTCTTGACCATTTGCAATTAAACTCCTTGCATTCCACTGTAAAATGATCAGCGTCATGAAGATGATCCAGCCAATGTCTGAGAGGATTGAGTCTCTTCATTGAGGAGGTCTCTAATTGTTTCCCAGAGCAACCCATTCACATCTAGATACTTCTCTGCTGATTTAACAATGATTTTGATCCTCTCATTTCTGCTTTTTGTTTGTGCTGAACAATTTATTATCTCTGCCATAAACAATACAAAATCATTTTTACTCACTAACAAAGTTTCCTCTTTCAATTTATCACATTTCTGACACTTATCAATGTTTTTGTTTTTAACTCCAATTTGTTTAGCCATGGTCCCAATTCCTGACACCGTCTTTGCAGCCTCTGCATAACTGATTCCTTGAACAACCTTGACTCGTTGCACTTCAGCCTGCCTCTTGCTAACCTCACATCCTCGGTATGCTGAACTATGTTCCCCTCCACAATTACAACACTTCAGCTTTGCACCCTCTTCACATTTACCGTACTTATGATCACCACTGCATCTACCACATCTCTGTTTTCCCTTACACACCGCCGCCACATGTCCAAATCTCTGACATTTAAAACATCTAAGTGGTGGGGGTATATATAGCCTCACGTCGTAACACATATATCCAATAAAGACCTTATTCGGGAGTTTCTCCTCATCAAAAGTGATCATTATTGAAAGACTATCAGTTGTACTTCCATTCCTGCTTATTTTAAGACGTCTTACTTCACTCACATTTGCATTTTTTATATTTCCTTTCACCTCTTCTACTGAGACGTTTACCGGAATCCCTGTGATAACTCCTTTTACAAATTTTTTACCATTAGTCTTAGAGCATTGTACTTTCTTTCCATTTATTTTGTTCATTTTGATTACCTTCATTTGCTGTTTCTCGTCCTTGCATATAATCAGCAAAGATCCATTTCTTAGTATTTTAGCACTCGTTATTTCGCCAATTTCCTTGTTTAGAGTTTTTGTTAGCTGTATTGGATTCATATCACCAAACGAATCCCCCACATGCTCAAGTTTTACAAATACCTTAAACTGCTCTCTCTCCATTTCCTCTACAGTTAATCCTCTTTCAGAATCACTTTCATCTGACTTATTCTTTCGTTTCTTTTTCCGTGTATTATTTCTAACCATATCCCATTTTTCATTTTTCCCGCTGCCTACTTCCATCTCGTCTAATTCATTTCCTGAACCGTCACTTCCTTCAGCATTCTCCTGTCCATTCACATTCCAGTTGTTGCCAACCGCCTTGGGATCCAATCGTCTTGCCATTCCAAAAACCTGTCCGAAAACCGCCTCAAGAAACTGCCAATCACTGTATTCTTTTAAAAGATGCAGCCGCTACCTTCGACAACAATATAATATAATAATGCAAGTATTTTAATAGATTTTGCGGATCTACCCAGAGTCGTCTCCATAGTAACTTATGCAGAGGCTCATACTCATGGTTAATGTAGTATTTGGTGCCATTAGGCATACAGAATCGACAGAAAATTTAGATTTCTCAGAAATAAATTTTCCATAGACAAATGGAAACCCGTTGCTGCCACTTAAAAAAATACATAAATCACATAGTGTGCCATAATAATGAGAACATATCTCATAATAATTACTTTTCATTTTTATGCTTTTCATAAAAAAAAAAAAGTTTCTCATATTTATGACTTTCTATGATCTTACAATGACTGAACATAATTATAAGTAATTATTATGAGAATGCATGTATTCATTATGTAAATGTTCTCATTAATATGAAAGTCAATATTACATAAGTCATAATTATGAGATAGTATCTTATGAGAAATAAAATCATAAATTCAACGTCATTATAGACATGCCATACGTGACTTTCAAATGGCGGAGGTGTGGTCAGGACAAAAACTTAATATTTTTAAGCCATTTAACTTAAATTTATTCACACATTCAAATCCATCTACAGATTAGTAGACTATACTTACATTACAGGTGAAACCCGAAAAATTAGAATATCGTGCAAAAGTTCATTAATTTCAGTAATTCAACTTAAAAGGTGAAACTAATATATTATATAGACTCATTACAAGCAAAGTAAGATATTTCAAGCCTTTATTTGATATAATTTTTATGATTATGGCTTACAGCTTATGAAAACCCCAAATTCAGAATCTCAGAAAATTAGAATATTGTGAAAAGGTTCAGTATTGTAGACTCAAAGTGTCACACTCTAATCAGCTAATTAATCCAAAACACCTGCAAAGGGTTCCTGAGCCTTTAAATGGTCTCTCAGTCTGGTTCAGTTGAATTCACAATCATGGGGAAGACTGCTGACCTGACAGTTGTGCAGAAAACCATCATTGACACCCTCCACAAGGAGGGAAAGCCTCAAAAGGTAATTGCAAAAGAAGTTGGATGTTCTCAAAGTGCTGTATCAAAGCACATTAATAGAAAGTTAAGTGGAAGGGAAAAGTGTGGAAGAAAAAGGTGCACAAGCAGCAGGGATGACCGTAGCCTGGAGAGGATTGTCAGGAAAAGGCCATTCAAATGTGTGGGGGAGTTTCACAAGGAGTGGACTGAGGCTGGAGTTACTGCATCAAGAGCCACCACACACAGACGGGTCCTGGACATGGGCTTCAAATGACGTATTCCTCTTGTCAAGCCGCTCCTGAACAACAAAGAACGTCAGAAGCGTCTTACCTGGGCTAAAGAAAAAAAGAACTGGTCTGTTGCTCAGTGGTCCAAAGTCCTCTTTTCTGATGAGAGCAAATTTTGCATCTCATTTGGAAACCAAGGTCCCAGAATCTGGAGGAAGAATGGAGAGGCACACAATCCAAGATGCTTGAAGTCCAGTGTGAAGTTTCCACAGTCTGTGTTGGTTTGGGGAGCCATGTCATCGGCTGGTGTTGGTCCACTGTGCTTTATTAAGTCCAGAGTCAACGCAGCCGTCTACCGGGACATTTTAGAGCACTTCATGCTTCCTTCAGCAGACAAGCTTTATGGAGATGCTGACTTCATTTTCCAGCAGGACTTGGCACCTGCCCACACTGCCAAAAGTACCAAAACCTGGTTCAATGACCATGGTATTACTGTGCTTGATTGGCCAGCAAACTCGCCTGACCTGAACCCCATAGAGAATCTATGGGGCATTGCCAAGAGAAAGATGAGAGACATGAGACCAAACAATGCAGAAGAGCTGAAGGCCGCTATTGAAGCATCTTGGTCTTCCATAACACCTCAGCAGTGCCACAGGCTGATAGCATCCATGCCACGCCGCATTGAGGCAGTAATTAATGCAAAAGGGGCCCAAACCAAGTACTGAGTACATATACATGATTATATTTTTCAGAGGGCCGACATTTCTGTATTTAAAATCCTTTTTTTTTTTTATTGATTTCATGTAATATTCTAATTTTCTGAGATTCTGAATTTGGGGTTTTCATAAGCTGTAAGCCATAATCATAAAAATTATATCAAATAAAGTCTTGAAATATCTTACTTTGCTTGTAATGAGTCTATATAATATATTAGTTTCACTTTTTAAGTTGAATTACTGAAATTAATGAACTTTTGCACAATATTCTAATTTTTCGAGTTTCACCTGTATATAGTAATGCAATCAAACTTAAATGATTTAAGTACATTCCAATTAAATTGCTTAATTAGATAGTAAATCCGGGCTAACAGTGTATGCAAATTCTAGAACTAAGTCTTGTATTTAGCTTGTAATTTGCAGTTATTTGAAGAGTGCTTAACAAAAGGCACTGAGACAGGTAAAACCAGTTGTTGTTGAAGCACTGTATGAGGCTAAACCACTCCACAGCTCAACCACAAGCGTTTTACTGTTCAGTTGGCCCAATATGATTCTAATAGAAACTGCAATATGTAAGTTTATTGTAACAACAACATT